>CM021763.1:7702432-7717652 GCA_011075105.1 Heteronetta atricapilla
TTTTTTTTTGTTTGTTTTTTTTTTTGTTTTTTGTTTTTTTTTGTTTTTGTTTTTGTTTTTTGTTTTTTGTTTTTTGTTTTTTTTTGTTTTTTTATAAGTCTTAGCAGCTTTGATGGGGTTGTGGTTGAAGAAATCCTATGGTGACTGTCTTTCTTTGCATTTGTACAACACCAGGATGGTGGCCCTGTTACTGAAATTAGTATCTGGCATCACTCAAGACTGTAAAAACTCTGGAACAATTCCAACATTTTCCTACCTGAAATACAGTATTGATGCTGAGATTGTGTTTACAAAAGGCAAAAGGAAAGAACAACTTGGATTAAAAAAAAAAAAAAAAAAAAAAAAAAAAAAATTGTAATGGGACAGACTGGTTTGCAACAGCAACAGAAACAGACAAAAGAACAATGCAAAATGTGACAGCCATGGAGAAAATATCTGGAGCAGGAATCAAACAGGAATCATTTAAAGATGTACTGGTGAAGAGTAGGATTAGATGTAGTAGCTTGTCTGTTTGTTTTATGAAATTATACTCATCAGAGTCAAAACAAAAATCATGCCTGAGGAAAAAAGAAAAAAAAGAAAATAAATAAATAAATAGAGACTTCTTTGCTGTAGAAAGTTACATGTGCTACCAATCCAAAATCTCTTTGCTGGTACTAAAAATCATTTTCTTAAATGCATATTTTAATTTTTATTCTTCTTCCTGTTTTCAGCAAAACAGACCAATTTTCTTTTTTTTCTCTCTCTCTTTTTTTTTTCCTTTCCTTTCCTTTTTTTAAAAAATATTTATTTTTTAATTACTATTACTTTTTTTCTCCCTGGGTCTCTCATATCCAGAAAGCAGCAGAGTCCAATTGAAGAACTTATTAATCCATTACAAGCTTTCATCTCAGACAAGAAATTAGAGACTCCTATGCTACAAATTTACATTTCACTTAAACAGGTACTTCTGAAGTTACTGAGCTGATAGCCATAAAGACTTCAGAATTTTTGTTAAATTCATGATTTCACAAGCTATTTAAAGTAAATTCAGAAAAGGTAAGGATGCTAAAATATATCCTGCAGCACAAAGTATTCTCCTTATCAAATTTAGAAAGTGAAAACTGCACTGGGGTTTTGAGGAACTATGGTAGACCTCACATACAAACAGATGTACCAAGTGGTACTTCACAGAATCACAGAATCACAGAATTTCTAGGTTGGAAGAGACCTCAAGATCATCGAGTCCAACCTCTGACCTAACACTAACAGTCCTCCACTAAACCATATCGCTAAGCTCTACATCTAAACGTCTTTTAAAGACCTCCAGGGATGGTGACTCCACCACTTCCCTGGGCAGCCCGTTCCAATGTCTAACAACCCTTTCGGTAAAGAAGTTCTTCCTAACATCCAACCTAAAACTCCCCTGGCGCAACTTAAGCCCATTCCCCCTCGTCCTGTCACCAGGCACGTGGGAGAACAGACCAACCCCCACCTCGCTACAGCCTCCCTTGAGGTACCTGTAGAGAGCAATAAGGTCACCCCTGAGCCTCCTTTTCTCCAGGCTTAACAAGCCCAGCTCTCTCAGCTGCTCCTCGTAGGACTTGTTCTCCAGGCCCCTCACCAGCTTTGTCACCCTTCTCTGGACCCGCTCAAGCACCTCGATGTCCTTCTTGTAGCGAGGGGCCCAAAACTGAACACAGTATTCGAGGTGCGGCCTCACCAGAGTCGAGTACAGGGGGACGATCACCTCCCTAGCCCTGCTGGCCACACTGTTTCTTATACAGGCTAGGATGCTGTTGGCCTTCTTGGCCACCTGAGCACACTGCTGGCTCATATTCAGCCGACTATCCACCATCACTCCCAGGTCCTTTTCTACCTGGCAGCTCTCCAACCACTCATCTCCCAGCCTGTAGCTTCTTGTAGATGGGCGTCACATTAGCTAGCCGCCAGTCAACTGGGACCTCCCCCGATAGCCAGGACTGACTCCCCCGATAGCCATATATATATTCTGCCTTGGGTGGAATATATATATGTATTACTTGTAGTAATACTGTGGGATAGATTTGTTTTATCCTATAAGTTTATTTTCTTCTAAGTAACATAGTAAATTCTGTTATTGGTAAATGATATAAATTAATCCATTTACTGTACCTGTTGAGAAAAGAATGAAGTCTTAAGTAAACTGAAGTGCACTTAACAGAATGATTTCACCTTTGCCATCTGTAATTACAGAAATCCATACTCTTGTCCTAACCCTCAGAGTGGTTCTTGTCTTTGACTTCAGTGGTCTCCATGACTCCATTCCCAATTTCAGCCTCATCAGTGAAACTAAAATCTCCACAAATTTGTCTTGAAGCAAATCCTTCTGAGTTCCCCCTTCCTTCAGTGTCCTCCAGGCTAGTCTGGATAGTCACTGGCAAAAATTTCAAAATACTTTCTATACTTTTTATACTTTTTTACAGAAAAAAAAAAAAAAAAAAGATGTTAAGTCCTTGCTAACTTATACTCCATCACTATCACCACCATGGCCCACTCCCACCCAGAACACAACAGATACATGTACTTACTTGGCTTCCTGTTTTAAAACTAAAGATGTCATTGATCTGGCCACAGTAAAGAGCCAACTGGAAGCTGTGTGACTAATTTAATCACTCACTGAGGACTGGCCAAGCAGAGAAGATGAGGATGCTCCCCCCAGATTAATAAAGGGTTTTATGGAACCATAAAAAGAGCAATAATTCAATCATTTTACTCTAAAGGGCACTGAATATAATGCTTACTAAATGCTGGGTCCGGCTGAGGTATGCACTGGGATGAAATAGAAAGCATGCTCAGCAGCAAGATGCTAAATGCATGTTTTCCCCTTGCTGACAGACAGATAACGTAACCCAAGCTTTAATAAGATATATTATTAATAAGATATATACTTATTGATATTTATTTATTTATTTATTTTAAACTGATTTGCTGGGTCAGAATACATTGTTAGGAAAAAGAAATAAATAAGGGATTTTATTTATTTATTTACCATTACCATTATTCACCATTATGAGAGAGTGGCATGTTTAGAGTTGACAGAAGCAGCAATGACAGGAGGGTACCTGGAAAAGAAGCTGTGTATCCTTCCCTGCTCTGCTGCAGACTCACTGCCTAGTTGTGAATCTGTACTTTCTGCTCTTAACATTTGCTTCACACTCCCCACTTTTAAATGAAGGTTAATACTATTTACTAACCTCAGTATGACAACAGAGTTCACTAATGAGGCACACTTCTGCCTATATAAAAAAAACATGTAACTCTGAATGTTTTTCTTTTATTATAGCAGTAACTGTCTATAAACTGTCTTCTAGGGGACAAGAAACACCAAACATGGTTATGAAGGGAACACAAGCTGTTAGTTTCCCATTGCATGGTCACAGGAAAAGCTGATCTTCTTTTGGCCTGACAACTTAATGCTCTTAAGGGTGGCGGCGCGCGGATGGATGCATGGATGGATGGGGAGTGATCAGCGTCAAGGGGAGGTGGAGGCAGGGCAGGAGCGGGCACTGACATCTGGGCCCTTCGCCCACCGCCCTGAGCTGCTGCCGTCGGCAGATGCTGGCTCCAAGCACCGCTCCACAGGTCACGGATCAAGATGGGTACCAGCAAGGGGGTAAGGCCATGGTTGACCTCCTCTGCTGTCATTGGTTATTGCCAGACCTGGGTCTCCATCCAACCATGCTGCAACATCTGGGTCACCCTTGCCAACATGACAGGACAAGAAGCAATGTGCCTGTCCCTGGTTAGTGCTAACAACCCATTTACGACATGTCTGGTAGGGCTCCCAGCACATAACAAAGACTGGACTGTCTACTTGCTGTGAGTGCCCCTAGAGCCACAGAAATTAGATACTCTGGGAAGTGTAACAGCCACACCATGTGTAAGGTTCAATTACATGTGCAAAAACCAAACCATGAAACAAATTGTCAATGCCACACTCGCTCCTTATTGTAATGAATCTCTTTGGTGTAATTATACAAAACTAGCATCATTTCTTGCACCAGGAGCCGCTCTGCTCGGCTGTGGGATCGACTGTGGCATGGACACCCCTAGGTGCACCCCGAGCATTTTCCTCGGAGGGGTCTCCACTCTCAGCCGCTCACCACGGAAGTAGACAAGGACCTCCTGAAGCCATAGACATATTATTTTAAGTGATATTTTCTTGTGGTATGAATGAAAAGTGCAAGAGGCCTCTTTGCGTGATTGTGTGATTGTGCTGTGTGAGTGAGAAGCAGCATCGCTACTAAGCACTATTCTATTTTTACCTTGTTGCTTATTGTGCCTTGCTTATTACAATGTTTGCAGTGTTAAAGGTAGTAGACCAAGCCTGGGTTGCTCAAAAACAAAAAGGGGGAATTGTGGAGCTATGTTTAAATGAGATGGGGCATGATTTAATTACAGTGTGCAACTCAGGCCTTGAAGGACTGTGAAGATAATGTAGGCCCAGGGCTGATAACCTTGAGTGATGTTACAACTAAAATATGCGGAACTATGTTCAGGAGGAGAGACGACACCATTGTACCAATTATATTAGTGCTAGAGACATGTGCATAGAGAAGCTAGACCAATTATAAGTTGTTGTCTGCGCATGCTGTAGGGGTAGCATATATATACCTTGCTAGAACTTTCATTAAAGGAGAATGATTATACTTGCATTGAGGTTGCGTCGTTACTCCAGGTCACTCCCATTCCGACACTTAAGTACAAAAATAAAAATAAAATTATAATTTAAAAATAATAATAATTGTTCTGCAATACTTTAATGAGGGTGTATTATGGTGTAGTATCTTATCTTCCTTGCCTGCCTTTCCTTTCAATATACAATTCTTCTTAAATCAGACTGCATTGACCATGACTCATCATCCACTCCTTTACCCTTTGAATTGATGAGATGGATTGTACTATCACCCTTTAAAGACATGAAGTACTGCAGAAAATGAAGTTTTCTTTAAAACATGACATGAAATCTGGCTGCAGCTGAACTACAGTTCCCAAGATGCACCACCATAGCATTTAAAAATTAACATAGATAGTACTGGATAGTTCATTATTTTGTTTGTTTGTTTTCCAGAGAAAACATGAGAGCTGTACAAGTGATAGTTTGGAACAAATTAATTAGAATAAAGATTGCAGTTTTCTCTTGATATGACTGTTAAAAGCATTCTCTGGCTGAAAAAAAAAAAAAAAAAAAAAAAAACATACAAAAAACCATCCTCCAGCATCTGCACTCCATCATGTCCTTTCTACTCTTTCTGTCTCAAAATGATCTGTGCTTAGCCTGACAATAGACCCTTCTAAAATGGACAATTACAATACATACATATGTGTGCACTCATACAACTGGATACTTATACATAAAATTGTCAAAGTGTTATTATCGTCGTTGTTGTCGGCATCATCGTTACTTAAAAACATGGTTTGTCAGAAACTGTCTCACAAGTCCCACACTTGTCACCAGCCTGCTGCTGAATCTGAGGACTGGTTTTTAGCACTACAAACAATCAGCCTAATTGAGTTGTCCTATTTCGGCTTGCTCTGGATACCTCTCTCTATCTACTTTCCATGAATCATACTGAGAAAAATGATGCTCTGCTCTGATGCTCTGAAAACTGATGATCTGATGCTCTATTTGACCATTCCTTTCAGGGGACAACAGCACAATGGGAAAGAGCTACCTAAACAAATCTGTCAGATGACTGTGAAGTTGCTGAAGTGGATCTCTGTATTTGTGATTTTCTCACTGAAAATATGTTAGACTATTTTGCAGCACCTTAAAAATTTCTCTTAAACTTTTTTTCTTTTTCAAAACCAATGGTTTTAAAAGGAATGTAAGAACACAGAATACTGCATATGATGCTTTATTGCTTGTTTTTATTTATTTAATTCCATTTTACATACTCTCAGTTTTCTTCAGTTCATTATGAATTTTAATAAGAAGTTTATTAGCCTGGGCTTTTTATTTTTTTTTTTTTTCATTTGTTGCAGTATTGTATTTTAAAATATATATAAAAACAAAACAAAACAAACTAACAAACAACAACAACAACAAAAAACAATGAAGATAAAACCTGCTATAAATAAACCGTTAGGATTTTCAAAGAGACTAGATGGGACTTAGGTGTCTAGCTGCCTTCCAAGAACTCGAGCCTAAATTCCTAGGTATAAAATGTATCAGCCCACTTGATATATAATTTTAATAAGACTTGATCTAATCATCCAAAAGCTATTGAAAGTCTGCCACCAACTCCAGCAACCTTTGAAAAAGGTACTGGAATAAGGAGTTGAATGTTTTCTAGTGCTGGTACATTATATAAAATTTAATTCATTATCACAATTACAAAGACTATCCTTTTTCCCATTTGCCTATTGTGTAAATATCTCAAAACCCTGTAGGGTTGAGATGTCTTGGCCTGTTTCAAGTTCGGTGTTCATTTTCACTCCAATTATTTCTTACTTTCTTTATCTACACCTATAATCTGCCCATTCCTCCCACTTAACATATCCTTTGAACTTTTCAAATGCCTTCTGCTTCTCCTTATTATCTTTGCTTAACCACATCCTTGTCTCTGACATCCTATTTTTGATACTTTTTACTGGGATGAATACAGTTGGTATCCATCCTCTATGTCTGCCAATTAGATACAGAACTTCATACTTCTTTTTATTTTCCCCCCATAATGGTAGATTTTCTGCGCTGCTGTTATCATTTTACTTGCTGCAAATTATTCCATATATTATATTTTCCAAACCAGCCTTAAAAATGGATGGGGGGGGGAGGATGTTGGGGAGTTACATTAACTTCTGAGATTCTATTTTCACATATACCTGGAGGAATATTTCTTATCTGAATATATTATGATCAGTAAAATAGACCTTGGTTGCTCAACTATTTCTGTCGTATATGTCATATTTTGGTTTATTATCAGAGACCAAGTCCAGAATAGGTTCTGGTTGCAGTTGCTGTTAAGTACAATTGACAAAGGAGGTGTGCAGAGCTCATGATCACACTGTTCCTTTCTGACCCTCAAGATATTATTCTATCATTAGCAAAAAGGATTGAGACTTACCTGTAATGAATGTTCAGTCGGGGAAATAGGAAGCTGGAGATGGAGTAGTGAAATGAATAGGAATACATAATTAAATGATTCATGTTTTATTTTTTATGTGCACTTTTTTTCAGAAATCTGAATGCCAACTGTGACTTACATAATCCATTGCCAACACTTATTTTTATTTCAGTCATCTCCATAGTGGTAGTCCAGCTGCTTGCATCATTTGTCTCTTCAGGCATAGTATCTGCTCTCACATTACTTCAATCAATCATTGTTAGCGTATGTATAGTGTATATCATTGCAGCTGTATTGTGTGGTGTGTCAGTCATTCATGCCAAACGAACCATCTAGCAAGCCCAAAGGACCTCTGTAAATGGCCATTCCCCTCTGCAATCTGTTAAGTTTAAATGAGAGCAAAAAGCCCTTGCATAAGCATCATAAGGTTAGCACATGAGGTTTTGCTAATGGGCATGTCAGCACTTCCCAAGCTGACACATCTACAGGTGATGAGATGACACTGCTCAATTCTCTGTGCCTTAACTGTATAAAAGCCATCATCAGAGAACCCGATTGAGGTCCAGACTTATGGTAAGACTCAGGTGCTGTCCACCTCACTTTAAATTGCTACCCAAGGCACTCTATCTAGCAGTTTAATTAGACTCTAATTTAGCATTCAGCATCTTTTTGTCAGTGTCGTGAGTTTTCTTCTATATGCACACCACTAATTGTATAACACGGTATAACATAGAATCATAGAATCATAGAATCATAGAATATCCTGAGTTGGAAGGGACCCTTAAGGATCATCAAGTCCAACTCTTGACACCGCACAGGTCTACCCAGAAGTTCAGACCATGTGACTAAGTGCACAGTCCAATCGCTTCTTAAATTCAGTCAGGCTCGGTGCAGTGACCACTTCCCTGGGGAGCCTGTTCCAGTGTGCAACCACCCTCTCGGTGAAGAATCCCCTCCTGATGTCAAGCCTAAATTTCCCCTGCCTCAGCTTAACCCCGTTCCTGCGGGTCCTGTCACTGGTGTTAATGGAGAAAAGGTCTCCTGCCTCTCGACACTCCTTTATGAGGAAGTTGTAGACTGTGATGAGGTCTCCTCTCAGCCTGCTCTTCTCCAGGCTGAACAAGCCCAGTGACCTCAGCCGTTCTTCGTACGTCTTCCCCTCCAGGCCTTTCACCATCTTCGTAGCCCTCCTCTGGACACTCTCCAACAGTTTCATGTCCGTTTTATACTGTGGTGCCCAGAACTGCACACAGTACTCGAGGTGAGGCCGCACCAGCGCAGAGTAGAGCGGGACAATCACCTCCCTCGACCTACTAGCGATGCCGTGCTTGATGCACCCCAGGACATGGTTGGCCCTCCTGGCTGCCAGGGCACACCGCTGGCTCATATTCAACTTGCTGTCTACCAGGACCCCCAGATCCCTCTCTTCTAGGCTGCTCTCCAGCGCCTCATCGCCCAGTCTGTACGTGCAGCCAGGGTTTCCCCGTCCCAGGTGCAGGACCCGGCACTTGCTCTTATTGAACTTCATGCAGTTGGTGATTGCCCAGCTCTCCAACCTATCCAGATCCCTCTGCAAGGCCTTTCCACCCTCATCCGAGTCCACAACTCCTCCAAGTTTGGTGTCATCAGCAAACTTGCTCAAAATACCTTCTATTCCTACATCCAGATCGTTTATAAAAATATTGAAAAGTACCGGCCCTAAAATGGAGCCTTGAGGGACCCCACTGGTGACCGCCCGCCAGCCTGACGCAGCCCCATTCACCATAGTTGTACAAGGAGCAGGAAAAAAAAAAAAAAAAAAAAAAAAAACTCTATAATGAGCTGTCTCCGTCAGAATGGAGTAACAAAGTGAATTCTAACTCAAGGTGAATTTCTAGTCTGCAGAGCCCTCAAGAAATCTGGGACCAGTATCTGCTTATTGAGCTACAGTTTTGTATGTCCTATTCCGTTCATAAGACCTCCTTTTTTACAAAGGAACTAGTAAAATGTTATGCCAATATAAGGTCTCTCCTGTAACATATATAAATAGAAACATATATTTCTCATCTTCAAGCCATTCATGACTTACATTTTTCTATTTGCTCTTGTGCTCTTCAGTGGAAGAGCCATGGACTTTATGCAGATGAAATCTGCACCTTAGAATACACTCTTCCAGACTCCTAGTTCTGTGCTCTGATTACAATATTGACTCTATTTTGTGTATATATTGTGGAGTTATAGCATATTTCACCATCTGAGAATCTGGCTCAGAGTTTTTATTAAACTATTTTTGGCAGCCTGCACTGTTATGTGAAATACTGAACAACAGGGAAAATGTAAATATGCATTTCCAATATCTCCAGTCTCAAAGTAATATTTATATTTATTATGCTGATTCTTGCTATTTGGTCAGTTATGGGATTCAGCAGGAGTGATGTTCCACACTTCCACCTGTTTGCATTTACTCTATGACTGCCCAGGGAACAATGGGGAAAATAATGCTCTCATGAGCCATACTGTTTACTATGTGTCAAAAAGTAATTTGAATCAAAAAGTCACTAACTTAATTGATAGCGATGGCTCCATCCAAAAAAACAACCAAAGAAATTGATGTTGTGCAAATTGCACATATATTGCTCTTGAATTTGTGAGCGTATTCTTGTTTGCCTTGACAGCATTCAAATTACCTTTCGGACAGCTCAACACATTACTTAAGATGTGTCTGCATGTGAATTTTTACCTGTTAACAGGGGCAATAGCAGCCTTACTGTGAAATTAATTCCTTTAACTTCAAGTTCATCTCACCATTTCTTTTGCTAATTCATGGCACAAAGCAATCATTGCTTAACATTCAACATTTTAACCCTCATACTACCTCAGCAGTGCAGCATACAAGAGATTATAATGAGGCAGTGGTTCTCTCAGTACAATAAAGCTGAGGGTGATTAGAAATAAACCACATCTCTGAAGGTCCAGCAAAGTGCCTTGGGAGGACACAGAGCACTTCAGATACTTATCTGAAATATTTAGATATGTTTTTTATCTCAACTAATTTTAAACACTTAGATGAGTTATCTGATATCAGTTGTTAGTTGCTTAAGATTCCTGCTGTAGCTGGTGAACAGGGCCAGGTGGCATTCAGAAGGGATTCACTTCTAAGTTGACTCACTTAGAAATGAGTTATTATTCCCCTAAACTATAAGTAGAGGTGGCCTTGGCTGTCTGCCACATGACAGGTTCTCCATAAAGGTCCTGAAGGTTTTGGACTCAAAACCTTTCTCTTTGGTATTTAATCAGAAAGATGCATAGAACCCTGCTTGGCAATGGGCTTCTTGTTCACAACATATTTGTTTAATAGCACCTATACAAGCCAATGACTAAAATAAAGGCTTGTCATTTCAGAAACTGTTCAAACACATTGTGATGTTATTTGCTGCAGAAGGCTTATTGTATAAACAGAATTGACAAAGGATGAATGAGGAAACAGAGCAGAGTGATAAATATGGCATCCCACGATTACAAATAAAAGTTGTTTGAGAGCTGAGTTGTTTATAGAAATCTTTCTGAGTGTGCCTGTGTATGTGCATATAGATGTATGTATGTGTATTCCACCAGATCTATGATGGTATTATTAGATAAAGAAATAGTTTGAGATGCTTTTTGGCTGTTTTATTTTGTAAAATACTAAATAAAAGTTTATTGGTACTAAGAGCAAAAATCAATATAAATATCTTTATGTACTTTTGTGTTAATATTTATGCATGCTTATTGATATATATGCATTGTGAAAAATATGCCTGATATAATTTCTGTTAGATAAGATATATTAGATAAGATAGATAAGATGTATAGATGCACACCTAGAAGTCTTCAGTAGCTACAAAGACCCTGAATATCTTGGAAGACTAATTTTGTTAACAAAGGATAAAATGTTATAAATTATATAACACTTTAGGAAATTATTCCTCTAGTTTCAACCAGATCTGTGCTATTTATCTTTGTGTTCATGGCCATTCCCTTCTGCAAGCAGTTAAGTTAAGTGCTACCCAATGTATAGTTCCTTAGAGAATCAAAGAGAACAGTCATTCATTTTTGGCCCATTCCATCAGGAAATTAAACCACTGTACCTGAGACAAAAAAACATGGCCCCAGCCTGAAAGCAGTTTATTTTTCTTTTAGGCAGTGACATGAATGATAAGCCATCTTTGCTCCACACTCAAGGACAAACCACTGAGGGCTGACTGGTGGTTATGTCAGTTCTGGGCTCAGAAAATGGAATGTCCATGGTACTGCTGTTTTCCAGGAAAAGCAACCTAATACCAGCAACACAGTCTTGGAGAGCAAAATAACTTAAAAAAAAAAAAAAAAAAAAAAAAAAATCCTTCTGTGTCTAGTCACACATTTAGGAAAAACAAAACAAAACAAAACATCCTATTCCTTCCACAGTTCCTCTTTCACAATGAGCTTCAATATCATAATCTCGTAAAATTGAGCAAAAAGAAGACAAACAATGCACACATTTTTTTTTTCTTTTTCAAGGACCAAAAATGATTTTATATGAAGGACTTTCAGCCTAATATGCTTTGAGATCTTTACTTGAAAAGCCTTTTAGAAAAATTGCACTGATGCTTGTTTAAAAATGAAAAAATAAAAAGATGACAAATTTTGATCATTGTTGATGAAATTTTATGTTTTCATAATTTTTATTTCACTCAGCTTTTTCTTTTTCCATAATTACCATCTCTCATTCTGTGAGTACATTTGCACTTATATGAGTATGAATTCTGCATTTATACCAACATAAACACATTCACAAACATTGTTATACATGGCTCAAATTGTTTTGTTATATTGTCATTCATTTTTAGTTTTTGCTGTGGGTGGACTATAACGTTCTGCTGAAATCAATCAATACAAAACAAAAGAAAAAAAAATAAAAAGAAAATAATAGCTTGATAGCCTTCTTGATATTTTCATAATGTTCTACATATATGAACAAATGAATGAAAAATTAGGAAATAAATTACCAGCTTTCCATGCTGCAAGCAAATACTGATTGGCTTAACAAAAACAACAACAAAAGATATATAATAAATTATATGTTACCCCTCCCTACAAGCAAACAAACAAACAAACAAAAAAAACCACCACCAACCACAAAACAGAAAATCATAATATAGAGCATCTTGAGTTCCTCCAATGCTCCATCTGCTGAAAAACCTCCACTAGAATTTACTGTGATGCAACATATCTGAACTCCCTTGAGGCAGCTGAGGCACATTAAGATGCCATTAATGTCCATTTTACATGTCTGAGCTATTCCTCTGAGTTGGGATTCCTTTGTAAAATGTGACTGTGAGGCAATTTCCATCCAGATGTCACAGTACGTATCTGTTATTTGTTTATGGTATTTAATAATATCTTCTGGCTGAGCAGAATAGTTGTAGAATGCAGTGTATTGTTTTCAGTAAAAATGGTAGCTGCCATATGAATGTGCATCAATTTAATGCAACTTTTTTTTTTTTTTTTTTTTTTTTTAAAAAAAAGGAAAAAAGTAGCACTCAGAAGAGAAGAGGATGAAAGAAAAGAGTAACAGCGTGGTAACACTTTTAAAATAACATTGTAATGGGTATGAATTAGGACTGTATCCAACATAAATTGGACTATTTACATGCTTAAATTAAGCATATGTTTAAATTGAGCAAAAGCACTTTGCTACCTGTGGATTTGGTGAAGTTCCATTGTAAGAAATGTCTTGTAAAATGTGAGGATATGGTAGGCTAGTACCCTGAGCCAAGATATGCTGCTACTTTATTTCTGTGTCTTCTACAGGCTTGTGTGATCTGCTTTTCCATATATAATTCTACCCTCTTGATCACATATTAGGTGAAGCATAACTTTCTCTTGAACCTGTGGGACTTGTGTTTTGCTCTCCCAGGGGCAGTTAAGCTGAGAAATTAAGTTCTGGAGGCAACATTACTATTTGTTTTTCTTGCCAGTTGAAATGTTAGCGGCAATGGCTTCCAATGTCCACTTATATATTGGAGGATCTCCCAGGCACCATGTTGCCTTTAACCCCAGATAAGGCATTGCTCAGCTGAAAGATCAAAATCAGTCATGTTTCTCTTCCTTGTAATAGTGGCTTCAGGATTAGAAGCTGATGAGACTAATGTTGAAACAGACAGAAATAATTAATTTGTTTTCCTTTTGCTCTATTTTTTTGATACTGGAGGATTCAGGTTTTCTGCATTTCTCAGTACTTAGAGAGTATTTACTAAAAATAAAGCAGAGGGGTTAACACTATGCAGTACCAGAAATTATTTCTGTACCATCTCTTGGTTACAAAGGTGTTTAACAGAAGTATAGGATACAAAAAGGCTTAAGGCACAGTCCTGAAATCTGGCAATACTGTGAAAATACTGTTGAAGTCAATAGAGCTGTCATGGATTCATATGGACTCCCAACTGCAAAAGGGACTTGCTGCTGCAAGTAAGTTTGGAGCTAATGACCCTTCCATGACCCAAAGTAAATTGCCTGGATTTGCCACCGATTCTCATGGCAGTCTTGGAAAAGCACTACACTTCGCCTTGCCTACTTGAAAACCACAGTTGTCTTCGTATACGTAGTTTTGAAAAGGACTTTGAGAACCATGTCAGTAAAAATGGGGAGGAATCCTTGAGCTGCTGACCTGAAAGAGATTTTATTATTATTATTATTATTATTATTATTTTACTTTTCCAGACGTGTCTGTATGACTTAGGGAACAATAGTTCTGATATCATATGATGGGAGGCATTCCACAGGCTGATCTCATCATGGCTTCAGACAAGCCTTGATGCTCTGGATTTTGCAGTGCATTTTGATTCCCTGTGCCATTATTCTGACTCAAGCAGAGAAAAATGCACAAAGAAAAAATAAACAAACAAACAAAACTTCTCCTTCCTCTTAATGATGCCGAATGTGAATTGTGTAATAAAGTACATGTGTAGCCATATTAGCTTCTTTTCAAAATGAGATGCACAGAAATCAAGAAGTGCCCATCACACAGTATGAATATGCAAGTAGTCATTACAAGAACCATCCTCCCAAATGTGGCAGCAAAGCTTTGGAGGTCTGACGAAGATGATTTCATGCCATCTGCCACCTGCTTCTGAAGGATAATGGCTGGCTGGTATGTACAAGGCTTGTTCTAAATGTTATCATACTGTCTTATTTCTTAAATTATGTGGCTAAAATGAGCCTGTCTTTGTTTTATTTCAATTGACACCAGATGCAGGGACTTGGATTCGGGTTTTCTGTTTTACAAACACAAGTGTGGCAAAGAGAAAGGAGGGATGATAGGCAAAGCAGCTCAGAAAAACAGAAAAAAAAAAAAAAAAAAAAAAAAAAAAAAAAACACTTCTGATAAAATTTCACCTAAATTTCAAACTTGCAATAAATAAATAAATAAGTAGATAAAACAAGGTTTGTCATCACCCTTGATTGTGCCATTACAGGCAAAAAGAATCACGCTGTTTTAGGTCCATTGCTATTATTATGGCTATTAATAATACCAATAATCATCACAAAAATGCTGGCCTAAAATATTATCTCTGTGTTAACCTAGCAGACTATGTTGTTAATGCTGTTACCAGAAATGATTGTAACATTAACAGTGTCAACAATAAACTTATTTAAATTGATTAACTCAACATTTTATTTCTTTTTCATGTTACTCTAGAACAAACAGGTTCAAACAGCCTGTTTCACTTTACATGATCCTTTTTAAAAGAATTAAAAAAAAATATTAAAAATAGACAATTATCACAGTAAAGCATGAGGAATTTGGTAATGTCTGGCTTGCCAAGTAAAGAAGACAAGTCTGTTCAGTCCTATATAAGATTATGGTTCTTCACCTTCATCTTCAAATTTGTCATGGACACCTCCTCCTCAGATTTCACAATTTTGAAACAGTATTAACTTCATCAGTATCTAGTCCTGAAGCAGATGTTATAGGAAAGGAATGAAGAGAAACATGACTGATATTGATCTTCCAGCTGAACAGTGCCTTATCTGAGATGAAAGTGTTGCCTCTTAGGCACTCTAATGTTGCCCATGATCTCTGGAAACCTGAAACAAGGCAATAAGCTGACCATTTCCAGCCCTTTTAGGGA
>CM021763.1:7717752-7732818 GCA_011075105.1 Heteronetta atricapilla
TTCTTTCTTTCTTTCTTTCTTTCTTTCTTTCTTTCTTTTTCTTTCTTCCTTTCTTTCTTCCTTTCTTTCTTATTTTCTTTCTTTCTTTCTTTCTTTCTTTCTTTCTTTCTTTCTTTCTTTCTTTCTCTCTCTCTCTTTCTCTCCTTCTCTTCCTCTCTCTTTCTCTCTTTTCTCTCTTTTTCTCTCTCTTTCTCTTTCTCTCTCTCTTTCTCTTTCTCTTTCTCTTTCTCTTTCTCTTTCTCTTTCTCTTTCTCTTTCTCTTTCTCTTTCTCTTTCTTTCTCTTTCTCTTTCTCTTTCTCTTTCTCTTTCTCTTTCTCTTTCTCTTCTCTTTCTCTTTCTCTTTCTCTTTCTCTTTCTCTTTCTCTTTCTCTTTCTCTTTCTCTTTCTCTTTCTCTTTCTCTTTCTCTTTCTCTTTCTCTTTCTCTTTCTCTTTCTTCTTCTCTCCCTTTCTCTCTCCCTTTCTTTTCTCTCTCTCTTTCTCTCTCTCCTTCTCCCCCCCTCTCTCTTTCTTTGTTTCTCTGTTTCTCTCTTCTTCTCTTCTTCCCTTTCTCTCTTTCTTTCTCTCTTTTTCTTTCCATCTGCCTATTTATTTTTGCTAATGATGTAACTTTAAGAAGAATGTGGATTAAATACCCGCTTTTTCAAACGGTTTAATTAAGGCATGAAAAAAATGAACTAGAAATGTCTTTACAATACTAACGTGACAGAGAATTATGTGCAGGATGGGCCTTTATTCCTTTTTTTTTTTTTTTTTTTCCTTTTTTTTTTCTTTTTTTCTCTTTTTTTTTTTTTTTAAGAGAAAACAAAAAGAAGAAGAAGAACAACAACAAAATTATATTTTTATATTTAATTTCCAAAGGCCATGGCTTGTTTGAAATACAAATGGAGTTTTGTCTACACTGAAATATGCTTGGCAAGCACCATCAACTTTCATTGACTCTCAGGCCTTACTGAGCTTGAGACTGCCTTATGAGGGGAAAAAAGTCAAAGATTTCCCACCATGGGTAGTGCTGGTGGGGTCCCAGAAGATCAGGTAAAGCTGACGGCTTGTAACAGTGTCTGTCAACAGCCCTTGATACCATGAAGGGATGAATGAGGTCCAGGGTCTATCTGCAGAATCCCATCAGGAGGAAAAAGAGATGGAGATGGAGACAAACCACACCATATGTCCAGAGGGGATCTGTCCAGGAAAAGAGTGGCACACAACTTAGCCTTGAGGTCACAGAATCATAGAATCATAGGTGTGCCCAGGAGGCAGGACTGGAGACCAGCATCCAGTAGTGCCACCTTGGCAGGGACTGGGATCCAAGACTGATCTGAAATGAGGCTTCTGCATCACAGAATGTAGCTGGGGGTCTCAGGTGAGGTTGATCAGGGTCATTCAGGACTGTTGGTGCCCTGACACTCCCACTGTAGTGCTAACCTTATTTTTGTGCAACAAGGAAAAAACTTATTCCTCAAAGGCTACTCAGGTTGTTGCTAGCCAGCAGTGGCAGCGCTGCTAGGTATGCTCTATGGTCCACCCATCGGAGTTGACTCCTCTATGATTTCCATATCCAAATTTCTTTTTCTTGGAAACCAGGATATGGGGCAAATACTTAGCAACTCAGCTCCTTCATAGCTTTAGGGACTTCCTGGCCAAGCTAAGGTGAACACTTTTGCATTTTAGAGTGAAGTCCTTAGACTAGCCACCCCATAAATGTCTTAATTTCTTATTCTACTTCAATAATTAATTTCATTTCTTTTTCTTCTTCTTTAAATGTAATGACTATGATAGATTTGGGGTACCTGTTATAAGTTAAACTCCCCTTAATATCAACATAGGACACTTGTAGGACAATCAATTGTAAGACATGATAGAGATGTTAGCCCCACGGCCTCTTACATTGCATGTTAACATGGGAAGTGGGAGATATCAGGAAAGGAGAAAAGGAAAAGTTGTGGGGTATATCTACATATCTATATATCTATAGATATATAGATATATTTTCTCTAGAGGAACTTAAAAAGGCAAGTAAAGCACTGTAGAAAATAACTGTGTAATTCTGTTATATGCACTGTATACAGCACCCAACCATTAAGTTACCAGAGTTCATGGACTCTAATAAAGACGAAATTACCCTATATTTCAGCACAGTGTTCTCAGAGTTCCTTCTCATGTTTACAATCAGTGGGTAGCTATTGAACTTGCATGGCTTTTTTTTTTTTTTTTTTTTTTCCCTCTTCCTAGCAGTCTTCCATAGTGAGGCATATTACTACAGGATGTGCAAGTGAATTTAAAGTAAGAAACATTTCTCTTAAATGTTTGCAATTTTCTGGTTC
This sequence comes from Heteronetta atricapilla, assembly GCA_011075105.1. NCBI lineage: Eukaryota > Metazoa > Chordata > Aves > Anseriformes > Anatidae > Heteronetta > Heteronetta atricapilla. The sequence goes on from CM021763.1 coordinate 7,720,076, forward strand.
CCCAGCCCCCAGCAAATGTTTCATTGTGTTCAACTAATATTTACATATTTTTCTATACAGCAGATTTTTAAGGTATTATTTTATTATTTTTTCTCTCCAAGGTTAGATTTTTTCTAGACTAGCTTTCAGAGTGGCTTTAACTGTAGAAATAGATTTTCTAGATGTATACAAATTAGCTTCTCTGTAAGTTCAAAGTTACTCATAAATAAGGGAGATGTGGCATTTTCCCCTCAGCTGCTACTAAAGCCTTACAAATCTCATAGGCTCAAGATAGATCCCTGATCTAAACATAATGTAAAACTACCATCTTTTCAGGGGTATAGAAGTTCATTTGTTCACTCACCCAAAGTAGAAATTGTAAAGGAAACGAGAGAGAAGGCAGAACTTACGATTAGTAAACACTGTCTTCACTTAAACAGAAAAAAAAAAATACACCGTGTCTTAAAAAAATTTTTGGTTTTCAAAACTTGCACAAAATGGAATGATAATGAGATGGGAAACATGATAATAACAAGCAAACAAACAAACAATAAAATAAAAATGCATACAATTAAGCCCATTTATTTATTTATTTATTTCTCCTTGAGGAAGGTAAATACAATTCTGTGGAAGGGGATTTGCAAAATTTCTGTCACATACCCCACATCATACAAACCTAAGAGGCAGTGTGTGAAGAACATTCAGCCATGGCATGTTTCAAAGCATAACACAGCTCTCTTCAGCTGCAGCCTGAACCTTGTTCAATAGTTTTTATGTCTCATTCTCATCCCTTATTAATTTTCATTTCCACATTCAGAAACTCCTGCCTTCTTTTTCTTCCTCCCCCCAAATATAAGGTTACTGGGACAATTGACAGTTCATTTTGTCTACGTTAAAGTATCTTTCCTAAAAGCCTACAGTTGCCTACTGGATATGTAGTTTAATTAAAAGAAATATATCTCTTTTTATTTATTTTATTTTTATTTTTTCCCTCCTAGTCTCTATCTATAATCTTGTCCTTGAAGTTTTCATTCTTCAGGGCAAGGTGAATGGAATTTGCTTGTTTGCCTAGGATATGCCTAGTAAATTTAAGACACCAAATATAACCACGAGGAGGGACATATGTATATCTATAATTATTATTTTGAGTGTAAGCTTTGAGCACTGGCCAGGAGAAATAGGGGTAAGAATACTATCCCCGAGGTTGCTTAATTTTTGCCTATAAAAAAAATAACAGGTCAGTCCTTCCAAAATTAAATACTGCCTTGGTGAACTCGATGGCAAAGTTGCTATTGGCTTCAAAGGAATCAAGGTCTCGCCTCATCTTAAAACACAAGCTGCTCTGCTACTGTAAATCAGTGTCACTCCCCGACTTGAAATCAATAGAGTACTTCTGATTCACATTACCTTCACACTGTGTGAATCAGGACACTTTTTTTGGCTGCTCTTGGCTTGGACTGGCACACGCTTCGTTGGGTTAGAAACTGGCTGGATAGCCGGGCCCAAAGAGTTGTGGTGAATGGAGTCAAGTCCAGTTGGAGGCCAGTCACTAGTGGCGTCCCCCAGGGCCTGGTGCTGGGGCCGATCCTCTTTAATATCTTCATCAATGATCTGGATGAGGGCATTGAGTGCACCCTCAGTAAGTTTGCAGATGACACCAAGTTAGGTGTGTGTGTCGATCTGCTTGAGGGTAGGAAGGCTCTGCAGGAGGATCTGGATAGGCTGCACAGATGGGCTGAGGTCAACTGCATGAAGTTCAACAAGGCCAAGTGCCGGGTCCTACACGTGGGGTGCAATAACCCCAAGCAGAGCTACAGGCTGGGAGATGAGTGGTTGGAGAGCTGCCTGTCAGAGAAGGACCTGGGAGTGATGGTGGACAGTCGGCTGAATATGAGCCAGCAGTGTGTCCAGGTGGCCAAGAAGGCCAACGGCATCCTGGCTTGTATCAGAAACAGTGTGACCAGCAGTGCTAGGGAGGTGATCGTCCCCGTGTACTCGGCTCTGGTGAGGCTGCACCTCGAGTATTGTGTTCAGTTTTGGGCCCCTCGCTACAAGAAGGACATCGAGGTGCTTGAGCGGGTCCAGAGAAGGGTGACGAAGCTGGTGAGGGGCCTGGAGAACAAGTCCTACGAGGAGCGGCTGAAGGAGCTGGGCTTGTTCAGCCTGGAGAAGAGGAGACTCAGGAGTGACCTTATCGCTCTCTACAGATACCTCAAAGGAGGCTGTAGCGAGGTGGGGGTTGGTCTGTTCTCCCATGTGCCTGGTGACAGGACGAGGGGGAATGGGCTTAAGTTGCGCCAGGGGATTTTTAGGTTAGATGTTAGGAAGAACTTCTTTACTGAAAGGGTTGTTAGGCACTGGAACAGGCTGCCCAGGGAAGTCGTGGAGTCACCATCCCTGGAGGTCTTTAAAAGACGTTTAGATGTAGAGCTTAGGGATATGGTTTAGTGGGGACTGTTAGGGTTAGGTTAGAGGTTGGACTCGATGATCTTGAGGTCTCTTCCAACTTAGAAATTCTGTGATTCTGTGATTTTGCAACTTTTTGCTAGAGCAATTAAATCCTTCTGAGCAGGAGTGTTGAAGAAGCACTGCACAGCATACTGGTCCATTCCTTGCTTCAACCTTGCTGGTCCCGTCTACTGGAAAGAAATACACAGTGTTTTCCAGATAGAGAAGAGGGTTCTTCAGTCTTCTGATTTTGCTGGAGGGAAGGAAGTCTCTGGGAAAGTGGATGGAATCTGGGGTGTTTGTGAAGAGGAAAAAAAGCAGATAGTACTTCAGGAGCTAAATTCTGAGATAGGTGAAGTCACTGACAGTGAGAACACCCAACAGCAATGAGCCTCAGAGATACCATAAGAAGTAAGAACAACAGGAAATTTCTGGGAATAATTTTCTTCATGTTGTACCAGAGAGGTTCAGGACACAGCCATTTTTCAGCACAGGAGATAATATATATCACAGCATAGTCTATAATGCATTTTGTGTTCAACTCATCAGATACCCTCCAAGTTTAAAAGTTATTGTTAAGTCCTCTCCTTGGCAGAGACAGGGTCAGCTAGGCTACTTTTTTTCTCTTTTGATATCACTTGGCTTCCTCACATGATACTCAGAAAGACTTTAACTAATGCAGAGAAGTCCCTTGTCAGGACTGATCATAATTATTATTCTCAGTGGGGGAACAATGTTTACCTTCTGTTAGCCCTGGACTTCTGGGAGCATGTCCAACACAATAGCCAGAGACAGGGGAAATGTGTGCCAAAATCTTCCAACCGAGGTACTTAAATATTTGGGGCTGAAGTCTCTCTTTAAGACTCCAAGTAAGTAGCTTAATATTCAGCAATGATATGCTAGGTAGGCAGGATCTATCCAAGGAAATACATTTATTTAGGTATTCAAATCTTTGTTGAAAAGGCTACCTCCATGCCATCAGAGTGGAAGAAGTCATTGCCTAACTTTTAAACAGAAACAGAGGCCAGGCCAGCATCTGTAAATGATACTGAACTGCAGGACACAATGTCTTATTTAGAAGATCTCAGTACACAGAGCACCAGCAGGAAAGTTGACAGCCTGTCCTTCATTCTGCCAATTAATTAAGGTGCACTTTGAGCAGCAGAAGCATCACTGTGTTTCTCCCTGCATTTGCTCAGATTTGGGCACTGCTGAGACAAGTGAGTGTTTAAACAGATCCTTAAAATAACTGCATATGTTGTCATTCTCCTTGAAACTGATTTTTTTTTTTTTTTTTTTTTTTTTTGTTTCTTCTTCTTCTTTTACCTTTTTGTCTTTTCCAACTATTGTAGCCCCAGTATACCCAAACTAAGAATGGGATCTGAACTCTGACTCTGAGAAGTAAATGATGCCACCAGACAGACTGACAATTTTAATAGTCAGAATAGGCAAGTAAGTACTGTCGGTCCTATTACACAAATGGGGAAGCTCATTAAATGTTTTACCCAAGATTATACATTTATTTAGGGGTAGAATGTAGCCTGAACTGAGATCTCCTCTATCCCAGTTGAGTGCATTAGAAACTGAGTGTAATAAGGCCAGAAAGGGCAATCTTAAGCTGGAAAGAAAAAGAATCAAGGGAGCAAGCAACAGAGTTGTTAATGTAGCTGTGGTTTTGCATATGTGTGAAAAAGGAGAGCAAGGGTCATTCTGCAGAGACATAAAAAAAGAATAAAGATTGGAAAGTGACTCAGGAAATAACTGCAAAAAGATGAAGCAATTAGCCTTTTCCTATTTTCTTTATTTACCCTATTCTTCTAAACTTTATAGATTTTTTTTTTAACCTTGTAGATACAACATTTTATTTTTTTGTTGTTTTTGTTTTATTATAACACTCACCACCTCTTCAAATTCCTATTGATCTGTCTTTTGCTTTAATCATCCAATTAATACAGCTCCAGAGAAACTCAAGGGAGATGTACCTAATTCTGAGAACAAAACCCATACAGGCAAAGCTGTGCTTATGACCCTGTTGTAGGCTTTTTGATTATGCCTAACTACTGTGATCAATACTGCAGGACTTTTAAAAACATGCATATTGAGTGAAATGTAAATGGTGACTTTTTTTCTTGATAGGTTTTATTTAAAACCAACTTACTCGATCCTACCTGAGTCACACGAAAGAAAATCTCAAGTGCATTTTCTTCTGAACCATAAGAAATGAGAGAAATATTTTAAACATAAATAAAGCATATGTGTATTGATGTGTTTGTATGCTGGGAGGTTATGCATGGGATACTGTGGGTATATTCCTCCAGTATCACCGTATCTTACAGTATCAGGAGAAAGGAGCAGTGCAGCTTGGCAGGACACAGTTAGAGCAGTAGTATTTAGGTGGATTCTAGGCATTGAAACAAAGCTGAAAAATCATCTCTGAAACAAGGGGCGATGAAAAGGGATGAGTTTTCTCTGAATTTGAAATGCTGTTATAGCCACCATGCATGCTGCTCTGAATTATTTCCACTCTCCTCCCCTCCTCCCTCCTCCCCCCATCCCCAAAAATAAAAAAAAATCTTCCCAAACCATAGGCCAAAAACCTTAATTCTGGAATATAACACAAAGATTTCCCCCCCCTCCCAATGCCAACATTAAATGGAACTGAAATATAAACCATTAGAGCCCATTACTTCCTTACTTCATTTTGTTCTGTTTCTTCTCATAAATACAAACAAACAAACAATCAACAACAACAAAACAACAATGGAACTTTTCAGTAAGTTTCACATAAAAAATCTCCAGCCATTACTAAAACTCTGTGCTCTTGGTAGGGAACGTGACACTTAAATCTTTACTACACATCTGCCCAGTGTCAGGCTCTTGTATCTTCCTCTAAACACCTGGTGCTGTGCATGATCCTGCTATTGTCTTCATATTGGATGAAGTGTGGGATATCCCATCATGAGCACCAGCTGTTTTGGTATTACACACCATGTTAATCGTCACAGGTAAAGCTGAGGGCTATGTCTTCAGGACTGGAACACCTCAGCTCTCCTTGACACTTCTGGAAATGTGGTTCTTTTCCTTTGCCCATCTTCCAGATGGATAGAATAAGCTTGTGGGGCTCCATTCCTTCACTCTTTAGGCTTTGAGGGTTATTATCTTGTCTGTTTTCTTATATTTTACACCTCTATCTGTCTGTTGTGTTGTGCTGTGCTGCCAGTGACCATGATGGTAGAAATGGTAGATATATTTGGTAGAAATAATTGTGCAAAGAGGAATATTTTCATTGTAGTTATTTTGTTTTGTTTTGTTTTTAGTGGAAACAAGCTACCATGAGGACCAAATTCTGCTTGCTTGTCCATCTAGTGCAATTTTGAGCCAGGAAAAAATAAATAAATAAATAAATAAATAAAAATAAAAAAAGTTTTTAATCCCGACTACAATTTCTCTTGGTCAGGGACTGTGTTATATAGAGATATTTGGTTTTTAGTACAGTGAAGATTGGAGGAGAATTTAAAAGCAGTTGTCAAGGAAAGGACCACTTATTCTTTTCCTGTCTTCAGCCATAATCAGAAGCAGAGAACCAGATGTCCATGTATGAGGACAGGAACAGGACAAGCATGTAGACATATAGAAAAGGCAAGCAATTAAGGATACGGTAAGTACATATTTCCCTGAATACCCTCCCAGCTTCTAAACATTTGCAGATTGACTTGCTCAGACATAAATGGATTCCTTGTTTTTCTTGATATTTTAAGGATCTTTTAAGGATGTGCTCCATGAGCACATCCAGCTTCCCTGAGAACTCATGCCAACTTTTAGTATGTATTAGCTTTCTGTTGTAAAGTGATCCCAGTGTCATCCATACACTACTGGAAAATAACCTCTATGAATTTACTGCTCGCTGGCTTCATGGGATGCTCCCCCCATTTCATCCCTGAAAAGATCCTCAAGACTCAGTTATTTTAGGATTTCCGATCATTTTCACTAATGTTAAAAGTTTCAATGGAGCCTTTAGGAGACAAAAACATTTCCAAGCTCCTCTCCTGTGGAGACTGGCAAGCAGTTTGGGTAAAGCCCTACAGCTCCTAGAGAAGAACTCACTGAGGGATGCTCAACATAGACCTGCACATCAAAAGCCTGGCACAGCCCCTGCTCAGGCTGTTTGCAAGATGCTTACGTGGGTGGCTGCAGCAGGAGGTAGAGCCTATCAGAGTCTCATCTTCTCCCTTTTCTGAGAAGTACAATTGCAGCCAAGAGCAGTGTGCATGAAGCCAATTCGGTGCCTAAAGTTTCCACAACCAGGGGTTGCCAGTCTGTAGGTTAGTGAATAGTAGCCCCTTGCTATTTTCCCCTCTATCATAAGAAATCAACACTTGTTTATTTGACAGAGCTACAAGTGTAAACAGCTGTATGTTTCAGTGCATACAAGATGTTACAAGTGTAAAACAGCAGCCATGTATATTATGTGTTTCAGGGCTCTACAGGTTCACTACCACTTTCCATCAAAAAACAGACAGAGGAATGCAATTTGCAGGGCGAGGAAGATGCCTGTACCCAGATGAAATGCAAAGAGCACCTGCAGGCAGGAAGGAGGTGATCTGCTGAGTTTTCTAGTGGTCTTATTGCTCTGAAGCCAGGGACTGAGCTGGCAGTCAGCAGTGATGTCGCTGTCACAGTGTCACCTGTCAAACTGTCTCTGCAGGTATAATGGAGGCTGGATGCCCTGGTGATCAGTGTGTGGTTAAAACCTGGTGGATGCAAGTGCATAGATTTGGATCTCATAGCCAGGTTTACCTTCCACCTATTAGTTCTTAGTTCAGGGAAATCACTCCTGATTGGCACCAGAGACTAAAGAATCTGCCCAGAGGGGTGGAAAATATATGTGGCAGTGCTGGATTGCTGAAACATCACCTCTTTTCCAGATGAAATGCAGTTCTTTATTAATACCCATCTGCATTAAGTGCAGTCTACATGTTCCTGATTAATTAAGGCTTTTCTTTTGTGCCTAACCAAAGCAAGGGAAAAAAGTGCCTACTGATTAAGTAACTTCTTTGTTCCTAAAGGTCGGGCTAATGGCAAGCAAAATTGGTAACAGATATAGAGGATTCTAGATGTGAAGAAGGAATCATTTGGAATAAATGATTATGTGCTGCTGGTGGTAAAAAAAAAAATAAATAAATAATAAAAAAAAAAAAGGTAGCCTCTGATGCAAAATCTTCACAGTCCAAAATTGAAGCAAACCCAGTAAATCTCACAGTAAAGGAAAAAAAAAAAAAAAAGAAAAAAAAAAAAGGTATTTCCAAGCAATTATTATTATTATTATTAATTAGTACAAAATAAAATAAGAGGTGTTCTTCTAGGACACTTTTTTGGGAGATGATTATGAGCCAGCAAACCTTTTCCCTGTCATCCACTGGGATGGGGAGTGTGCCCCACTTTGACACCTAGTATATTACTTTTTCACCTGGTGATCACAACCAGACCTGTCCTTCAGAAAAATGTCAGTCCTTTATCTCTTTTAATCTCTTGTACCTCTTAATCTCTTGTACCTCTTAATCTCTTGTATCTTTTCACTCTGCTTTCCCAATGAATGTTGAATCTCTGGGACTGATTCTGAACCATGAAAATCAGTTTACTTCCACTTCATTTTACACCAGCTGAATCTTACACCTGGCTCTCAGTACTTTTGAAATCCTCATCTACAGGTCATTACAGAAAATAAGCAAACAAACAAACAAAACAAAGACAGATGTGATCATGGTAACCTGTGATGAGCCTGTAGCAGTCCTCTGTCTATAAAGTCACAACTTCACAACTTTGCAAATGTTAACCACTTCATTATGGCAATAAAAACAAGGACAGAAAAGAAAACAACTACCTCATCTGCTGGGTCTTTCTCAGTGCTTCTTATACTTCCTGCATATCTTCATGCTGTATGGAGGAGGTCAAAACACTTCACAGTCTTTTTATCTATCATTTCCCAAAATTATTTCCTCCATTTCCTGCTCCTTTTTGTAATTTTCACCTCTGTAATGACATTCTGGGTGATCCACCACTGCACTTCTAAACTTCACCTTGCTTCTTTCTGACCAAGTCCTGTTAATCATACGCAATCTAATAATAGCAGTGTTAATAACACCTTCTGATACAATATCCTCCTCCACAGGCCTTCTAGGTTTTTCAGATGGCTAATGTCTTGTTAAAACTTTTTTTACTTATTAATTTTGTCTGTGACAGAGCTTGATTAGCTTCTAAATTACCCTGTTCCTATTTTTAGTGCACTATGCCCCTATCCTTCACACACAGTTTAATCCCAAAGTATTAATTCGTCTCTATATAATGCTGACTTGTCTTTCTCTAGGTACCCTAAATCTTTCTGTTTTCATTTGAGGTCCATCTACCTTTGTTTTAAGTCTTATTACCTTTCTCATTACTTTCACTGCTCTCTGTTCTCCATTGACGGGCACAATTGCTTTGCAACAGCCACGGGTAGTGCTGGAGAGGTGAAGGGTCAGGTTCACTCTTTGAAAGAACTCACCTCACGTCCTGCTTAAATTAGCAATTGCAGTAATGCACTGAGTTGAGAGAAGGAGGGAGGGGGGATTCTCTATATCTCTATATTTTCTCTATTATATTATATCTATTATATTATCTCTATATATTCTCTCTAGTCACTTCAGAATAAGTTGTGAACTCAGGTATCTGCAGCAGTGAGAGTCAGAAGAAGCAGTCCTTTGCTTCCTCTTCACCTCACTTTGTTATCTGTAAGACATGTTGTCTTGCAAGCAGGAGGTGGGATGAAGGTAATCACAATGCAGTTGTGGAGATGAGACAGTCAGAACCCATACTAAGTTGCACAGCATCACGCTGATGTCACTTTAATTTTCTTGTGATCTTTTGCCTATTCAGACTTGTGCTAGACCAATTTTTCTCTTTTCCTGTGTATGTTTTGTGATACAATTTTTATGCTTTTAATGATCAAAAATTACTGTTTTTATTTTTTAAATTTATTTTTCAATTTTTTATTTATTTTTAACAAGACCAGTTGAGATGGAATGGGTAAAGAATGGAATGAAGGAAAGGAAGAAGAAAGGAAGGGGAAAATATACAGTTTAGCAAACCTAGGTTGCCTTGATCTGCTTTCTGCCTGTTAAATCCCATAGATGTCTATGTAACCCCATGAATTCAGTGCCTGGGTCTGACAGCAGTATTTGAACCAACATCTCTATTGGGACTGGAAGATTATTTATCAGATTTATGTTCAGATTTGTGGAGTTTCTGGCAGAGCATCAGTGGAAGCCTGGCCACATGTCCTAACCTGCTAACTTCCTCCTCCAGGACCCTGCAAACAAAGATATACAGGACACCTAAGTTATCTTTGCCTCTGTAGTTCATTCCTTCCAGAAATTAATCAGACAACAAGCTGAGCTTCTACTGAAATTTAGTGTAGCACGAATCTTGTCATTTTTAAGTCTTACTAGTGCAGCTGTGGGATGCTCTAAAGTCTCTGAAGGTCCTGCCAAGTCACCATAAACCATCACCAAATGCTTCCTCCAGTCTAGCATACTTGAGAAGGTATATTTAGTCTTTTTAAGTAGTAATTCCTTTGATTGTTTTTTTTTAGTGAATAAGGCTTTTCTGTTCCAGATATCTTCTTTATTGGGAAAAACAACAAACAAACAAAGAACAACAACAAAAACACTAACAACAACAAAAAGAGATATCAGAGCTCAGATATGAAATAGACAATATTTCAATATAAATGTTGATGTGCTCACCTGCTAAAACACTATTTATCAGCTGCAAAGAAGGAAATGATTAAGATCTCATTTACCTTACCCTCTGTGGTGGAAATAGGTGTTGTGAAGGAGACTAGGACAAAGAAAGAAAATGAGGGCACAGGTCACAGAACACAAAATAATATCTCAAGCTTGGAACTCTTGTGCTTTAATGCTCCACATTCCATATTAGCAGCATACCTGCACAGGTTCTATCATGATTTGTTTTAGCAACAGTTGTCCCTCACCCAGCCACACTCCCAAAGTAATATGGCTGGGCTTGGCACTTAAGCCAAATCTCATAGTAACATATGATGTGCTGTGGCACGAAGTCTGGTCATTTATTTTATTTTTGTTATTTTTTTTTTTTTTACATACAGCTGCTCCTCACATTCAGCAGGCTTCATTTCACCATCAGAGGGTGGCTGCAACACAGCAGCTGCCAAATATTTCTAAAGAGCAGCATTCTAAGACCAGCTTTATTCCTTATAATACATCCATCCAGCAGATGTTACAGCTTCACCAAACATCTTCTGCAGTGCCCAGATAGGAAAGTGGACTATTGTTTTCCCATTAGGGGTGGCCTCCTCATTAGGACAGAAGAAGAGAGCAACTCCTTCTTCACACTTAACCATTGCACACTGGGACAGAGGTGTTAAGAACCTTACCAGTAGTGAACCATTGCTCTGAAAAATATATGAGATTGCCTTTAAGTGCTCAGGCAAAACAATCAAGACAATATTGAGCAGCAACCTTTTCATTCTGTGCCACTCTTACAATCCTCTGGCATGGGTTGCCTGTATGGTTGCCCTTTATTTCTGTGGAGACATGAAATGAAGCAGCTTCTAAAATTTGGGGGACAATACGTTAAAATGCTTTCAATACTCTTATACTCCATTTGATGCACTGGCCAATTATATTAATGTTATAGTAATTGCTTTATTGAATGTGCTGGTAGAGTATGCTCATTCCAGGTATATTGAAGACCTGGGGTCGATGACTTGACCTTGCAGCTCCTTGCTGGAATAGAACTCCAGTGGGTGGAGAGGAGACAATGATTTCCTCTCCTAAGAGGTGCATAATCAGTATCCAAAATGAGTCTCCCATAGATATTTTACTTAAAAACAAATTTAATGGAAAGGCTTCTTATAACACAAAGGGAGATGAGCCACACATTCTGCAGCTTTGATAATCAAATCATTATTTTTGTAGCCTTAAGGGGTATCTGCTTACAGCAGAATTCCACATAGAGTTTAATTTATTTATCTGATCTTTCTCTGCACATGAATAGCTTCTATTTCCTTCCCTATTTCAAATTTTCTTACATAATTCAAATGGCATCACAATGTATGTACGTGTTTTTGTATAGATGATATTGACAACTGAAAAAAGGACGTATTATTTCTTTGTTCCTCTTGCCCCGTTCCATACACTCAACTATTCACGCTGCATCTCAAAAGGATTTATTTTTGTTGCTGTTAATTCTGTGGCAGTATGATTATCATTAGTGTTTTAAATTCTAACCTCTGATCCTTTTAATCTTTTTCATTTTTGTGCTTTACTAATCCCTAGTTCTTATAAAGTGCTTCTCATCCATACATCTTAAAATGCTTTAAAAAGGAAAATGGAAACACCATTCTTACTTGATATGCTGGTGAGTGAATACACAGAGCCATGAAGGATCATATACAAAAACAACAATAACAACAAGAACAACAAAACAAACAAACAAACAACAACAACAACAACAAAAAAAACAACAAACAGCCAAACAAGTGTTGAAATAAATTCTAACTTTTTTCTGGCAAATTTCCGTACCTAGTCTGCTGTATTCTTTAGAGTATTTGAACAAAAGTATCATAATCATTACTATTATGTTTCCTTTCTTTTCCTCATGTTTTGCCTCCAACCTCCCTTTTCCCCCTTTTCCATACTTTTCCATACTTTTCATTGTATTTTAAGAATTTCTGAAAAAGAACAAATGCAAAACAAAAATTATGATCCAACTAGAGTTTCTCACTATGAGTAGTTCTACAAGTCCATGTAGGTTTAATACACAACAGGCCTGGAAAGGCCTGGCTAATGCCTGATGCTCCAGAGAATCAGATTTTCTGCTATTCCCAAGTTAGGAATTTAAAGAAATTGAATGAAATGAATCCCAAATATAAATGTGGTTAAGTTCAATAGCATGGGTGACAACAATTTGATAATGTACACATAATGAGACACGTATATATGGTCTTCTCACACTAAAAAGCTCTACCCTGCTGATTTGGGTTTAAAACAAACAAACAAACAAAAAAACCCCACACTCAACAACAACAACAACCACCAACTTTTCTACTGTCTCAGCACTCTATTGCTCATTACACTGACCTGTCAGAAATGACGGCTTGGTTGAGCCCAGTTATTCCATGCTGACAAGGTGCTGTATATGCTTTTCTGCAATAATGTCAGCTTTCAAAGGCACAATGTTCTTAAAGAAGCTCATTTCTATGTTTTGGCCAAAAAGAGTGTACTGGCTCTGGCTGGGAT
>CM021763.1:7733282-7744104 GCA_011075105.1 Heteronetta atricapilla
TTTTTTTTTTTTTTTTTTTTTTTTTTTTTTTTTTGAGAGCCTGCTCTCTGAGCAATCATGTGATGATTTCCTCATAGTATCATAGTCTCTAAAACACAAATAAAGTTATCCCTAATATCTGACATATTTCAAAAATATTTTAAATGCAGACAGATAAAATTTTATTCGGGGATGTATGCTGGCAATCTGCTATAAATAAAGAAATATAATATAAACATGACAGTCTAAAGGGCAATGATGCAATAAATGAATATTATAATACGAGAAGGATCAAAGGAAATGAATCCCCAGCCCCACCAGCAGAAATGTGACAATTGAATTTTAGGGAAATGGAATTGTGTTGGGAACAGAGTACTGGAAAGAGTACCTGGAAGGGGGCTACATCATGCTCTGAACAGGTACAATGGGAGGTGGAAAGGACAATTATGTGGTTATAAGTCTTTGCATTGGTTATGTACAAGGACAATTCATTTCTATGCATAGACCTGTGAGTGTTGTGAATGTAGCCAGCCAGCATAATCCCAGGGGTCAATGGAGTCTGAAGATTTTAAGAGTCTTGTATTTATTTGCTTCAATGGGAAGTCTCTAGCTGATGTGGTAGGCCCCAAGTGTTTGTTTTTTTTTTTTTTTTTTACTGATCTGTAAGCATCTAGATTCCGTTGTTATAGATAATCACATGTACTTGATAATACTCAATTATTTAAAACTCCCCATTGTTTATGTTGCATTAATGTATTTCTACTTATAAATTGACTTGGGTATTATGTCAAACACCACTCCCTGTAGTGGTCTCCATGTACCTACTCTGGATCAAACAAATTATGTATTACCCTTGTACAAATTTAACCCTTATATTGTCTAGAATACCCAGAACCAAGTTTTCTAACAGGCAAATGTTTTACAAAAGTGTTATACTATCTGAAGCCATATCTCCCTCTGCTGGTAAATTTACCAATTGCTAGAATGTGTTAATCTATAGCAAATTCATACCTCTTTTGAGGTATGAACTTTCAGAGTAAAAGTTTAGAAGTTTTATTCATGGTGTGCTGCTATTATGCAAACTGAATCTGTTTCCTTCATCTAGAGCATGGAAAGTATTTGAACAGTAACCTCTCAAAATAGGGAACATTGAAAGAGAAAGGGAAGACAGAAAGAGATAAAGAAAGAGAGACAGAAGAAAGAAAGAAAGAAGGAAAGAAGGAAAGAAAGAAGGAAAGAAGGAAAGAAGGAAAGAAAGAAGGAAAACCTTGTATGAATCAACTCTTATTACTATTTTCTGGATTAGTATCAGACAGTGAAATCTGCTTGGCAAATTGCTGCCTGGACTGCAATACATGAAGTTTCCTTCATTATGCTTTCAAAGATAACTTTGAAAGCATAATGAAGGAAAACCCAAATGCTGAAATCTGTGGTCTGTGGGAGAAGAAGCCCCTTCTGCAAGGAGTAGATATCTGAAAATCATCCTGCAGCTACAGGCAAACTCTGTCATGTCAGGGAGACCACTAAGTCATACAAATAGTCTCAACCCCTGCAGTGGGGCTGTTTCTGTGGATCAAAATCAATGGGTTTTGTAATGTAGGTCCCTTTCCTGCAAAGACGAATCTGACTCAGACAGCAGCCCAAAGCCCTGTCACATTGGTGCAGGGACATGCACTCACAGCACAAGTGTGGGTATGCACATGCAGGCAATGGAAAACCACAGAAAAAGTCACACAAGCTGTTCCAGGAACAAAACCACTCTGTCATCCCTCCCTTGTTGTCAGAATGGCTCCTTCAACCAGCACACTGTCCCAGACTTGATTTTTCCTTCTTCTGCAACATTTTATAAATAGGTCCTGTACAGACATGTATGCTGTCACCTGTGTGGGGATGGTAACACTTCCTCCTCCCTGCCTGAGCCCAGGGAATGTCACTTCCATTCTCCTTTAGTTTTATTGTTTGTTTGTTTGTTTTTTTTTTTTTTTTTTGGGGGGACAGGGGCAATGGCAGTTTGCTGCTGGGCAGCAAGCAGACCCAGATGTTTCTCCAGCATTCATTGCATCCCCCTGAACCAGCAGGTTCTCTGGGGAGTGTGAGAGCCAAAATACTGCCATGAATGGCAACAGGGTAGCCCCAGCATTGGGGAAGGTCCCAGAGCAGTGGTGCCCTGTGATAAACATTTTAAGTAGAAGGAAAGGGTAACAAAATGCCATCTGTCTATCCCACACCAGCTGCAAAGGGGGATGTAAATTGTTCTGTTACCTGGAATGGAGTAAGCACAGCTGAGGGAGGCACCTCACTCCATTAATACCCTTTAGTCGACACCCTTGCAGCCATCCTGCAATTCATTCCCATTCCTCGCACCCACACTGCCTGGATGCAGTCCTAGCTCTGATATATGTCTTTTAAATGTAAGTTGCTCCTAGGCTCTGCTGCTGGGATGGAAATCATGTTCAGTATGTGGAAAAACCCTGGGTATGATGTTGGCTTACAGGCATCCTCACTTTAATAGGATATATTTAATAAGAAATCTGGATATTTCCTACCTCTTCCAAATAAAATAAAATAGAACACGTAATGTCCATGACTAATTCAATTCTCACTCTAGTCATGATTAATGTAACAAATAATTACAGCTTAGATCTAATATAGATACAACTAATTGTTCTGCCCACAGTGCATCGTGACTAACAATTAAACAGTGCTTCCAAAGAAACTGAGAGCAGATCTTAGGCTAACCTTTTGCCTTCTGCTTTTGCTGCTGACGGAATATACATGCCTACAGCTTTTGTATTCCCATTCATATCACTGGCAGTAACAGATTCTTCTCTTATTAGATGTTAGACAAGCTTATTCCTTTTAACTTCATGTGTTCCCACTTTGTGAGACTGTAGGGCAAATAAAAAAATAGAGAGACAGAAAAAAGAAAAAGACTGCATCATCTCCAGGTCCCTTGAGAGATCCTAACCTGGAAAGCTCTCTGTAGCTGCATCAGTACAGCTGGTTTGAAGGTTTTGAGTTGACTCCTTATTGGCAGCTAGATAAGAGTCTACTTTATTATTATTATTATTATTATTATTATTATTATTATATCTCTCCAAGTATGTTTTTGTTTACTGTTTTAATTGAATAAATCTACATTATGAAAACATACCTTCTGGCCCTCTAAAACTTAGATGTAGAAGCCTGGACTTCATAGTTCACAGAAACAGTCTTTTCAGAAACATATAGAAGCCATCCAAAAAGCTTCAATGTAGCTTTCAGGCAATTGCTTTTTCAGTACATGGATAATCTTAAATCATCTTTCATTAAAGACAATGGAAATGCTTTCTTCAGCTTTGGTGTGAATTAGAGCTCACTTCCAGGGGCCAGTGAAAGCTCTGATTTCAGTCTTCCTCCTGCAGGAGTTCCAAGAACCAATGTTCAAGGTTAAGCAATCTGAACAGAGACTCATAAGCAATCCAGAGATTGGACTTTGGTTGGTTTGATTGTTCAAAAGCTGACATATATGAATACTAGGCTGAATGAGATTTGTTTCACCTAACTTCAGATATCCATGAAAAAAAGTTAATAATTATCTTAGGAGCCTTTCATATCATATGGAGAAAATCTGGCCCTATTAAGGACCTACATTATGGTGAATTAATTGGACACTAGAAGCACTTATTTCTCTCCAAAGATGTTAAAACCAGTCTAGATAACCAGCTTAGTATATACACACATTTATTCTGATGACTACCATTTCACAAATTATCTGAAAACCCCATAATGGGAGTACTAATTGTGTGAAGCTAAGCATTTCAGAGACCTTAAGTCTCTGAAAGCTGTCACCAAAATAATAGTAATAGAAAGGCAAGAAATTTCCATTTATGTGTTAATATGGATCTGCTTGAGCCATTTTAGAGTATTATAATTCATGAATATGAAAAATTAAGTAATGTCTAATTTTATAAATTGTTTCAGCACACATATAAGTTTTTTTTTTTCTTTTGTTCAAAAGAAGCCTTTAACATGATACATCTCTCTTTTCTAAGCAATCCATTATCTCAGAGTTTTCTCTATAACTGCTCTTTTTTTTTTCCTTTTTTTTTTTTTTTTTTTTTTTTCATTTTCAGTACCTAAACTTCCCAATTTATCCATAAGACAGGCAGTGTGTTGCTTCCAGCAATTGCACCATGACTCTTTTCCTGCGAGACCATTTTTAGTGTGATATTAGTTAGTTCAATCACCACAGCCTGTGCCTTTGCTACTAAATCAGTAAAGAGTGTCAATCACTGCCAGTCATGATGCTTTCATCTCTGTTATGGAGAATTACCATTTTGACACCAAACTTACAAACAGAAACTCACTTCCCATAGGCTACGGCTACTGCACAGTCACCGTATGGGTATTTGATTACTTCCAGAAATGGAAATTTGGAAGTGAATAGGATCCTAATAAATTTTTCAGGGTATTACACTTGTTATATTTTTTGACTTATTCATGAAATGTGAACCCTAGCTTCTGAAACTTTTTTTTTTTTTTTAACTTAATTTTATTTTTCTTATGCCAAAAGTAAATTAATGAGGTTCTTTTGAAAATAATGTTATTTTCACATTCTCTTTCTGAAATAATGCATGTTCAAATGGTTATTTAAAATTCTCAATTATGATATTTTGTGCTGTTCCTAACAGGAAGCTTTTGTGTACTTCATTTGACAGACATTACTGGATGAATTTGTAACCTTTATTGTCTTAAAATGTGTGTCTAGCTAAAGTTGTAGATATAGATAAAAATATTAATGCTATCAATACATCTATATAGTACAGAAATACAATACTTGTTATAGTACTTTTATTTTCGAAGACTTTTCTACTAAGTTTTCAGTTTAGCAAAATGATAATGACTTCCATGGCCCAATAAGCCAAATTGTTTGGATATGATTTTAAGTTCTAACATCCAAAATTATTCTTTCTTTTAACCTGGGCTCTTGAAATAAGTTAGCCTGATAAAAGGACTGGCCAGAAACCAGGCTACGGATAGTGTCTTTGTATAAATTTTAGTGAATGTTAGATCAGTCACACAACATGGAATCATTTAAGTTATCTGCTAGCCTCTTAACAGCTATGTTCTAATCTTTGCCATCTAGGATTTTTCTTTAGCTACCAGAAAGAGATAGCTACCTACAAATGGTGTTTTTTCTCAATGTCCAAATAGGTAGGCTGAAAAAAAATCTGGACATGCTTATGTGTGTTTGTTGTGGTTTAACCCGGCCGGCAGCTAAACACCACACAGCCGTTCACTCACCCTCCCCCCTCCCTCTCTGGGATGGGGGAGAGAAACGGGAAAGTGAAGCCTGTGGGTTGAGATAAAGACAGTTTATTAAGATAGAAAATAATAATAATAATAATAATAATAATAATGTACAAACAAGTGATGCACAATGCAATTGCTCACCACCCGCTGACCAATGCCCAGCCCAACCCCGAGAGCCGGCCCCCCCACCCGGCTAGCCACCCCTATATATTGTTCAGCATGACGTCAGATGGTATGGAATACCCCTTTGGCCAGTTTGGGTCAGCTGTCCTGGCTCTGTCCCCTCCCAGCTCTTGCTGCCCCCCCCCAGCCTGCCCGCTGGCAGGACAGAGCGAGGAGCTGAGAAGTCCTTGGCTTAGTGTAAGCACTGCTCTGCAGCAATTAAAACATCAGCATGTTATCAACACTCTTCTCATCCTAATCCAAAACATAGCACTCTACCAGCTACTAGGAGGAAAAATAACTCTGTCCTAACTGAAACCAGGACAGTGTTCACTGGTTATAAGCAGGGCTTAGATAGTTGGCTTGAATTAGGATTTAGACAGTTAAAAATATGTCAGATTAATATTTATTTCAATGGAATATAGGTGATTTTCCTGCTCAGGTATTCAGTAATATGAAGTTCAAAAAACATAACATTCCAAGGGTTTACATAACAAAAGATCCTTATACATTCTAAATGTTTTCCATATGTTCACTGAGGGTGTAACATTGGTCATGTCCTATTCTTTCCTCAAATATAAAAGATAAAGTAAAAAAATCTTGTGGGAGAGTTTTGGTTTAAAACATTTCACTTGCTTCTTTGTATATATATATATGCATATATATAAATAAATTTTATATATATATATATATATATTTATATATATATATATATATATTATGGTCTAGGATATACACTTTTGGGAACTTAGGTTTACATGGCAAGGTATAGGTACCAGAAGGGATGCAGGGGTGGCCTCTGTGTGCAGAGCCCAGCAGCTGCCCCATGTCAAGGCAGAGCCAGCTCCAGCTGGCTCCAAAAGAGACCCACAACTGACCACAATGAGTGCGTGAGAAAGGCTGGTTGGGCCTCTGGGAGAGCAGAATGAAGAAAGGGAAAAAAAGCTGCTGCACAACAGCATCTGGGAGAGTGAGGAGTGAGATCCAGGCCTGCAGCCCCGTAAGGTCAGTGCAGAAGGAGGGCAGGGTGTGCTCCAGGCATGGAGCAGAAGTTCCCCTATGGCCTGGAGAGGCCCCTGGTGGAGCAGGCTGTCCCCCTGTGGCCTGTGGGTCCCACATGGGGCAGATCATGCTGCAGCCCGTGGAGGAGACCTGGTGGAGCTGGTGGATGTGGCCTGGAGAAGGCTGCAGTCCATGGAGAGTCCCCACAAGAGCAGGCCCTGGGCTGGAGCTGCAGCCCATGGAGAGGAGCCCACACAGGAGCAGGGGGTCTGGGGGGAGCTGGCTCAAGCCTTGTAATATTTCTAAAAGAAATCATAAATACTAAAAAATTATGTTGGCACTTCAGAAATAGTGACACAAAGAACGTCTAACTCTTCTATAAAAATCATTTTAAATCTTGTGGCTGAGATAAGCATAACATCACAGCCCAGTGGTTAAACAGTATCCAACAGGAATTCTTTATCTCTACAATTTAAGTACAATTTAAGTAAATTTAGGAATATATATTTTATAAGTAATTCTACTTTACAGATGTTGTCTGCTACATAATATAAATTTGTATTCCTGGTAATTTTGAGATTGTATTGACCGTTAGAGAGAATGAAAATCTAGCACTGAAAACCAAGCTTTGCACAGAGACATGTCATCTTCCAGTTTCCTTTCTACATGATAGTATGAAACAACAAACCCCAACTGTTCTCTCTGGCAGGAATTCTGATCTATTTCACTTATCCCTATTACTTCTACTTAGTATGTAATACCGACCAGGGAAATGTCACCAGGGTGAAAAGCTAGATTAGAACTAAATCCTTTGATTTCCAGGGTTGTGTGTACCAGCCAACAACTGGCAATAACATTGCATGAGAAAAGCAATCCCACCAAAATCCAGAGAAGAGTGCCTGGAAGAGGTGGAAGAGGAGAGTGTAACTGTCTTATTGCAAAGCATGAAAAGGAGAAATATCAAATCAAAATCAGAAGGACTGGACTGAGGAAAGAATAATTTGTTGGTGTATAGTGTTACAGCAGAAACCACAGAATTATTGTATATTGCTACTCTGGTGGAGAAGAGGTTGCATCTAAAACAGAAACATTTTGGTAATGACTTTGTTGGAAGAAAACCAGAGGACGGGTCATGGGGAGGAAGGTGGTGTGAGAAAGAGACCTGTCAGAAACTGGACAAACCTCTATCTTTGGAACTTATCCTACTAAATCTGGACCTATAAGATCAGTACTTAAATAGGAAAATATGCATAGAGAAGGCAGAGAAGACTGAGAAGAAAATTTTTCAGGGAAAATTATCTTGAGGATCTGTCCCATTAATTGTATATATTCTCCTTCAGTAGCTAAGATCAGCAATGAACACTCCTTGTACACAGCCAACAAGAAACAGACCAGTAATATTGCTTGATCATTTTTGCTGGCTTTTAAAATGGAAATGGAGGACATCTGTACTATTGTATTAGGTTCAAATAAAGCTGTGTAGGAAGCACAGAAAAGAAATCGCACAGGTTATGCCATACTAAGCTTTCTGTTGTTTAAAGACACACAAGCACATAGCTGTGAAAAGTAAATATGATTCTCATTAGACGCATACACAATACAGAAAGGGAAAAAAGAACCCACAAATCCTAAGTGCAGTTTATTCATACAAGGAGCTGCTAGTTAACAAAGGGTCAGAATACCATGAACCACAGAGTCTGCAGTTCGGCAGGGTGGAGGAAAAAAAAAAAAAAAAAAAAAAATAAAAAATGAAAAATCTATTTATTTTTGAAAACCTGGTTAGACAAGTTAGAAGAGTCTCTAGGGATCTTTAGCTTGCCTGTCCAGCACCTACAGAACAAATAACTGACATTTTTCCCTGACCTTGCCAACATTACAGGTTATTTTAACAAGGATAAACCTGGAAAAACAAGTCTCTAATGCAACAAGCACAAACATGCTAAATTCAACATCAGGAATGCAGGTCTGTTTACATTGTGCCTGGGAGATTCCAGCAATATCAAAATGGATGTGAATATGTAGATTTGGCTATTATATTGCATATTATTATATTATATTATTATATTGCATATTATATTATATGGCTATATATTTAGTTTGGCTTTGAGCAAGCTGTGGCCAATTTAAAAATAAAATAAAATAAAATAAATAAAATAAAATAAAATAAATCCCATTCACCAGTAACATTTATTTACATTATCCTATTATTCTCTAGAGGTAAAGCTTTTTGAGGTGAAAAGACACTTGTGAAGAAATCAAAGTGTCTTACGGAGCAATACATTTTTTTTTTCAAAAATAATAAAAAATAACAGCTATGAAATGTGAGCTGGTTGAAGTAAACCAGAATATCTAGAGTTAGATGTAAAAGGACAAAGACTTGGTACTATGAAGGCACATGAAAGAACCAATGCATGACAATAAGTACAAAGATGGCAAGAGCCAATTAGGAAGAACAATGTTGAGCTTTTTAAAAAGAACAGTGAGTAAAAAATAAGTTTTATGCTATCTATTGTTAGAATAGATAGCAGAAAAAAATGAAATAAAGTTTAATAATGGAAAAATAAAACAGCTGAAAGTGGAATTAACAAAACTGACATTGACTAGAAACAATGATGGAAGAATTCAGCATACTCTTTATTTGTTTCTGTGATTTTCAAAGATGCGTAATAGAGTTAGGTGGGCAATTCCGTTGGGGTCTTTTCAAGCTAGCATTTCATATATTTAATTACTCCAAATACAAACCTAAACAAACAAATCACTTTAAATGGATGTTTTTAAGAAAAATAATTTGAAGTGTCAAATTGGAAACTATCAGAGTTTGGGCAATCACTTCAATTCCAACTTTAGCTTTCCATCGTGGCATGTTATTAATATTGTCAGCGTTACAGTATAGTCGTTAATTAAATCATAGCATATATTTGTTTGCCACCCTTCCTCCTTTTAGGAACCTCAAAACTTTTAGTGAATGGGATAAACAATATACATTGAACAAGACATTTTCACAGTTTAATTTATTTTTTCCTCAGTGTTCATCGTGGTTACATTTATGCACCAAAAAAAACCACACAGCAGGACGAGGTTCAGTCAAACTAGCTAATTGGTTCTGAGGCAACAACTGTACATGTACTTTATGTCTTCATTTCAAATTAAATTTAGTCTACATATGCAAAGATCTGTAAGAATATGGTTAAAATAATTCAGCAATTTAATATGCAAATTTGACTTTCCTGGGCCCTATTTTAATGTATTATATTTTGTTTTGAAATTGTATTTTTATTTCAATGAAATTTTGTTTTTTAAAGGGAAATCACACCTCCATCAAATCTTTTCCACAGTTTTGATCTTCCTTGTCTCATTAGTTCTCTGCCGCAGTATCTAGGTAACATTATCTTGTAAGTGACAGATGTGGGCATCCTGTGCACATGTATGGAGCTCTGCATGCCATGAATGGAAATAACAGGCTCCCATTATGTAAGCATCCTTTCCTCTTTGGTCTATTAGATATTCTACTTGCCAGCTATACAAAAGTCCAGGAAGGCTGGATCTCATTAAGTCCTTGCTTCCAAGAAGCATCTCAAGATGATATGGCTGGCCTGCTCATTTTTGCTCCACTGCTTTTTCTCTCTCTTCCTGGCATATTCCAAGATCACTTTCCTCATTCCATGCTGATTTTTTATTCTTTCAGACGCTTTATCACTCTATGACTTTCAGCTGTCACTCTGTGACTTTCAGCTATAAGAAATACACACCTAAATGGATCAAAGAAGAAAGATGGATCAATCAAAGAACTGAGTAACATAGAAAGAGGAAGTCATACTTTTTGTTTGTTTGTTAGTTTTTCAAGAGATTTCTGTGTCATTTGTCAGTTCAGCCAAGACACTGAAAATTTCAGCAAAGCTATGGCCCCAGAAAAACAGTATAGTAAATGTGTGGCAGTGATTCAACATTAAAAAGAAGGAAAAATACATAAATAAATAAATAAATGTAAAGCTAATTTTGTCTGCAGACATTTCTTGGTACATTAAAAATCTTCAGACATTATCAATACTAGAAGATTCAGTGGATAATATTCTCCATGGTTATAAAATATCTCAAATATGGAAATTAAGTGACTAATGCCCTTTGATATCAGATAATGAACAGGTTAATAAAGCCATATCTTCCTCTACTGTCAATTGACTTAACCATTTGCTGAAAGAGAAGGAAAGATAAGATGATTTTAATTCTAAGTTAACCATATTCTTGCATGAGGAATATTAATACAGCTGCTCTGTAGGAATGCATTTAAATTGTCAAATAATTTAGGTCCTTGGTTTGCTCCTTGTTCCTTAATTATCCGTGGACAGGACGGGAAAGGGAAAGGAAGGGAAGGGAATGGAAGGGA
>CM021763.1:7755805-7769907 GCA_011075105.1 Heteronetta atricapilla
GGGCGAGGAAAGAGAGAGAAAAAATAAATCCCTCTTCTAAATTTAGAGAGAATTATTATTAACCAGTCAGAATGAAAATTCCTTTCTGTAGTACATTTGACTTTACTTCTAAGCACATTTCCTTTTCTGAATTATTTCCATATTTGGAATTATTTTCCATGTTGGAATTATCACAGAATCACAGAATCATCTAGGCTGGAAGAGACCTCCAAGATCACTGAATCCAACTTCTGACCTAACACTAACAAGTCCTCCACTAATCTGTATCACTAAGCTCTGCATATAAACGTCTTTAAAAGACCTCCAGGGATAGTGACTCAACCGCTTCCCTGGGCAGCCTATTCCAGTGACTAACAACCCTTTCAGTGAAGAAGTTCTTCCTAATATCTAACCTAGACCTTCCCTGGCACAACTTTAGCCAATTCCCCCTTGTCCTGTCACCAGGCACATGGGAGAATAGACCAACCCCCAACTCGCTACAGCCTCCTTTAAGGTACCTGTGGAGTGCGATAAGGTCACCCCTGAGCCTTCTCTTTTCCTGGCCGAACAATCTCAGCTCCCTCAGCCGCTCCTCATAAGACTTATTCTCTAGACCCCTCACCAGCTTCGTTGCCCTTCTCTGGACTCATCCGAGCACCTCCACGTCCTTATTACAGCAAGGGGCCCAAAACTGAACACAGTACTCAAGGTGTTTCCTCACCAGAGCCGAGTACAGGGGGACAATCACTAGCCCTGCTGGCCACACTGTTTCTTATACAGGCTAGGATGCTGTTGGCCTTCTTGGCCACCTGAGCACACTGCTGGCTCATATTCAGCTGACTATCAACCAGTACCGCCAGGTCCTTGTCTGTCAGGCAGCTTTCTAACCACTCATCTTCCAACCTGTAGAGTTGTCTGGGGTTGCTGTGCCCCAGGTGCAGGACCTGGCACTTAGCCTTGTTGAACTTAATACAGTTGGCCTCAGCCCATCAGTGCAGCCTATCCAGATCCTCCTGCAGAGCCTTCTTACCCTTGAGCAAATCAACACACGCAGCTAACTTGGTGTCGTCTGCAAACTTACTGAGGGTGCACTCGATCCCCTCATCCAGCCACAGGATAAGTTTGCAATGGTGAAAATAGTGAAACATTAGCAGAGACTGCCAGGAAGCTTTTAAGTAGAGATTGGACAAGCTTGTGTAATGGATAACAAAAAATAAATCTTTCCCATCTAGGGTACAGTGATTAGGTAGATTGTCTATTAACCTTTCTCCCTGAATTTTGATTTTTGTTGTTTGTTTCTAATTTTGCTATTTTTAATTTACATTAATTGCATGACTGTCTCATGCGACTTTTTTAGAGCTAAACTTATAATGTTGCTACATTATATTTGCCAGTGAAGGCAGCAACATTAGTGCACATTAAAAACAAATATTAAGTTCATACTGAAGCATAAAAATGTCTTTTCAAAACAGTTTGCGCATTTTTTTATTTTTTTTTTTTTTTTTCACAAAACTTATAGAAAGTGATTGTTGTAAGTATTGCTTTGAGGGAATTTATATATAATTTTAAATATTCTTCTCAATACCACATTAACCAAGCAATTAGTCAAGTAATGACAGAGGAATATGCACATTCACACATATTCTTTTTATTGATAAACTTATTGACTGTATGTTGAATATATAAGCTCAGTATGTGTAGCTGTCAAATAGAAAAGTACGGACACATTTCTTAAATGGGGCTTAGAAAACAGCAAAATATTGTTAGCAATTAGTTTAAAATCAAGATTCTGGATTTGAAACTGGGGAAATTTGAAATCCAGTTCAGAGTCCAAATTCTTTTGAATTTCTTTCTAATTAAAATACTTAAATGATGATTTAAAGTATGACAGAATTGGTTTGCTTGAGACATAAATAAATATATTCCCTTACAAGAAAGTCCACCTTCAGAGGAGACTCTTCCATTCCCCCCTTGGATGAAGAGTTAGCCACATCCCATATTGTGTTTTAAAAATTTTAAAAGAAATTGTGTAAATATTTTCCAGCCCCATGCAGCTGGAGCCCTGAAGCATTGAGCTACAAGCAGTGGTGGAGTGCTGTGCTGTGTTTGTGCAAGTACAAGACAGAAAATCTATGTAATTACCTCTGAAGCAGAAGAAGCTGTGCAGCCTGACAGAACAGCGTGTGTAGGAAGCACTTTGTCAGGTCTCTGCTGACTAATTTCCCTCTCTACACATTTTTTTTTTCCCTTGTAGTCTTACAGGATTAACCCTCTCTATGCCAATATTCTCTCACTCTACCCCAATGTAAAACACAGAACAAGATTCAGTGCCAAAGTCTAGGTTGGTGTACCTAGCTCAGAGAGTGCTTACCATTTAAATAAAATGCCACAAAGACAGCTAACTGCAAAGAGAGGGAGAGAAGGGGAAGCAATGACTGAAGTGGGAATTTCCTTTTTCCAAACAAATCATGTAGATTTTCCTCTTTCACCATGATTTTTGATATGAAGGTGTTAAGGCAGTACTTGCTCATGCAGAACTTAGCTCACCTTGGCAAAGTTTCCTGGAGTTCAGGCATTAAGTAGCCCTAGAATTTATTTATTTATTTATTTATTTATTTATTTTCCAGTGATTTAGGAAAGCTTGAACACTGTTCCTCAACTGCTTAGTTCTGTTTTCTGCTGTCATAGATGGTGGTTTTTTGTCTTGTTCCAACACAGGAAGTTCCATCTTCAGATATATCCCTATCCTATTAGTTGGTTGGAAAATTGCTGCAGAAGCTGTGTACTGCAATAGTTTTAAACTCTTTCCTCATTTCCAGCCTGGACATAATTATGGTTACATCGGTCCTTTATCTTGAAAAGTTTTGGCAAAGTGAGAAAGATGTTTTGTGTGAGTAATGTGGTGGGAGACTTTATGGAAATAAAGTGAACCATACATCATCCATAGGTTAGCTTACCCCAAGACTCCAAATTGTCACTTAGTTTCCATTGGGAACCTGGATTCACACCTGGATTCATGGAATTTGAAGCTAGAAAAGGTCACTTTAATCTCCTTTCTGACCTCCTACAGAACACAGGCTGTAGATCACTCCCTAGGTCCTGAAGTCCTTGCTGTGTAATCACTTACTGAATTTAATGAGACTAAACACATCCTCATTTCCTTTTACTCAGCCTAGTATCTTGCACTAAATTATGGTTCTTCTCTCTCCCTCTCTCTCTCTCTCTCTCTTTCTGTGTGCACTGTGCTGTTTCCTTTTTTTCTCTCCTCTTGCACTTGTCTGAGGACATTTCTTATATATTCCGTATGATTCTTTAAGTTACAGCCCTCTGGCTCCATTTTCACTGAACACTCGAGCCAGATCACATTCTAAATCAAAACTTCTCCAGTGCAAAAAGAGTACTGTCTGTAGCTTTTCCCAATTTGTTTATTCCCAGGTTTCGAGGGAAAAAACAAACAAACAAACAAACAAACAAACAAAACTCTTAATAGCCTGACTGAACAGGGAAAGCAATAGTTCTGCATTACTATTATTATTATTTTTACAATTTGTGTACATTTGTATACATAGCCCTGCCTGCACTAAGTGATTCAATACACTGAATTGTGTATAATAAAACAGTTTAATAAAACAGGTGATACAGTAGTCATCTTCTTTTTTTTTTTTTTTTTTTTTTTCCCTTCCTTTCTTCTTTCCTTTATTCCTTGCCTCTGCTTCCCCTCCTTTTTTCCTCTTCCCCTTCTGCCCCCAAGTGAAGCAACCAGCAACTTCACACCAGTAACTAGTAAAAAGAATAAAAATGCATTAAAGAAAACTGCATTCTTTTTTATTTTTTTTCTTTATTGAATTTCTCCTTCACTGACCAAAACCAAGATGTCCTGTTCCCTGACTTCCTCAGAGCAGGCTCTAGACAGGTCACCAATGTGGTATATACATGTCTGTGAAAAGGAAAAAATAAATAAATAAACAAAACAAAACAAAAGGCTGTCACCTTCTGAAGCAGCAGGAATTTTTTATACTATCTTATACTATATGAAATTATATTTAACCCTTTTTTTGTTGTGTTGCACCTAAAGTGAACTAAACAGATGAATCTCATAGTTATTTCAAACAGTAATTCCTGTCTGTTTTACATTTGAAATATTCTAATTATATTCTAATTTTCTCAGCAAAAGCTGGTACTTCTTATTTCCACAGAGTTTCCAGAAATCTTAGTCTTGTTCAGTGAATGGTTTGCAGTTTTTTTTTTTTTTTTTTTTTTTTAATAAAATAACAATAACATTATTGAAAATTAAAATCAACAAATTTAGACAATTTAAATTTGTGGTAGGAGAAATAGTATAATTCTAGGTTGTCCAGGCACATGTACCTCATACAGTTTCATGGATTCATCATACACACTCTAGTCAAGGAAGGACTTCCTGTAATATTAGATGTGTTTATTTTAACTTTGCACTAGTTTGTGGATTTCAATTCAGCTAAAGCTGTGTTTTGTTTCTCGGGCCAGCAATACTTTACGAATTGAAAAGATATGAGCAAATCTGATTAGGGTAAGTAAAAGCATCTCTGACTCATATCGGCAATGTGATCCTCATTCTCTAAGGAAATAAAGCATATGCAATCAGCTTCCCATATCTGTGTATCTGCATGTGTATTTCTGTCTCCCTACTTTTCTTCCCCTGTAGCTTTGAACCAGTATCAGCTAAGTTTAACAAAAAGACAGTGCTCCCAGAAAATTTTTGTACTTACAAGTTTTATCAGAATAAATGACTGGATGTAGAACTGAGATATTATATTTGTACTTTCTTAGTCAGGCAAATGGTATTCCTATGATATTTATTGGACCTCAAAAGTATGTATATCAAGACACCTTAGGAGAGATCATGAAGTGACAAAAGTTATCAGTCAGAATTTGCACATTATTAGATATCAGAGCACATAATCTCAAAGAGAATAAAATAAAAAAAAAAAGCAAAAAAAAAGACAACATATAAACAAACAAACAAAAAAGTACTATTCAACTTTTTTTTTTTTTTAAGTCCAAAATGACATTGAATATTATGATTTTAATGTGTTCTGTGTACTTAGAGAGTGGGGTACATTATTTTACAGAACTTTCCTTCTTAAGCTTTATTATCATTTTTCTTGAATCTCCTCTTTTTCCTTTGCAAGTGGCTCAGTAATTTTTGCTTCACTTTTCTTAGCAAGAACCAGCCCAGAGCAGGCTGATGAGCAATCTGGAATCCAGAGTATTTAAAATCCATGAGAGAGTTTGTACGATAACATCTTTTAACATCTGCCCAAGATCTATTGGAGACATGCATGTATATTCCTCAATAATAAAATTCCTTCTTTGGGTCTGACATCTGGGATATATTCTTATTTGGGCATATCAGACAAAAGAAGCATATTGACTGGCCTAGTGTCATGGGTTGGAGGGCTAAATGTGTACATAAACTGCCAGCACTAGGAAAACATGTCTCAAGAAGTATTTGTCTACACAAAAGAATGCATGTCAGCTACCAAATTCATTGGTTATGTAGCCATGAGTGAGCTCAATGGTCAGCTTGAACAGGGCAAACATATAAGATATTTTATATTAATATCATTTTAGGAGTAGGACAGGATTCATTTCTCATTCATTACTCAAGTAACAGGTATCTAAAAATGAATGATATGAGCTCCACCAGTGGAGTCCTGTCCATAACTTTATTTCACATTCCCTCATGACAAAGTAATGCGAGACTAACTAGGAAACCATGGGACGTTTAAAATGTGAATATTGTGGAGCTTGGAAACCAGCCTCATCAAGACACCTAATGAACATGTCCTAGTCTGGAGCTGAATGCCAATACAATTACTACTTTTACAGTCACAAGTGTATATGGTACCAAGTGTAATAGTACCTTTTCAATGCTGCCCATGTAAACCAGCTACATAGATGGTTGGATTAGAGTCAGTGCCCCCCTGGAGCTCTGTAGCCATGAATTTGTATTTTTGTACAAGAAATAATGAATCTTGCTGAACATGGATGGAGGAACTCCTGTCTTCCCTGAAGCATTTGCAAAAGTAAATTTAATAGAGTCACAGCACAGAGCCCAGAATCTGCATATTCTATACAATTACCTCATATATTTTGCCATAGCAATTTTCATCAGTAGATTTTCTCATGACAAAGCCTTTGCTTCTGTTTGTTTATCTTCAAACTTCCAAGCCTCCACTTTCAATGTAGGTTCTTTATTATTATTATTATTATTATTATTATTATTATTATTATTTATTAAAACAGACAAACAAACAAAGACATTAAAAAAATAAATAAATAAGGAAGGAAGGAAGCAAGGAAGGAAGAGAGAAAGCATCACGGCTGAGGTTTGTTTCACATTCTTCTCAGTCCTCTATTAAGATTTATAACCATGTTACCCTAAAGACCTTGGTAAAATGGACATTTAGCTATAAACAGCTACCTTGCACAACAGCAATGCATTTAGAGGAGCAGGACAGAGGAAATTGGGTGTGCACAATTAATCTTTAAAGTATATAACTAGGGCATGTAACTTATTGTTAAATGCAGCCAATAAAGTGTAAGTTATACTTGCAAAAAGGGCATAATCTTAACTTCCCTATGTTATAAAGGACTGTTACTAATTTTACTTTTTTTTTTTTTTTTAATTATTGTTATTAGTCCATAGCTTTCCTCTTCAGCTCCCTGCACTTTATTTATATGCTTTTTACCTACATATGCTCTGGGCATTTGTAGGCTTGCTCCTTCCAGTAACGGCTGTATCATCTGCCTCATGCAGTGAACCTACCAAATATGTTGCTTTACAACATAAAAACCTCCCTCCTATGGAGGGAGGTTTTCTTTTCCTCTAGAAAGAATAATTGTTATTGTTGTTGTTGTTTTTGTTTGTTTGGTAGGTGGGTTGGTTTGTTTGTTTTCCAAAGTGAAGAGGTTCCAGCACCAGCAGTCCTTGTTCGTACTCTTTTCAGCCCAAACAGACATCAAGCTCTTCCTTAAATCAGTTTGTTTTCTGTAAGAAGCCCTTGATTTTTGTGTGCAACATCAAGGGTCACTAATCATTTGTTTTCATAGCTGTGAATAAAATCCTGTTTATTGATAACAGATTAATGGGGTTCAAGGCATCCTCTGGAGTGTGATATCTTTTCAGAAAGATTGACATGGAATTTATGATAACATATTCAATTTAAATAAGTATGCAACAGTTTAAAAGATTTCTCATTCTTCAGTTTTGGGGTTAGAGACTCAATATGAAATAGCATCATTGTGTTGCTTATCAGCTGAGGTTTGTGGCTATTAAATAAAACTTCAAAGTTTCTATCTACACAGGTACACCTCTGAATTTTCAAGGCCTAGTATACTCTGATTCCAGCCAAATTGGAAATATTGTTTCACACTTCTGTTATGTTTGGAATCAAAAAAAAAAAAAAAAAAAAAAAAAAGAGAGAGAGTGAGAAAAGAGTTCAAAGAGTTCAATGGTAGGTGGAGTGGTATGAAATAACAAAATGCACAAAAGGGAAATTCTGGACCATGGTTGATAGAGTGACCTTCACTAGTTTACTAATATATCATTTTTCTTAAAGGGTGAGGCGTGTTTTTGTTGTTTTAGGTTTGTTAGTTTGCTTTTATGTTGAGGTTCTCTTACTCTGTTGACATTTACAGGCAGAATATGACCAAAGCTCCATGTGCAGCTCAGACCTGATTCCAGGAAACCCTAAGCCTCACAAGAGCTGTTTTCACTAGACAGAAGTCTCAAGCTCTTTTATGCTTCCATTGTTTGACTTCTTGCTTTTACTTGCTTATTTTCCTTTCCTTCCTACTGACCATCTCTAGCCATTGATAGATGCTTAACAGAGTAGTTAAAGGCCCTTGCTTCCAGTACTGTGAAACATGATCTTTCTCAACCAAGAGATGGCTGCATGTCTAACACAGTTCATGATTTTTTGTGGGCAGTTATCCAGTCAACTTTTTATTTATTTATTTATTTATTTTCAGTATGTTGTTAATATAATAATACAAAACCCCAATTCATAGAACACCATATAATTTTCTTGTTAGTCTATAGCTTATGGCATTGGCTTCATGTTACTCAACTTCTTCAGCATTAAAAATTTAAGCTCAACTATTTGTACCGACTTACTGTAACAGATAAGCACTTCCAAAGAGCTATTTATGAATCCTTCAGTGCACACCTGCACTGAAGGTGTGCAAGATGATGAATTTCTGGAGGAATTTACCTCTCCTTACTGGTTGAGGAGAACAATTATACTCTTAACTTCAGCAGCTTGGATAGATATCACATTCAATATCAAAGCACTAAGTATCTAAACTTTGATATCTGCTTTCACATGCCAATGTCTTCCACAGTGTCAGGAGGGATCTTGCTCTTGCTTGCTGCCTGGTGGTATAGGGAAATGTGGTAGATCAATTAGCAGGACAATAACTCTGCGTAAAGAGGCAGAAGAAGCAGGCCTGCCTCTGGGACCATGGATCTGCTATGCCATTCCTGCTCAGCACTGTGTTTCACTGACACAATGTAAACCAAAGTGAGAGGCTGAGACAGTGGTATTACGCAACACCATCTTAAATTCTTGGTGTTTTTCTTCTCTTTCTCCCTACGGATGTCCCTCACTCCTAGGCCTGAAGGGCCTGCATGTCAAAGTGCTGAGATTACCCAAGTCAATACATTGTCTTTGATACTCAGTGTTTTTGCTATCCACCTCAACCTGAAAATATAAAATAGCACAGAAAACTGTGAAAGAAAAGTGCAAAGTTAACACATTGACATAATGGAATGAATCCCATTAACCACTAACGAGGAGTTGGGAGGTGAGAAAGTTTCTTTATTTTTTTTCTTTCTCTTTTTAATAAAATTTCTTTCCAACAGTTAGGAAGAAAAGCTCTGTATAAGCATTGGAAAAAAACTATTATTCACTACTAATAGCAAATCATACTGTATGTTCTGTAGGCTTGGCATGTTTATAGCCGAATGTAAAGACCAAGAGTCCAGTTTAATTCTCATTCTCTTTGATTCTAATACAGAGTAAATCTATTGTGTCTCAAACTCTGACGGGGTTTGCAAGTATTCTGCTCTATTTTTGAACTGCCAGGGCAGGAATAAAACTTGAGCAAAATATTCT
Organism: Heteronetta atricapilla; assembly: GCA_011075105.1. Lineage (NCBI taxonomy): Eukaryota > Metazoa > Chordata > Aves > Anseriformes > Anatidae > Heteronetta > Heteronetta atricapilla. The sequence continues at coordinate 7,764,946 of CM021763.1, forward strand.
GCTCCAAGTGTATCCAAGTGTATTTGCTCGTTATAATTCCTGTGTCCTCTTGTTAAGAAGATTTTAAGGGGAAGATTTTCTTGTCTATAATATCTACCAAAATACTCAAGACACATATTGATTCGAGTGAAGAAACAAATATTGATTAACTGCATGATTGCTCTACTCAAACTGAGATTCAGAAAATATCTAATTATGTTTTAAGCACCAAAATTTTGTTATTTAAAAGACTCACTAAAAAGTGTATCTTATAGATAAAGCCAGACAGATTATTTTAAAAGAAAATATTTTAATTAGGAATTATGATTAAAAATAAATCAATTTCTTACTTTATTGGGATACTTGCCTGAGGAATGTTGGAGCAACTGGACTTGAATTTAAAAAGAAAAATATATTTCAACATTTTTTTTTCTAACATGAAACCTGCAGCATTTTCACTTAAATGATTTTTTTTTTCTTTAAGTACATATTTATCACTTGTTAAATGTCAAGAGCTGCAGAAAAATAAATAAATAAATAAATAAATAAATAAAATTTAAAAGGTATTTGAAAAATTGCTTTAGTTGAGTTAATATACATATATATGCATATATATATGTATATATTCATATATATACATATAATTTTCACTTTTTTTTTTTTTCTTTTTCCTTTTCAGATTTAGATTTTTGCTGATGCTGGGTGGAAATTTTCGTTTCAAAATATTAAGAGTTTTTACTATATTGATACATCAACTGTGCATCCAGTTCCAGTTCCAGATCCCACTCTCTGCTGACCTGCCATAGGATGTGCATTGTTAGTTCCCCAGCAATGTAACTTTAGGTCATGAAGTAACGAATCAAGTTTTTAGCTTTGGCTATCCCTGGTTCAATCATTATTGTACCAACAAAGAGGGCAGCCACCCCACACTGTTTGCAGGAGGCTTGTTTAATGAATTAACATAGTCTTTGGAATAATGATCTTGTAACAACCATTATCTTATTAGCATAATCACTTTCAAGCTAAGCATGATACTTACTATTTCTTTTTCTTGAAGAGAAGAAAATATGTTTGTCAGTGAAGATGAGATATTAATTTATACTCTTTTCTAGGTGTTTCTTCACTAGAGGAATCAACTAGAATATTTTGAAAGCAGTAGGTGGTTCAAAATGTCTTTAGTCATAAATGACAATGAGAAAACAGTACAGATTGTTGAAGTATTAATGACAACATTCAAAAGATTTTTATTCATATGCTCTTTATTCATCTCTATGTAATCTATAGCCATACAGAACTTGAGTACTTGAATCTCTGCTTTACCTTTTAAAAATATTGTGTGAACAAACATACCAAAAATCAGTCATGTTTCCATGCCAGTCTGTAATTTTTAAATGAGTAATTGGATAATTGGATACTTTTTTTTTTTTTTTTTTTTTTTTTTTAGGCCTTGCTTATGAACAGTTCTTTCAACTATTCATATAGCGTACTATTTATCTAAATCATGTGATGAAGTATTGTTCATTAATTTAACAAGAGGATCCTTATAATTAAAGAAAGGAATGAGTATATGAACAGAAGGCTGGTAATGTGTTGTCTGTACAAAATATCAGACACTTTTTTTTTTTTTTTTTCTGGAATCTGTGATATTTTGTGAAATTTGGAGGCTTGTGGGAATTTTTCACAACTATTAGATTTTGACTAAAAGTTGTTGTCTTTGTTCTTTAACAAAAAATGCAGTCTTAAAGGCAGTTTTCTAAACCCATGGTTAGGTTACTATATGGATCATTTACCAAAAGCTGACCAGTTGTTTGTCATTATTTTGAGTAAAAGATACACTGTTCTCAGGACTTTAGAAACTCATATCACATATTTTAGCAGCTAGTGAGGTGTGTATGTGAAATAGGAGCATAAATTCCATGGAAAGCAAATGTTTCTGAAGTCACATAAGGGTGATTCTAAAAGGTGTTCAGGCATTGCTTCATTGAGAAATCAAGTATTACATCCCCAGCATTTTCTACTGCTTATGCACCTAAGATTTCCATATTAACTACATAAAGGGGGTGTCCTTGTGAACATCTAACCTATGCAGGAGAACTCAATATTAGATTTAGAGCCAAGAAAATTTCCTCAGTGAAAACCCTGTGCTACAGCATCCCAAGGGATGGACTGTTTTCCCCAAAACACAGTTTACAGATTACAATCTATCCTGTGCTGGCATGACGTTCAAATCCTTTCCAAGGAAATCATTTGAGTTATTTTCTCGTCTCTTCATTACAGAAAATCATGAGATCTCAGCTGATTATTAGTACATCCAATGGAGTTTATGTAGTGCATGTCTACAAACCCACAGTACAATTTAGTGAGCCTCAAACCAGTAAATCCACATCATCTTCACAAATTTTGGTCTGGAATCTACCCATGTAATAACTATACCAGTGTTTCCAGACTGCACCAGCGAGCTGTTGCTTGTGAAGCTGTCATTGCTATGCGTGCATTTTGCTCTCTATCCTCCCTCTGTGCCTCCAGTTCCCACATTACACTCAGGTGCAGGTAAACCCTGAAGAACTTTGGAAATTACAAACAGTAACTTAAATAAAATGAGTCCAGCATCTGCATTCACAAGCAGAAATGAATCTTCTGCTGTTTGATCTGTTTTATTCAGGAAAGAAGTAGTGTATTATCTCTCTCACCAAGCCACCTTTTCCTTTATTCCAGCAACTGCTCTTTCCCTGCCATATAATTGGAATTTCCCCTTAAAGACACCATGATCACCTTATAAGAGCTAGGTTTACCTTTTGAGAAACTTAACTGGATAGAGGAGCTTTAGATGGAAAATGTATTTTGATGTATTTTTTCTATTGCTATATTGCAGGAGTTATTTGGAGCTATCCACAGCTGTTCTATTAATATAGCTGATGGTGGTAAAGTGCAAAGAAAATGAAATCAATGAGAATCTTCTTGATGGATCTAGGTTTCAAAGGGATAACATAAAACAAATCTTGGCTTAACTTTTCTACACAGAAGCAAAACCAGCAATACAGATCTTTAAATGTCCTGTTAGTGATTATAATATATGTAACTACTGCCTCCTTTTTTTTTTTTTTTTTTTTTTTTTTCCTCAATTTCTGCTTCTTCCTGCTTCTTTCCAAATAAGGCGTTGGTAACACATAGAAAAGTACACAAACTCCTCAAAACATACTTTTATAAGAGTTTTACAGTTCACTGGCCCTAAGAAAATGAGTTCTCAATGTTTTCAGATAGCCTTGAGACCACATTTTATTACTTAAAAGATTTAGTAAGAATAAAAAGTTCAGTTTTCTCCAGCAAGGGTCAGTTTAAGATACCTGTTTACAAAACTGTAAATAAAATCCATAAAACATAGCGGCAGCAAACAATACTTGCAAGGTCTTTCTGGAAGCTGAGACAGTTCTTATCAAAATCTGTATATTTTCTTCTTGAGTGTTCTCTTCAGGGTTTCAATTAAGGGCTAATCCAGACTATATCATCGTCTGCATTAGGCAAAGTAACACCAGTATGTCAAGAGAGGTGATCTTTCCACCTCTACTCAGCATTGGTGAAGTTGCACCAGGAGTACTACCTCCAGTTCTGGGTCCCCCATTAAAAGAGAGACATAGACATGCTGGAAAGAAGCCAGTGGAGAGCCACCAAGATGACCAAGGGACTGGAGCCCTTCTTCTATGAGAGGCTGAGAGAGCCAGGCTCTTTTCATTGTTACCCATTGTCAGGACAAGAGGTAATGGACACTAACTGAAATGCAGGAGGTTCTGTCTAAACATTAGGAAACACTAACTACTCTGTAGGTGACATAGCACTGGAACAGGTTGAGTCTCTTCCTTTGGGGATCTTAATAAGCAGTCTGGACATGCTTCAGGCAACCTGCTCTAGGTGTCCCTGCTTGAGCAGGGGTATTGGACCAGATGACCTCCAGAGTCCATTACAAACTTAACCATTCTGATCTCTTGATGCCCTTTCAATGTTCCTTCAGAAAACTGGCCTTTGCCAATGTTAAAAGGATCAAAACTTTCACCTCTTATTTACTGACTAAAGCACGTAATTCAAATACATCGTGCCAATTCAAATAATTGGCATTGTAACAATTATTTCCTGACATTTAATTATGCATTGTCATCATGTAGTAGTATTATGTAAGTTTGTTGGAAACAGTTTTGTTGAAGGCAAATGCTGTTAACTGATGTTCATAGTGGTACAGTTTGGATATCACTTAATTCTAGATTTAGCACCCCTAAAAATCTGTTTGCAAAGTCCATCCTGGTGGAGCTATGATTTCCCACTCTTACTGAATTTCTAGTATAGGTGTCTGGTTTGTATTATGTCTCAGCATTCCATGAATCCTATACCTGAGAAAGAGTATTTACAAATCTTTTTATCATTATTGGAATTGGCTTGTCTTCAGCTTTACAAAGAGAATTAACTCTAATATGATTAAAAATGGAATTTGGAATTATATTGTTAACCTGGATAAAATCTCCTTAAATACTGTTATTTCTGGACAACACAGTAATGCTTGAATGAAGAACATAGGTCTTTTAAACTACTTCATTCTACTAAGACTCATATTTTGCTTTATTAACTAGTCTACTATGGGCTAGATTTTTATTTTATTTTATTTATTTTTTATTTTTTTTTGGCAGGTCAAAGTCACAAAAATCTAGTTCATCACATCAAATTAAGGCCCTGAAACTTTAGGCATCTCCAAGTTAAGCATTTGTCATTATATGACAAAGTCACGCACTGGGTGGATGAGGGAAAGGCTGTGGATGTGGTTTACCTTGACTTCAGCAAGGCTTTTGACATCGTTTCCCACAGCATTCTCCTCAAGAAACTGGCTGCTCTTGGCTTGGACTGGCGCACGCTTCGTTGGGTTAGAAACTGGCTGGATAGCCGGGCCCAAAGGGTCATGGTGAATGGAGTCAAATCCAGTTGGAGGCTGGTCACTAGTGG
>CM021763.1:7784907-7816437 GCA_011075105.1 Heteronetta atricapilla
CCACTAGTGACCAGCCTCCAACTGGATTTGACTCCATTCACCATGACTCTTTGGGCCCAGCTATCCAGTCAGTTTCTAACCCAATGAAGCATGCGCCACTCCAAGCCAAGAGCAGCCAGTTTCTTGAGGAGAATGCTGTGGGAAACGGTGTCAAAAGCCTTGCTGAAGTCAAGGTAGACCACATCCACAGCCTTTCCCTCGTCTACCCAGCACGTCACTTTGTCATAGAAGGAGATCAGGTTTGTCAAGCAGGACCTGCCCCTCATAAACCCATGCTGACTGGGCCGGATCGCCTGCTTGCCCTGCAAGTGCCGCATGATGATTCTCAAGATAATCTACTCCATGAGCCTCATTGGCACTGAGGTCAAGCTGACAGGCCTGTAGTTTCCCGGGTCTGCCCTCCAGTCCTCCTTGTAGATGGGTGTCACGTTTGCTAGCTGCCAGTCAACTGGGATCTCCCCTGATAGCCAGGACTGCTGATAAATGATGGAAAGCGGTTTGACCAGCTCCTCCGCCAGTTCTCTCAGTACCCTCGGGTGGATCCCATCCAGCCCCATTGACTTGCACGCATCCAAGTGCCGTAGCAGGTTGCCAGCCATTTCTTTGTCGATAGTGAGGGCCACATTCTGCTCCCCATCCCCTTCTGCCAGCTCAGGGTACTGGGTATCCAGAGAACAACTGGTATTGCCGTTAAAAGTAAGGCAAAGAAGGCATTAAGCACCTCCGCCTTTTCCTCATCTTTTGTAATAAGGTTTCCTCCCGCATCCAGTAAAGGATGGACATTTTCCTTAGTCCTCCGTTTTGCACTGATGTATTTGTAGAAAGATTTTTTGTTATCTTTAACAGCAGTAGCCAGATTGAGCTCCAGATGAGCTTTGACCTTTCTAATTTTGTCCCTGCACAGCCTCGTAACATCCATATAGTCCTCCTCAGTGGCCCGCCCTTTTTTCCAAAGGTTATAAACCCTCTTTTTTTCTCCTAAGCTCAAGCTACAACTCTCTGTTGAGCCAGGCCTGTCTTCGTCCACGTTGGCTAGTCTTTGGGCACATGGGGACAGACCGCTCCTGCGCCATTAAGATTTCCTTCTTGAAGAGCACCTGGACTTCTCTGCCCTTCAGAACTGCCTCCCAGGGGACTCTACCAACCGGTGTCCTGAGCAGCTCAAAGTCAGCCCTCTGGAAGTCCAATACAGCGGTTTTGCTGGTCCCCTTCCTGGCCTTGCCAAGAATAGAGAACTCCACCATTTCGTGGTCACTCTGCCCAAGACAGCTCCAGACAATCACATCCTCCACCAGTCCTTCTCTGTGAAGAGAAGGTCTAGCAGGGCGCCACCCCTGGTAGGCTCACTAATCAGCTGCATCAGGAAGCTATCTTCCACGCTCTCCAGAAATCTCCTAGACTGCTTTCTCTGGGCTGTGTTGTGCTTCCAGGATATGTCAGGGAAGTTGAAGTCCCCCACGAGAACAAGCACTGACGATTTCGCAACTTCTGTCAGCTGCCTGTAGAACTCCTCATCCGTCTCCTTGTCCTGGTTCGGTGGTCTATAACAGACCCCGACCAGGACTCTAGCCTTGTTGGCCTTCCTGCCGATTCTAACCCAAAGGGACTCGACCAGGGCTCGGTGCTGGCACCGGTCCTCTAATATCTTCATCAATGATCTGGACGAGGGCATAGAGTGCACCCTCAGTAAGTTTGCAGATGACACCAAGTTAGGTGCCTGTGTCGATCTGCTTGAGGACAGGAAGGCTCTGCAGGAGGATCAGGATAGGCTGCACCGATGGGCTGAGGTCAACTGCATGAAGTTCAACAAGGCCAAGTGCCGGGTCCTGCACCTGGGGCGCAATAACCCCAAGCAGAGCTACAGGCTGGGAGATGAGTGGTTGGAGAGCTGCCAGGCAGAGAAGGACCTGGGAGTGATGGTTGATAGTCGGCTGAAGATGAGCCAACAGTGTGCTCAGGTGGCCAAGAAGGCCAACAGCATCCTGGCCTGTATAAGAAACGGTGTGGCCAGCAGGGCTAGGGAGGTGATCGTCCCCGTGTACTCGGCTCTGGTGAGGCCGCACCTCGAGTACTGTGTTCAATTTTGGGCCCCTCGCTACAAGAAGGACATTGAGGTGCTTGAGCAAGTCCAGAGAAGTGCTATGAAGCTGGTGAGGGGTCTGGAGAACAAGTCCTATGAGGAGCGGCTGAGGGAGCTGGGCTTGTTCAGCCTGGAGAAAAGGAGGCTCATGGGCGACCTTATTGCTCTCTACAGGTACCTTAAAGGAGGCTGTATCGAGGTGGGGGTTGGTCTGTTCTCCCAGGTGCCTGGTGACAGGACGAGGAGGAATGGGCTCAAGTTGCACCAGGAGAGTTTTAGGTTGGATGTTAGGAAGAACTTCTTTACCTTTACGTCTTTAAAAGACGTTTAGATGTAGAGCTTAGGGATATGGTTTAGTGGAGGACTGTTAGTGTTAGGTCAGAGGTTGGACTTGATGATCTTGGGGTCTCTTCCAACCTAGAAATTCTGTGATTCTGTGATTCTGTGACTTTGTCATTCCCAGCCTCGAGTTCCACAACCTTGAAAGACTCTCTAATACAGAGAGCCACACCACCATCCCTTCTGTGCTGCCTGTCCCTTCTGAAGAGATGATAGCCAGTCATTGCAGCACTCCAGTCACGAGAGTGGTCCCACCACGTCTCTGTGATGGCAACCAAGTCATAGCCTGCCTGCTGCATTATGGCTTCCAGCTCCTCCTGTTTGTTACCCACGCTGTGTGCATTAGTGTAGATGCACTTCAGCTGGGCCATTGCCTTATCCCCCAGCCTTGCCATTATTAAGAGAATCATAGAATCATAGAATATCCAAAGTTGTAAGGGACCCATAAGGATCATTGAGTCCAGCTCCTGGCACCACACAGGTCTACCCAAAAATTTAGACCATGTGACTATGTGCACAGTCCAAATGCTTCTTAAACTCCAACAGCCTTGGTACAGTGACTTCTTCCCTGGGGAGCCTGTTCCAGTGTGTGAGCACCCTCTCAGTCAAGAACCTCTTCCTTATGTCTAGCCTAAACAGGAAGTTATAAGAGGTGTTTTTATATAATCAGCTGATTTATGGGTTGTCTTTACTCCTTTCCAAAGTAAGGGCTTGCCCAAGGATGTAAGACAGTAGGTTCTCTCTTCAGGTAATGAGACAGCGTGAGAGGGTAATAGGCTGCCTCCATATTTCTGTACATAACCAACAGAGTTCCTGACATCTTCCCAAGAAAACAGAAGTTGCAAGATTCCAGATGGGAAGCCTGAGGAGAGATGTGATATTTTCTCCCATTCAGTAACCTGGATATATCAGTTTCTTTTCAATTACAATTTGTTTTTTAGTTCTCACAAGATTCCTATCTTGACTATTGACTTTCTGCCTTTATGAAGGGGCTTTCTTGAGAATGGTGGAAAAAAAATAAAGGCGGGTGGGAGGTGGGGGATTAAGGGTCATTCATATAGGAGGCTGGATATTCATGAGTTCAGTTGTTCAGTTTGGGTTACTGACAGTCTAGCTACAGTTCAGGTTTAAAGATATGAATAGTATTACAGGATAAAATATACTATACTGTAGAATTCTATAATATATACCCATAATAAGTCATCCCCCTATAGAAGAATATTTCCTATTCACATGACAGAGCATCTTTTATGTGGGAAAACAAAACAGGCAAGTTTAGCTGCAAGCAAAGCAGGTAGGTGAGAAAGGCAGCAGACTGATACAGGCAACAAAATCATGGCCTTGAATGAGACAAACAGAGGAGAAGATAAAGAATATTCTTTTATTGACTTTGTGACCTATGTCAGGGCATGAGCCCTGGTCCCTGGCCAGCTGGGGTGGACTAGCTCATATTTTTACTCTCCCTGATAACTGGACCATAAAGCAATCTGTCCCCACTTTTTTGTTTGCTTTGTGTGTGTGAGTGTGTGTGTGTGTGTGTGTGTGCGCGTGTGTGTGCGTGTGTTTGTGTGTTGTTTTTTTTTTTAATTTTTTCTTTTCTATTTGACTGCGGAGCTAATGCCTCACTCTTCACTGAAACCTTAAAACAAAGTAGTGAATGCATGAGGCAGGAGCCTTGGGGTGAAATGCAGATCAAAGTGTAATTGTCTCTTTGAGACCGGTTAAGCTTTGTGGTCAGCAGTAGAGATTCTTCAAGGCAGCACCTGGCCAAGATACACAGGACATCTTGTCTGAACAAGCTACTTTACCTGGGCACACTGCTTCCTGCAAACACACATCTATGCACATCTCACTCCTGAGGGAGAGAAGATTATGCAAACAGCATATCACGCTACATTGGGTGTGGAGAGGTTGTGAAAGGGGACTTACAGATGTTTGAACTGCCCTTCATTTAATTTTCCTTTTCACCAAAGGCATTTCAGGAGGCTGAATCTATGCAGAGTGGGACTGGAAATGAAAATAGAACACATAATGAGAGTTGTGACTCTGTCTGGAAAAATTACTCAGTCCTAGAGCCTTAACTGACTGAGATGGACCAACCTTGGTGAAAAATATAAAAATAAAAAATCATTTATTTAACCACTGGGATCAAGCTGTCTCTTTGCCCTGCTCTCTTACCTGTGTTCTGTGTGCAGGTAGCAGTAAGTGAAGGACGTTGTTCTTCTCCCTCATGTTTTCCCCCTGTAAAACCTCTCACGCTGCCTGCAGGAACCCCTCTTTCAGTCATCCAGAGACCTCAGGATTCCCTGTCCCAAATCATCATGGTTCACATTGTTAGAACTTTCTATTTAGACACTTTTTAATCTAGATTGGTCTGGAAAAGGCCATTTGATCCACTCTGCTTTGGTCAAAAAGAATTAAGAACTAAGTATCTACTAAGGTTACATCTGAAGGACACACTGCTCAGTCCAGCCATTACTTGTAATTCAAATAAATTACAGATATCTCTAAGCAGGGAAGTAAAAATAAAGGAGTGATTTCTTAGCAATCATTTCTTTATGTGCTGACTTTCCCTGGGCACAAAAAGAATAGGTGTTTGACAGGACACTCCTTGACAAGACCTTTTACCAAGGAACTAAAGGTTATCTTTCCAAGAAAACTTTAAAATCATCCCCTGACCTACATTTTAATCATCATTCACAGTAATAATAATAATAATAATAATAATAATAGTAATAGTAATAATAATAATAATGAAAACTGAAAAACTCCAATGCTTTCTGAAAATAAAATGTCATTGTTTACTTTTTAAATATATTAAGGCATTTTTGAGATTTTTGGTTGTAACCCTTTTGTTGTTAAATGGGTACCTGGATGAGATATTCTTAAATTAACCATGCCGTGAATCCTAGAAAGTCTCCTAACATGTATTTTCCATTATTGATATAGATTCATAATTTTTAAATCCATAAGGGACCTTATGTAACTCCTCCTGTGTAAGACTGGTCACATAACTTTGCTTGAAAATTCTGCATCAAATCAAATTTAACGTATACCTGGGAATGCAGATGTTACTTTATTTTCTGTTCTGTAACCTCCCTCAATACTACACACATACGTCTGTCTTTCTTTCTTTCCCAATACTTCCTAGATCATACAGTGCTCAGAATAACTGCCTATTATAGTTTTGTGTGAAAAGAGTTATAGGGAAAAATATAATAGTTAACAGCAGCTGCTCCAAGAGTAAAACAGAAGAATAGAGGCAGTAGGTCGCAGAATAGATGTGACAGAGAACAGAAAGTAATGAGCAAGTTACTGTATTTCCAAGACCTCCATTCAAATTAATGCTTAGTATACCAGTAGGTCATAGATGAAAATGAGTTGGGTGGTTCCATCTCATTCTGGGCTCTGGTGGGCATTTGTCAACATCACCAGGTATTCCCTAATATCAGGACATACTTTGTTCATCAAGGTGAACTTGACTAGCAGAAAAGAGTACAAGTCAGGAGTGATGTGAGCAAGAAACAATTTTGGTCACGCTGTCCAGTGTTGGATTAGTAAAATTGCCCCAGATTCTATATTTTGGCATTTTTACTCCAAGGACTGAAGTATTATTGACAGAAAAGTTTTTCACTTTTATGTGTTTTTCAAAACCATCTGGAGAAAGCTGATAGCAATGATATATATATATATATTTATCTATCTATATACATATATGTATATATATCTATATGTATATATATATGTATATATATGACTAAATAAGACAAATAAAAACCTGGCTGTTCTCAGTTAATTTGTGAAGAATTCTACCAAAGACATATGCATATGCAACGCACTAATTTCAGGGGCAAGAGAGGGCTTTTATTTTTCTTATTCCAATTTTTTTCTCTTACTTCTCCAGGATCTCAAAGAAAAAAATTCTCATGTAGGTAATGAGCTTGTCAAAACAACATACCTAAGTACGGAGTCTTACTACTGCCTAACTGCTTCACTGACATGCCCTGAGGTTAAACATTTTTCTCTATTTGCCCCAGGGCGTTTCTGAGCTCCTAGGTTTATCTAGAAAAGGTATGAATTTCTCTTCCTTCACAACAAATAACTAACCTGAAATAAATAAATAAATAAATAAATAAATAAATAAGTCTTTCTGATCAGGTCTCTTTTGAATATGCTAGCCCAGGTTATTTATTGAAACATGTTAAGAAAAAGACTCATTCGTTCCCTTGGAAATCATCCATGGTTCATTTCTATGCAAAGAAGACCTCATCTTCTTTAAAGGAGAAAAAATTAATTACTAATGAGCATTAAAAATTCCAAGAAAAAAAAAAACACTCAGCTTTAGTAATACACAAATGCATGAACTTATCTGAGTTATGAGTAGTTTTCATCAAACTTATTCCAAATTTTGATACCCTTTCCTGATGGTATGGTAGAGCTTATTGCAGAATAACATATATATACATATATATATATATATTATGTATTTATCACCTTTCATTAATGCCCCTTATAAGCATTATTTAATTCTTACTAGATTCCAGAAGTTATTATTTTTTTAATTATTATTTTTCCCCATATTTATTTTTACCATTGCCTCTGATTTATTGCTTTGAGAGCTGAGTTTCTTGACTTCTTGTTCAGTTTCCATAGTAGATGTATTGCCATTTATATTAGGGAACTACTATGCAGATAAAGTTATTTACACTGCCTACTGTAGAGAGCTAATTTAAAGTGAAGTCTGTACCTGAGAGTGTTAAATACCTTTGGAGGGCAAATTGAAGATAATTTAGTCATGAGAGCTCTTTCTCCCATTTATACATTTCTAGTAGATATAGTGAATACTTATCCTCACACTGGTAAAGGATATACCTGGACTTTGGAACAGTATGATCTATTATTCTTAAGACTTGTACGCATCCCTGAAAGATACTGCCCTATGTCTACTGTCATTGTCCCCTGAAATTACCACATTTGTGTTTGGAGTTAACATGGTCAAAAACACCCTCAACATCTGGTTTGGGAGGGCTGACCAAGTTTAGGAATATGTGCATTTTGTGGAACAGTCTTTAGTTCCCTGGTGAATCTGTCCCTAGAGATTTAGGAAATTAATGGAGATGTTGCATTGTACTCCTTAACTTCCCTTTGGAGAGACTTGGACCTTGTGAGTAACACTTGTAAGTAACACTTTCTATTTAAGTCTGTGCAAGGACTGGTCTAATACAGCTGTATAGATCATCTGAGTAATCTCTCATTTGCCTAATATGTAACTGAACACAGGGGAGAATTTCATCAAGCTTATCTGGCCCACTGGACCAGGTAATATCAATGCAAGTAACTAACATTTCAAATCTGTATGGAAATAAAATGAGCAAGCTACACAAGGACTGTGTTCTGAGTAACAGCCATCTGATTATTCTTAGCTTTTGGCAAACTCTGACTGAACTACCAGCCTTTGAGTTGAATATAGTCAACTTTCTGGTATTTAAATGTGCACTTAGATAGTACTGGATGAGATGAGACAGCCTAACGCAGTGTTGGCAAAATTGTTGGTTCTGTTTTAATTCCTTTTTTACCTTCTTATCACTTCTGTTCTTGTGTCAACTGTAATGCTTACCTAACTATTCAGTAGTAGAGTTCAGAATAAAAATTCTGCATAAAATTAAGCAACCATAAATAATAATTTCAGACTCAAAAATTAAACTGCCTAATAAAAAGGTGAGAAACTGTAGGTCTTGCACTACCCAGAGAAGCACCATATGGGAGGAGAAGCAAGTGCAAGGTGTGACCTCTGTGAGGGTCACAACTTGTGAAATTGGCTCAGATGTCTCATCCAAACCCAATAGCACTGCAATAGTCTGATCATAGATTCACAGAATGGTTCGGGTTGGAAGGGACCTTAAAGATATTCTAGTTTCAACATCCCTGACATGGGCAGGGGTGCCACCCAGTAGACCAGGATGCCAGTAGATCAGTAGATAAACCCAGACAGTTTATAACAGACCCAGGAGATCTACCACCATAGTGTGAAGATACAAAATAATTTTGCAGTTGTTCTTCTTTGTGCTCAGGATTTCTGTCTGAAGACAGATCTTCAGTGTTCTGCCTGCCACTTATATGCTTGTCTTTTACCAGCTCCTGCTATAGTTATCCCATATGCTAACTTTGTATTTATTGTGAACTTCCTTGATCCCTGATCTGACTTTAGTCATATTCTTATCCATTTATTTGGATCAGTACATCTTCATTCTTGATTCCATATCTAATAGGACATGCAAGAAGAAAAAGAAAGTCAAAGGAGATTAATTTAAACTTAGTCTCTTTTGAGAAAGAGACTCCAGAAATAGTTTACAACTATTGCTTAAAATAAAATATTATTATCCTGTTAGTTAGTGTTGTAATTCAAATTGTCTCTTTAACATTATAAAGACTACTTTGACCTAAAATATGCATTCCTGATATGAACTTGAGAGTGAAACTACCATCTTAGAGACAGTAAAAAAACTCTTTAATTTATTAAGAGTCAAAATATATATATATATATATGTCCTCGGGACTGGTAGAAATGTGCAAAAATGAACTATTTGGTGGATTTTACTGATTCCTTAGAAGGCAGGTGGATATCCTGTGTGGTAGGATTTCCTCAACTTAATAGGTTATCCTGCACGTGAGCTGAAGTAGCTGATTAAATATACTAGCTCATCGCTACTGTGGGATGAAACATGTCACTGTAGCAATTGCAAGCCATACTCTGCTCAGTCATTTACACTTTTATTAAAATGTCACTCCTTTCCTCCCCAGATAAATCTATGCAAGGTAGTAAGAAACAAACAAACAAAGACATAGAAAGAAAAAAAAATAGGAATGCACAGACTTGCTTCACAACTCATGACCTATTAGGCAAGAAAAAAAAAAAAAAAAAGAAAGAAACTTTAAAGGCATTTGTAGTATGATGGATGAAAATCCGAGAGTAATTGAAAAAAAAAATAGTAACACTGAACACTGGCAGAGCAAAGTGACAAAGAGAAAAATTGAAAGGGGGGTTGGAAAGAATGGGCTCAGCAGCAGGAAAGTTTTAGAATGTTAAATTCTAGTTGAATTATGAGCTCTGGGTGTCCCTGTCCCTTCACTGAAGTTATTGCAGTCATGAACACTCTGTGCTTTAAAATTAAATATTGGTAAATCTAATTGTCTCCTGTGAAGTGGAACCTAGAATTACTGTATCTTAAAGCTATGAAGCGGAGTGGCGGGAGGGGGAAGAATTGGATCCTTAGACTATAAGCAATGCTGTTTTGACACTTCGATTAAGCCCTTAAGACGTGTCTTCTCTCAGCAACCTTCTCTGCCATATGGCCAGTGAGGACAATCAGAATTACAATGCATTACAGTGCATAGCATTTTTTCTCACAAGTGATCCCTAGGCATATTAAAGACATGGCCAGGTGCCTTCAAAACATATTTACACATACTCCCTCCCTCCATGAGTCCATCTTCTAAATCTCCCTCCTATTATCATGTTTCAAAACAAACCACTAGGCACCTCTGCCCTAGTTAATGCCTTAGATGATATCTGAACTGAGGACAAGATTCTGAGATTCTGTTTTACAGAAGAAAATGCACAACTGAATTGTAGTACAAATCTAGGCCAGGATTTTTTTTATTATTATTGTTATTTTTTTATTTTTATTTTTATTTTTTGTTGAGCTACCTTGCCAACTAGCTTTGGCTTGGTTTGGTGATGTTTATGTGCTTATGAACCTTGCATGTATGCTGTCCACAGTATTTAGATGTCAATTTGATTGGTGTGAACTCCAGGCACCTAATTTTTCTGTACTGTTGCACTAAGTGTCATGACACGTGTTTTTTGAAGAAATCTTGATTTCAATTGTAATTCACACTGTGATGGGAATTAGGAGCCAGAAGGCTTTTTGAAATCTCTCCTTATCTCATCCACAAAAGAATGTGGCTGTTTCCTTTTTCAGTTCCTTTTTCAGATCCTTTGCCTCCTACTGGAACCTGTGGTCCCAGCCTAGAGACTGGGCTTCATGATGACATAGAGGAACTAGGTACCAGGGAAGTGGTTCCTGGAATGGTCATCAAGACAACTCAATGTGCTGAGATCCACCTAAACTAGCCAATAAAGTATGGGAAGAAAGAGCAAAGGAGGCATTTATTTACTTGTGCTTTGGAAATGCTCTTGATCATTTCCAAAAAACTTCTCTAGAGTCAATGGAAAGTTTTTATTTATTTCATTGTTACTTCTTTTTACTTTTTTTTTTTTTTTTAATAAATAAAAGAAAGGCTGCCTCCAAAAGAAAATGGTTAATAACATATTTACATGGGATTGCAAAGTGTTTTTGAAGTTCATAGTAAATTTGAGGCTGTGGAATGGGTAGCCCAGGGGAAAACCTTTTACTTTATGTCCTTCCTGAAGCATAAAATTCAGCAAAAAATTCAATAGTGCTGTCAAATGCCAAATAGGCAGGTCGATATGTTAAACAGGAAGTAGTGACACTTTTGAAGAAATAGGCCAAGGCTTACAGCCAGCCTGAGATATAAACTCTAATGATTTCACACCTTCACTCTTAGTCCATGTACAGAATAGCACTCTGACTGAGTAATGGGTACTGCAGAACTTACAGCCCTCTCTGATGGGATACATTTTCATACTGCATTTCTTTAACTCTGTTGCAACGCCTGCTATGTCCATTTCTTTTGTATTAGAGATGAGTGAAAAACTAAAATCCTCTCTGACCCTACATCAAATATGTGAACAGTCAAAACAATCATTTTCTGAATTTTGAAATCAGTTAATACATGACCAGTTCTACCTGTTCTTTCTACTAAACCAGATACGGAAAATACTGTTTTATATGGCATTCTTGACTGAAATCTGGAACTCATGGAAACATCTGTGATTCTGTCAGATTTCTTTTTCCAGAATAAATTTAGTAGTTCTTAAAGTTTGGAGTCTACAACTTCATTGAGCACTTGAAGTAAAATGATTTCCTTTTTTTTTCTCTTTTCTCTTTCTTCTTTTTTCTTTTATTTCTTTTTATTTTTCTTGTTTTCTCTTTCTTTTTTTTTTTCTTTATTTATTTATCTATTTATTTATTCTTCTCATCCTAGGCCTATATTTTATTTATATGTTTAGCTGTTCTAGGCAAGTACTGCTTCTTACAATATTTATACAGTAACTAGCCTAGCACTGTGAATTAAAATGGAAATAAACCACTATTCCAAAATCTTGTAACATAAAATGAGGTTGTCCTGCATTCTTTAAAAAACAAACAAACAAACAAACAAAAACACTTTCCCAGCCCAATACAGTATTAATATTTTGTGTATATAAGTAATAGGGGAAACAGGACCATCTCTATCTCAAAGCTACAAGATGAGGCAGTAGTCATCTACACGAGGCCATTTTAAAAGTAGGCATGGCCTGAAAACATTGAATTGTGTCTTGAAGTAAGTGTTGCCCCTTGACAATGTCCCAAGCTGTGTTTTGTTTTATTTTGCAAATTCAAACTATATGACCCTTTCCTTTGTGTGCTGTGGAAGTTCATCATTCAAATGTATAATATGCTGCACTAGTGCCTCTCTTGATGCTTAAAGATCAAATTGTACCACCCAAACGTTTGCTACACTAATAGGCCTCATAATACACTGGGTGTATAGAGCATTGATGCAGATTAACAATATAAAAACTTAAGCTATGCTTTATATTAGGATAATTCTTAATGCTAATGTAATGCCAAACCACTAAGGCAGCATTGTTAGAGTGTTAGCACTGTAGATTGTAATGACAAAAGCAATTAGATGGGTTTTCTGTGTTAAATCAATCATTAAGTGGTGGTATAATTATTTGCTGTTAGTAAAGCTCTTTTTTCCCCCTATTGTAAAATTGACAGTGTATGAAAGTAATTGCACTGTTTTCATTGCAGCAGGGCTCCTTAAGATTAGAGTTTGGGAGGAAAGATGTGGCACTCCTAATCCTTTTGACATTTCAGGAGGAATGCATGAGTAACATTGCGTAACCATGTAATTAATCAGCCTGGGTATTTGTGGTTTACAAAGCATGTATTTCTACTTGCATTAGGATGGGAAGGGTGAGTGGTGGGTGGGAGAGTTTCTGTGTTCTGCCCTTCCGCTGTTTTAATTACAGTGGGACATTGTCTCCAATAATTTCCTTTGTCAAGTTTGTATGTGCCTTGCATGCTAAGATCATGGCTAGAGGACTCTCAAGAGAAATATTTTAAATTTGAATAAAGGAGCTTGGTAAAGGACCCCTTGCAAGGTGGTTGAAATTAGATGATCTTTAAGGTCCTTTCCAATCCAAACTATTCTGTGATTCCATGATTCTGTGTTCACTAATAAACCTCTTTTTTATACTTGATATACCAACCGCTACAAAGAGTTTAAGAAAACTAGATTTGGCAATTCTGTTCATGATGTTTGTATTTTCCCTGCTTTGTGGTGGCTGTATTTAGTAACAAAAGAAACCTGACAGTAGAAAAATACTGCGGTTTACTGGGGGGAGAGGGATGGTGTAAAGGGTGTTAGATGAGTGTTTGTCTCTCTTTTTTCTTTTGAGATAAGGGAAGACTAGTTTTTATAAGGTTGTAGAGGAAAATGAACACATCTCTTTCCTCTCTCCCTCTCTCCTTCCCTCTCTCCCTCCCTCCCTCCTTCTCTTCCTCCCTCACTCTTTCCCTCCTTTCCTCCCTCCCTCTCTCTCTCCTTACCTACCTTCCTCTATCCTTCATTCCCTTCCTTCCTGCATTCCTCCCTTCTCCTTCATCTCAGTTTGCAGTGAAAGTAAATTCCAAAGCTTTCCTTTGTCTTTCACAAAATAATGTTTACATTTACTATCTAAAACAGAAATTGAACCTATTCAAATCATTTCTTAGAACATAACATCTGCTGTTTGTTTTTTTTTGTTTGTTTGTTTGTTTGTTTGTTTTTTTCTTTTTGGGACCATTTAGGGGCAATAATAACAGTAGTGATATCAGCAACTAGCACATAATCATCTTATGCAGTGGCACACAATAGTTTTCAAGATGAATAGACAGGTAGATGCAGATAGATAGAAAGAAGAGGAAGCTGGGACATACTAAAAACTTGTGCTCACCAAAATGGGAATAAAATGGTAAGTCAGAGAGCAACAACAACAACAAAAAACCCTTATGTTACTGACTTCTATTTTGAAGAGACCTTACCCTGGGTGTGCTTTTTAAAATATATAAGGTACCATTCTGCAGAGATATGTTGCCTCCTATTGAGAAAAGCCATTGACAACCACCCAGAGATCTGCCATATCTTAAATCTGAAAAATATATTTTCTTTTACTTCTAGCCGGTATGTCAATAATATTAGCTGACTTGTTCTTTTGTGGAGTTCTATTGCTACCAGCTTCAATGGATACAATATTGTAAAACCAAATGTTTTGATTTTCAGATTACTAAAATACCTTCTAAACTTCATCTGGAGAGAGCAGAATACACTACCTTCTATGAACTGTTAAGCACTATAGAGTTTTTAACTGTGTAGTCTCTTTTTGGATAAATGTGATTCATATTATGTCAAGAAATACCAAGAAATGCTGAACTCTCTGTTGTGTCATGATCAGTAACGCTCACTGATGAGCTGTTAGGGGAAAAAAAAAAAAAAAAAAAAAAAAGTAAAAAGAACATCAACAACTAAAAAGAGGATTATCCATGAACCAACTTTATATCTTATTATGTAGGTTCATTTTAACCACTGACATATTTTCAAGGGGATATTTTTAAAAGTGTTTGTCAAGATCCTTTCTGTGACATATTAAGCTCTGAACATGAGCTCCAACACCCACACTAAGAGACCTATTAAATTTCATATATTTCATTAAATTCATATATTTCATTAAATTTCATATAACATTTAGCTATGGCATATAAATATGAACACTTCCTTGCTTCTACTAAGCATAGATGTTTTTTAGCTGCTTATATATATACATATATATATATATACATACATCTATGCTTAGTAGAAGCATACATATGTATATATACATACGTACATATATATATGTAAATTGACAAATGGATACCAGTAATAATAACCAGTAATAATAATAAATGTCTGGTAGATATTAATAATTTTGGCACATTCTCTCTAAAGATAAGCAGATGGGAGTTTATTAAATTCTATTAAACTATATATTGTAAAGAAATAGAATATGAAAGCAGCTTGAAAATTCATGCTGAGCTGGCCTCCTTTTTAACTGGTTCAGAATCACAACAGATAAAGTGTTACTAACATATTTTATTTTGTTAATTAGTTATGGTTTCTTATAGTCCTAATCAGTAACCTAATTGAACTGTGTCAGATTAGCTTTCTAACTTTTATTTAGTTGAGAAGCAAATAATAGCCAACTTATCTATCTCCAATTCAAGTTAAGTAGCTAAACAATTATGGGAAGCTGTCAGGAATGCCTTCTTACACCAATGGCAGCTGAAAAAAATCACACTAGATTGGCATTTACCTTCACTTTGACTTACCAAGCCCATAATGTGGTAGTAGAATTCAGTTTGCCTCTTTGTCTGTCTGTGAATTTATTTATTTGTGTTACAAACGCAAGAATAAGTAGAGAATTGCAGTCACATTCTTTGGAAGACATTTCTATTTATTTCCCCTTCAGTGAAACAGTGATTTTCAGGAAGTATTTCAAGACTATGCATATCAGGGGAGAAGAACTGAGGGGCACACTGGGCACACACTAACTAAAAGAGCCTTTAAAAATGGAAGAGCCCACTACAGTGGTTCCTTGATTCCACACCTCTGAATGAGTGTTAAGGTTGTTTCATTTGAGGAGTTACAGACCATACAGCCATGCCTATCACTATTGCAAGCATAGTCAGTGCATTGTTGATCTGCTTTTGCTATCACTGTACACCATATTTCTAATAAAAGTACAAAATCCATTGCATGGTGAGATGGCAGAGAGAGAGCTAAGATTTGCAGCAGATGCTGGATGTGATTATTGTAAACCCAAATATGCACAGAAAAGTTTGACCTGGGACTTCCATGGAAAAAATAAAGTAAAATAAAATAAAATAAATAAAATAAAATAGTTTTCCAGCCAGATGTCAGTATTAAGGTGAGAAACAGGAAATCTGTTGTGAAATTCTTCCAGATGTTTTCCAAAGAAGCCTTTCAGAAGTCCAGTTTCAGAGTAGTTTTAAATGTTTTTTAACTCTAATTCAACATTCCTAATTGCTGGAACTGAAAGATACTTGTAGAGAGGGAACTTTAACATAATTCCATCAGATGAATTGTTTCTGTTCATTAAAGGGATGAACTGTTTATGTTATAACATCTCTACTATCAACCAGCCATAACAAAAGCTGGGCAAAGAACTGAGCTGTAGTTTCTTCTGAGAAGAAACTGAGTACATGGTACTCTGAATATGTTGCTAGAAAATGTTAATGTAATTATGAGAAGTTTTTTTGTTTGTTTTATTATTATTATTATTATTTTCTATAAGAACTGTATTTGAAACAATCACTACACTGAGTTTTACAACTCCACTTTTTGGAGTTGTGATTTATCACTTTAATCATACTTATGTTAGTAAATAAGAAAAAAAAAAAAAAAAAAAGGTTTTGAGGAGCTTAGCATTTTACAGTCCTCCTTTCAATTTTTTGCCTTTCCATCATTATCCCTGGAAATTCCTCTTCCTGTGCTGAGTTTGGCAATAATATGTTGGGAGAGTTCTACCAGGCAAGAGAGTGCTAGAACATCAGTCAAGTGCAGGGAACACGTGCTGCTGTGCTGCAAAATGAGAAGACTTTTAAACAACTTGGGAATTCTGAAAATAAATAAATAAAAATAAATAAATATGGCAATATATTTACATTGGTCAGGACATGGTGTACTCATTTATGACTACATTTATCAATGGAACAATTCTACTTTATTCTATTTTATGCTTGGGATTAGTTCTTGTTTCATCCAGACCAAACACTCATTCCTGAAATATACATGCATGAGTGAAGTGTTTTCAGTTCCAAGGAAACACATAAGATATATCATGCAACATAGCAGAGGAAAAGAAAAATACATATATTTTATCAATCAACTTAAATCAATGGCTGTAGTTATCTCTAAACCATAATATTTCTTATTATATGAAATACATTCTCAAATGTTGCACCGTTGAATAACTTAGGAGGACTATTCTAGAGATTTAAAACCAACCAAACAACCAAATAAACAAACAAACAAAGAAACAAACAACAACAACAACAACAAAACCCTCTTCATTTATGTGAAAGTTACTAGATACTTTCCAATTCCTAAGTAAAATCATAGATTATATTATGGTTTAATTGTAGAGACTGTGTATAGCCAATGATTTCCCAAGAATTTAGCTGAAGTTCTGAAAACTTGTTTTGTTTTCTTAGGAAAGTCTTTTCATTGTTTCCTGCCTCAGTTTCTCCATTTGAGAAAGGAACATTATAGCCTGTTTGCATGTGACAGGGGAAAATGATAATATTTAACTTCTTTATAAATATTCTTTATGGAAGGTTGCATATATGTTAGTATCTTATAGTTGCCATTGAAAATCTCGTAATTAGTATTACAGGAGAATACTTCTGTACTATGAATAGATGAAAGGACACACATAATGGTTTGCCAGTCTAAACAGAAAAAAAAAAAAAAAGCAGAATAGCCCATTATCTGCATTTTCATCTGAAAATATGATGTTCAGCAAGAGGAAAGAAACTACAGCCAAGTATGGACCATGGCCTTTTGTTTTCATGAACTTTGCTTTGAAACAAAATGGAAGTATTCATCATTCATCTTATTTTGCTGGCATCAGCCCTCCTAAATGCTACTAAGAACTATTAAATATTGCAACTTATCACAACAATGTCGGTATCACAAGATACACATTTCCTTTCTACACCACAAGTCCTCCAGTATCTAGAGAAAGTAGGTACAAACTAAATTGAGCTGCAGTAAAGCAATTCAATAAATCAAATATTTAACGCTCTATGAAATACTTGGAGCTTTGCAATGCATGCAAAAATCACATTTAAAAGTGGTGGCATTGAGACAGATTCAAGAAAGATACAGGGAGTTAGAGAGGAAGTCTTCTGAGCTTATATTCATAAATCTTTTAATTGTCAAAGAAACAATTCCGGTGATTTTTTCTTTTATAATTAAATTCCAGAAACTGATCTATTTTAAGTGAAAGGCAAGGGAAAAAAAATAAAAAATAAAAATAAAAAATCTATCCATCCACATCTGCTGTTTTGTTTCCTGGATACAAGCCAGTCTTTCAGTGTAACACCAAGCCACAATGCAAAAGAGAAAGGACAAACATGCCCCCTCTCTTTGCCCAATCAGAGGATGTCTCATATAAATGCATTCCCTGGACAAGCTTTATAATGGACTCATCCACTTTGTGTTCAATTGTAAATTCAATAGTTACCACTGTTAGCTGTTCAATCTGTTGAACTTCACCTTATTAAACATTTGGTAATAAACAGGACTGGGCAGGACCAATAAAAAATAATTGTACATATTCCTTTAAAGTAACACTGCATCTTGAGATTTTGGTTTAGTTTTTTGTACTTGTATTTTCCAGTAACTTCTTGCTAGCACCAGAGGATGAGTAAATAGATACATGATGTGCAATATCTGAATGAATCAGCAATAGCTGTCCCATGTGCTCAGGTACAGTTGTTCCAGATGAGAATGTTCTAAATGCAGAGAGCTGTTAGATACAGGGAAACATTTTCAACTATTTATAAACTGTTTTGGTTGGCACTGACTTTAAGCAAGGACTCTCTAAAAGCAGCAGGGTGATATCTTGGTTGATGGTCTGTGTGTATTAATCCTGGTGACTCAGAGCTGCTGTGAACTCCTATTTCTCAGAGAGCTACAGATGTTACCAAACCAAACCATAGTGCCTAATTATTATGCATTTTTTAAAAGTATGGTTTTAAATCCTGCACAAAATCATGTTTTCCTGAGAGGTGAGCTTCCATCACCTTCTACAGCCTTACTGATGACTGAGGCTAAAGTATGTGAGTAAAACAGCAAAAAACAGGTACTGTTTTTTTTTTATTGGAAAGGGGATGGAGCTGTTTTACATGCAAACAGCTGCTAATCTGTGTTTCTGCTCCTTGTTCTGTACAGGTTATGTTTAACTTTAAAGTGCATCTCATACTATTTCACTGATTTCTTTTTGGACCCCTTGGTTCAGTAGTCCTTGTGATGCATCAGTTGCACCAGGAAACCTAGTAACTGCCTGCTGAATTGCCCATTTGTGCATGTAACTGCCCATTTACTTTTGCTTTTTTGACAGTCCCAATAACTACATGCACAAATAAGGAAAATAACGCATACTTGCCCTTCGGAGAATGAGTCACTGAAAGTTTCAGCATAAGAACAGGTTTGCTACAGTGAAGAGCTTGTCCAGGCCTCCCCTAGTGGATAAATGTGCTTATTACAGATTTTTTAATCGAGTTTGCTGGCTTTCCAGACCAAGAAGCATCACCTCTTTTTTGAAACTTGAGAGGTTTCTTGCACAAACACATTTATAGGGTTATAAGCAGAGAAACCAATTAAGGGATCGTTTATTTGTTTATTTATTTATTTTCTGGAAGAATTATGATGATGAGGACATTGAAAGATGAGCTGATGTCTGCCACTGTGTGTGGATCTTTCAAAGTGACATTTCTGCCCCAGTTTCTTCTCTGAATTGACTGCTAATACAGAGTCATGGTTGTTTAAAAGGATTGGTGTGTTGATGTTTATAGTGCTCAGTTGTTTATAGTGTTTATAGATAGGCCACAACATAAATGCTATACTTTTATTACTATTAAGCGTTTATTCTATACCTCAAATCTAAAAGAAAGTCTGAACTTATAAAGTCAGTTGTCCTGACAAATATATATATATATATAAGTAAATATATATATATATATATATATATATATATATAACTGTCATTCTTTTTCACCAGTGGGGATCAAGACTAACATTGACCCTTGAGGAAAAAAAAAATATATATATATATATTTTTTTTAAAAAAGTTCAGTTTAAAATAAATAATTTGATATGTTTTTTACTTTTTTACTTCCTTCTAGAGTAAAAGAAATAGACACTGATTTACCTCCAAACAGGGTGACGCTGAAGCCCAATTCTGTTGCCTGGCTGAAGAGTACTGGGTCTGATCAGCCAAACTTTGCTGAAATTTCCCTATTGCTTCAGAGATCCACAGTGCCTGCAGAAGCAAGGAAAGTTGTGTGGATGGCCAGCAGCCCTTTAAGAAGACAGCAAGCTGGAGCAAGGAAAGTTGTGAGGATGGCCGGCAGCCCTTTAAGAAGACAGCAAGCTATGTGTCAGTTGTCAGGAAAACATATTCCTCTATTTTCATACCCCTTGAGTCAGCTATATTTCACAGCTCTGTTGTCAGTGCAAAAGCTTAATATCAGCTGTAGTGGAAATACAGCTTTCCAATTAATTCATGCCCTTGTAATATAACTTTTCTTTCTTTCTTTCCTTCTTTTTTTTCTTTTTTTCTTTTTCTTTTCTTATTTTCATTCACTATGAGTGGAAATTTGACCACAGCAATGATGGTGCAGCTAGTACTGTTTGGTATTAGAAACATTAAATGAAGGCCTTGGGACCCATCTATTGTATGCAAGCAATTACCACCAGGATAGTGTCTGCATATCACACTGATGTGCTTTTTCACAGGGCTCTTACTCACTTTTCTACTTTAGACTTTGGCAATTAAAATACTGTTATTTCCCATATTGCTAGTACCAGTACAGACACTGAGATATAAGAGAGCTTATTAAAATTCTCTCTGTATACAAAACTGAAACAGTGGATCCTAAGAGAGACTTTTGTAGTTTGTTTTGGGTGGAAGGATCTGGATACTTCACAGCTTGTCCTGAGCTATTTTTCAGTTTAAATGAGAAGCAATTTTCAAATAAATTTAGATGTAAGGGAGTTAGATTTTTGTTTCCTAGATTTTTCTACATTTTTTTCTAGATCTTTTTTCCTTCTTGTGTACCATTGTAAATAAAAACTGTATTTTAACACATTCTAATGGGCTATACAAATATGAACACTTCTTTGCTTATGCATCACTTCTATCTTCATAAGTTGCATCTACCTAAATGTGGATAGCTGTCTTCATTCTAAGAATCTAGGCTCCCTTTATTGCCAAAAAGATGAAATAGGAACACTTCAGGGGTTATTTACATTATTAAAGTGCAGATATATGAATTAGATTGTGTGAGAAGTGCCTTAGATCTGCCCATGTCTCTCTAATAATAGCAGAGGAAACCTGTATACAGTAGTTTAGGCCCTGAACTCCTCAGGTCCCGTGTCAGAGCCTGAGTACATTTCAGGCTAAGGGTGTTTCTCCAAACTGAATTTTAATATGTGACCATCCCAGGCATCTATCTCACCTCTCTTCTAAGAAAAAAGAAAAAAGATCTTGAACAGAAGCTCCATTTCTCAAACTCTGAATAAATATATAAACAAATAAATAATACCAAAAGCAACATTCATTTTGCTGACGATTATCAGCAAAATGGACCTGATTTTATTCCCAGCCAAAAAAAATACTCAACAGCTGTAGGTGTCTATCTGTACTTGCACATATATGGCACCTGTATTTGTATTTTAATTTATTTGTACACCTGTATGTGTATTTTAAAATACAACTCTAACTGCATATATAGCCCGTTCTTCTGCAGAAATGAGAAGAGTTATGCTAACAGATGTTTTGGACCATGAATTCTGAAAGAAGATGTTAAGCTACTGTTTCCTGTCTTCAGAAGAACAATAGTGTCTTAAGTGTGATGGCACATTCTGTCTTTGAAATATTTATTCCTTCAGTAGTGATTGTGAGTGCATGTGTGTGTATGTCTACGTGTGTGTGTCCTTGAATTACTCTTTACATTGCACTTCAAGATTTGATGACTCCAAGTGATCTTGCTATTGATTCAATATTAGGGAAACAAAGAGTTATTAAGTGATAACCTGTTGGTGTGTATTTTTGCTCTGTTCATATAAACCAGTGGAGCAAGATCAATTTACTCTCCGTTTGAATTGCATTTCTTGTGGGCACCTAAAGCATACGTTAGAGAGTAGCTTCCAAGAAACAAATTTATTTTCCTGAAATGATGCTCTTTATTGGCAACATCTAGTTCTTTTAATTTTACAGTTGGTTTACCAGTTATTATCTCTGTTTTCATGAAGCATGAGAAAAATGCTAGAACAGTTAAATGTGCTTACCATATAGTTTGTGAATTAGTGGCTCCTTAAACTTGGCATCAGACATGAAGTGAAACTGCACCGTCAGTTCTCTTTTCCTTTTCTCTCTTTCCTTCCCATAAACCCTGGGAAATCATTTGCCTGGCAGAGATTACCAAAGTGCCATCATCGTGTCACAGACAGCTCATGGAACAGTATCAAATATTCACTCTTACACCTGACCCCCTCGTCATTTGTCTGTGACCTATCTGAGAAATCTGAATGTTGAGAAGGCTGGAGAGGGAGAAGGAAATAAAGACCCTTCTGATGCTTTTTATTATTATTATTATTATTATTATTTCCCATTACACATTTGATGGCATGTGCCTTTTAAATGACTTGTACATCTCTTCTCAGGTGTGCTATGGGAAGAATGGAAGCAATTGCCAGCAGTGACTAAGTGAGAAGTGACACTCTCTGTCTCTCTGAGGGTTTCTTCAAGTCCACTTTGGAACCTTACACTACATTGCAAGAATCCATTAAGACAGAAACAAGGTTATTGCATGAAATGTTTTTGTGACTAAAGAGGACATCCAGCTCTTTAATCAGTGACAGAACATCTACTCTGACAAGACTGAGTGATACAGTGCGCTTGGCTAGCACCTTTGCAACTGAAGGGGAATATAACTTACAAGGACAGACAGTATTCTCATTAAATTGCCATTGGTTGATTCATCAATGCTCCAGTGGAAATAATTATACTGTATATGTTTGATGTAAATGTCTATGTCAAATGAAACCTCATTTTGTATTTTGCGGATGTCTGATCCATGATAATTTGGCTAATACCTTTAGGTCATAACTGTCTACTCCCTTTGGTTATGACAGGGGCTGTGCTGAGAGTCTGAGTAATGAGGGAAGAAGAAATGAACACACACACAGAGCCACACACACATAATTATATATAAACAAACAAACAAACAAACAAACAAAAATCACTATTATAATGTTAACATATTCCACATGGATTTAACTTTCCTCCATGCAGGTGTGTCAGATTTTGACTAGAACACACTGGGAGTAATTTCATTGACCTTTACAAGGTCACCCCAGAATAAACGGCAAACAGCATCTCATCCCAAAGATATCCTTTGCAGCTAGATGCTTGAAGTCACTATGGGGGAAAAGAGTTGCTGTTATGTACTTAGATGTGCCAATACAATGCTATATAAACATGTATGAGGTTACAGATTGATTTTGGAATGAGCCCTGAGCAAAGTGGAAGATGGATGCACAGTGAACTATTGCAGGAATAACCCAGAAGGGTTGAAGTCTACTTGAGTAGCTCTGATTTCATTTCTTCTCCTGTTTGTTCCTGGGAGAGAAAAGTTATGCTTCATACCTGTACAATATTACTACCCATCTAATATTATCTGATGGATAACAGCAGAGCAACCAAAAAAAAAAAAAAAATCACCTACTCTAACTGAGAAAGTAGAAAGATACTGATTAACCCTCTTCAGTACTAAGCAAGAGATCCATGATATAAATATATTAGTGTTCGGAGTTCTTACAGTGTTGTTTGCTTCTTCATAAGCATATATTCTTAGAAACAATCTAAACTATTCTATGTAAAATTGAGGTTCTCAGTTGTTTAGAAATTTTTTACATTAATATACCCTGGATAATACCTAGTTGTGTTGTACTTTATGAGCAGAACCACTGAATTCAAAGGGACAAATTACTAGATAAGGAAAAAACTCAACTCTTCATTAAAATCTTTTATTTTATAATAAAATAAATCTCTTTTCTTTTTTATTAAAAATAATTTTTATAATAAAATAAATTTCTGACTCATTCATTGGTCAGAAAGTCATTAGGAGGAAAGGGTAAAAAGAGAAGAATAAAGATTATGGGGAGTGTTGGTTGTGATGTATTTTTCAAGACTTTTACTTTCATACTTCACTGGAAGTATGGAAATTTCACTGTCAATAGTAATAGCATAAAGAAAGGGAGAATGAAAATAAAAATACAGATACTACTGATAAGCTATTTTCTTTCTCAAGAGAAATAAGTAAATGTTCTTAAGTAAGAATATTCTGACTGTTCATGTTTTTTTTTTTTTTTTTTTTTTTTTTCAAGAAGAGACTATTATATTTGTAGAAAATAAACAGTAAAAATTAGGAAAATAAAATAAATAAATAATATTGAAAGAGAGGGAGCAAGAACACAAGTTTGTATCAAAATTTTCAGCAACAGTTCAACAATGGAAAAAATTCGACAAACAAACAAACAAACAAAAAACTAGTAAAGCCTTTCTGAGACATTTCTGAGGCAGTTCACTACCTGGAGTGGGTATGCTCCTCAGTTCATAAAAAGTTTTAAATAAATTCATTCTAGCTCTAAAAATAAAAATGATTTTTCATTAAATCAAAATTATTTTGTTTGTTTTGTTTTGTTTGTTTGTTTTCCAGTTTTAAAAACCTCAACTTTCTACAAGTGATGGAAGGACGTACAATTCAAAGAAGGTTGACAGGGAAAAAGCAGATCTCAACTGCTGCATATGTAGAAGCTAGATGGTGCCATGCTGAATTTCAGTAGCACACTTACCCTATTAGCCCCAGGAAGCAAAGTATGTTAATTTGGGCAGACCTCTGTACTAATTACTAAATCTCTCAGAGCTAATTTTGATACTCTATAATGCACTGGATATGTGCATTATTCTATATGATATGCTGTTGAGCTGCCCTCTGTTCCCTTTAATTATCTGCCATGGGGCTCCCAGCAAGGCTCTGTCCCATTTCTCCTAAGCAGAGATATGTCTGCCCTTTGGAAGAGAAACAGAGAGCTCAGTGCTGCATCTTCATAGGGAGAGCAGCAGCAGCAGACTAGGAAAAATAAGTTTTTGTGTTTATGATATCTCAAAGAAAGGCAATTTCCACAAATGAGAGGCATAAAAATTGAAATATTTAAATGCTCCTTTAACAAAAATTTGGAAATGTAAAACAGTCCAAATCAAAAAGCACTGCATTGAAGCAGGATCCCTTTTCATGCCTTTCTAATCAATGGAAAAGGCAGTCTACAATTCAACATTTAGTAAATGACACATGTTAACCAGGGAAAAGATAGGAATGGATTTTTGGAATGGGTTTTCTTTCTGTATCTCTAGAATTTGCATTGTAGGGCATAGATAACAGTATTGTATTCTTCATTTAAAGGAGGTTGTAAGCAGGCGACCATTCTGCTAAAATTATTTTAATATTTGGCTTGTTATCTAGAAAACCATCTTTAGAGATTTAGAAGCAAAGAAAACACCCTACAATGAAATTCTAGGAAGCTTAAAATATTTTTAATGTCATCCACATTTTTTTTTTTATTCCTCTCTTCAAAATATATGGCACATAATGAATAAAAAATGTATCAGAGGATGAAGAACTGTCATTTACTGAACTCTGATACTGTCAGTAGGAAGTAAGGTGGCAAGGATGAATAACTTTATCATTATAGAACTAATTCTT
Source organism: Heteronetta atricapilla (assembly GCA_011075105.1). NCBI lineage: Eukaryota > Metazoa > Chordata > Aves > Anseriformes > Anatidae > Heteronetta > Heteronetta atricapilla. Next base: position 7,810,114 of record CM021763.1, read on the forward strand.
TCTCCATGTTAGATATGTGTAATGTATAAAAATAAGGAAAATGCTTGCCTCAAAGAATAATTTACCAAATAAAGTATTGATACAGCAATTAGGTAAGCCTTTTTATATTAATGAATAATATAAACATGAATGTTCCTGAATGTGCACATGTTGCCAACAGATAGATTGTTAGTAGGATAGATAAGTGGCAGTGTTTATACACACATGCACACAAACACATTATATCAGACTATGGCTTATATCTTTTTCTCAACTCCTAATATAATCTCTCTACCCAAGACAGGGATCTTTGTCAGAGATTTATTCTGCAAATTAAATGAGCTATAGCCTCTTCCCTTATTTTAATGTACACTTTATTCTCAGAGCCATTGCTATTTAAATTTGTTCCTTAACACATGCGGTTCACTTTATTTTACTTTTACTGTGTCTGGACTATTCAAAACATATAAAAACATATAAAAAATAGTGCCGTTTCCCTGAAATAGCAGTGCCTTTGTATGTGTGAAGCTATAAATAAATAGTGGCAGTTAAACTTCTGTGCTTTTAAACTTTAGCCTCTTTATCTCTGTCACTGTTAGAGGCCCCTATCTGGTCTTCCTTCCTTTTTTGCTTATGACAAAATGCTTATGCAGCAGTAATCAGTCTTGCAGCCCTACCCTCCCTTCCACTCCTTTCTTTCTCTTTTAATTTCTGAGTAGCAGGCACCAGTTTCAACAGTGTCTGTTGCAGCTTGCCCAACAAACCAGAGCAGCAAAACATGTTTCTTCCAGAGTCAGCCTTTCCCTCTCTGCAAGCCCACAGTGGTTTTTAGTCACAGCCAATTAATGAGTGCGGTGGCTTGCTCCACTTATTCTGGATTTGCTACCGTCAAACTGTGCTAACAATGCCACAGTTTTTTCTACTCTGTGATGCTTTCAAAATGCCACATATCCAAAATAGTCTTTTGGAAGTGACTTTCTGAAAGAAAAAAAAAAAAAAAAAAAAAAAAAGTAATAAATTGACCCATTAACCTATTTGCTTTTTCAAGACTATTGCATTTTCATGTCATCGTAGTATATGTTTAACAGTATAGGGACATTCTGAGCTAAAGATCATACGTCGATTGCAAAAAGAAGACTTGCTTAGAACACTGCTTATGAGATCAACCTATCTCTTGAAACTTTTTGGTAATAACGTCAGCACCTGTGAATGTAAATATGTTCAAAGTTCTGCAAACCTAACTAAAGTTCGGGATCAAAGTCATAGGTCAAGTTCTGTGACTCCAAAATTACTGTTTTTTTTTTTTTTTTTTTTTTTTTTTTTTTTTATCCTAATGGTTATGCTTATTCATTTTCTTCAAACCTAATTGACTAAAATATCTTTCCTTCAAAATCAGTAGACTTTTGCAGCAGCTCAGATTCATTTAAAGTTCCTCTCCTCTTATTCCCCCTGCATATAGCCTTTATAGATGTCAATATCAAACATTGCACAGGAGCATCTCTTTTAGTTGTATATATATTATTTTCTTCTTTGCCTGTCAACTTTCTACTTAATGATATTAATAATAACATTAATATGAGTTTCTACTTAGGTTTTCTAACTGACACTATTGAATCTTTTTAACTTATACGTTATTAACAACATGAACAAGTTTAGTCTTGACTGAATTTTCTCATGCATAGGTAATAAAATACCAGCTGCAAATGCAAACACATTACTTTTCAGATAATTAAAACATTCTTCAGACAATTAAATATTACAGATGAAGTTTTAGCCTAAGCATATAGGTTTGACTTCAAGGAAATACTTTGGTATGTAAAAAAAAACATTGCTCATCTATCATATTTATCAATATGATAGAAATGTCAGATCTACCCATTTTCTTTAGAGAAACATATTTTTTAACTTAGTCAGCATTCTTTGTATAGAAAACCAGTTTTATCACACACATTTTTAAAATAATATAATGCACCCTGTATGCACTCAGCCTAGCATACACAAGCATGTATATACATACAAAGAGAAAGTTATGCCTATAACAAAGAATAGAAAACTCAGTTTTAATCTCTGGATTTGTCTTTATTGCTAACTAAAGCATTTGTGTTATAACACTAGCATCAAATTACTTGATTCATAATTTTTAACATTTCCCCTTTGACGCTCTCAATCTCCCCAGTTTTTTCTTACGTTTTCTATTCCCTATAAGAGATGTAAAACTTCAGGTGTTTACATGTAATTATATTGCCATTTTTGCAAGGGTATTTATTACCTGAGCACAGATTGAGTTAATGGAAGCACCTCATCTTGTTGTAACATGTTGCTAGAACATCCTTCTCCTATGTAGGTGTAGAGCTTGATCAGACATGGTTTGAATTAGTCAGGGTTCTGAGCAGTCAACTGAGACCATTGAGTTCCTGTCATTGCTGCAGGTGATGGAGTGTTGAGGGGGAGGAGACAAGATCAGGTGATATCAAGGTATAGTAAACCTAGGGAGGGAAAGATAAAGATGAGGTACAAAAGCTACTATTGAAAAGAAAATAAAAGATAGTTTGGTAAAGCAGTTTTGAAGCAGAGTCAGACAAGACAAGCAATCAGGTTTTTGATTGGATTAATGGAGGCAAAGATTATAGGAAAAAGCTGAGGGTGAGGGGATGACAAATAAGTATTGCATGAAATAAAAAGAATGCAGAGAAATGTAGACAAGTGTAATTTAAAAAGCAATTCAACAATTTATTTATCTGTGTTTCCATTAAGAATAGAATAGATGAGAAACTGATGTTTCTTATAAAGGACAGGTTGGGGGGGGGGAAATAAATTTCTATTTCCTACACCACTAAAGTTAAAAAAAAAAAAAAAAAAAAGTGTTTTCAACATATTTTAAGTGGTTTTCATAAGTAAATAAAAAACACGTATTTATATCTTGATGAAAAATATTTTAGATAAAAATATATTTTTTCTTTCTCCCAGCCTTGGAATGAAAATCATTAATAGAAATATTATTATTATTATTATTTTTTGCCTCGTGCTTCTTGCCGTCTAAGTAGAACTAAGAAAGTAACATAATTAGCAACAACAAAATTTCCCCTTCTGCAAAGCACACCAACACTTGCAACTATTTCACAACTGCTGCAGTTCCCCTGCCGTGTGTCATTCTTGACTTGAAGTTATTCAGAAAAGCTATTAAGCACTACATAATTGTGAGCAAATTGGAGGTAATAAAGAGAAGATCAACCAACATGATTGAGGGGATGGAGGGATTGATTTATGAGGAGAGATTAAAAGAATGACATTAAATATGTATATCTTGGCCCAATGATAGCTGGGGTGGAGAGTAGGATAAACATCAATGAGGACTATATATGAAGAATGCTTGTGTAACTTCATGGAAGTCAACATCAGCAGTATTACCTCTGGGATGAATATGGCCATGAGAAAGAGTGAGGGAGAAAGAGCTGTTAAGGGACATCTGAGGGGATATAAGCCATGAAGCCATGGGAAAAACTGGAGCGAAAAAAAAGTGTAAGCTACATATCAGCAAAATCTTACCAGTGAGATCTAGAAGGCTAATGAATTAGTTAACGAATGAAAAGCACTTTGAAGATGAAAAATATTATTCAGTTACAGCTAAGTATCATTATTAAGTATAGAGCTGAGCAAATAATTTGTGGTGAATTATGTATTCGAGCAGTTAAGAGTTAGATTTTAAAGGTACTTGTGGGAATTAGATGTCCAATAGAAGTGTGATTCACATAAGGTTAGTTGTTACATTTCTTGAGATACCCTTGTAGCTCCCAGTAGAAATATTTATTTCAACAAAAATACAAATACAGAAATGTACATATGTATTTATTTGTGTGTGATTGTACATTCAGGTACCCAGGCACAAACACAAGATGATAGGAGATAAAGAAATCCTAGCAGAAGTATCCAGGTTTCTTAGATAGGGCAGTTGATATAACAAATTCACAGGGTGTCCAGTTCTGCCACTTTACTTGATGGTTCACCTCACTTCATTACACTGACACAAAGAGTGAGCCATCATTTGTAAGAAAGTAGGTCTTTTTATTACCATGGGGAAGTATTTTGTTGTAAATTTTTGAAAGAAATGATACAGGGTGATAGGGGCATATAAAAGAAAACAAAAATTAGCTATGACCCCTCTCCTCCCAACATCTGAACAGCTTGAATGGTTTATAAATGCAGCTGACCTTCATTCCTCAGTTCACTGTGGAAGTGACAGTCCATAGCTCAGAAGAAATGAATGGAAATTTATTTCTTCATTTGTTCAATACTGCTCATTTTCTTCTTTTAGCAGATGGAGAAATACTGCTAAGCAAGATTATGTGCATGTATTAATAGCAACACATTATCATTATTGTTATTATATTATTATTTTAAAACAATGTATTATCAATAATACATTATTACTAAGTAGGTACTACCTGCTTCTGCCTTGTCTAGACACTATTTAGCTAATTTATATTTTGTGTTAGTAATGTGACAGGAGAATACATGCCATAGATCATGTTAACTCAGAACTCAGTTTTCTACCCCTGGAAGTAATCTGAATGTCCACAGTGACAAAGAGTTTTCTATCTTCTCACATATGTACTCTATATTACCATTTTCTCTACCTCCCAGTCCACATAAACTGCAGATTGTAAATTTTAGATCTGAACACAGTCTTAGCATCTTCATTTCTGTTGATCACACTGATCAACTTTACAGCAGTGTCTAAATATTTATTGAGTGCAGCAAATGTCATTAAACACATTGGTGCATATCAGTTAAGACTCTTAAGACACCAGATCACACTAAACATGTGTTCTCTTCTGAGTCCGTTTTGTCCAGTCCTTTTCACAGCCAAAACACAGAACTTATATACATCTCATTTGAAATATATACCCTACCTGTGCAATAGGTAGGGCAGGTTACTTACAAGCTCTTACCCTTCCTCTCAGCCTCATCTTCCAAGGAAGCTTCCAAACCAGCCACTTGTCAGAGTGATACAAATGTATTATGACATCAGCAGGACACAGAGTCTGGGGTCATTTCCCTTGGCTTTTCCAATTACACAGCTTGCTCCAAGGAGCTGAATCAACCATGAATGTCATTCTGCTCATACTGGCCGGGAGGGTGCTCTCTGTTCGGCCCTCGGCATTTAACCATGTTGAATTATGAATGTGCTACCAATCTCACTGTTTGCCTTGGAGCTGGAAAGGATGAATCACAGGGACCTTTTCTGAATTAGATTTTAAAGTGGACCATGTAATTTCTCCACCCTCCTTTCTCCACCGTTTTTTTTGTTTGTTTGGTTGGTTTTTTTAATCCCCTTTTTCTCCCCCCTTTAAAAATAAATAAATAAATAAATAAATAAATAAATAAATGTTTATTCACAAACCACCAGTTATCTCAAGACTGACAAAATAATAAGATGTAACATATCTCACTATAACATACTGCCATAATATGCTGTGCACCTATCTGAATGTGTCATGTGTTTCATCTAATATTCAACAAATTTGGAAGACAAGCCAGCTCAAGTTTTGTATAATCAAATGGCTGACATTTCACTATCTCTACCTTTAAACAAAGAACTGCAGCAAAACTTGTGTAACTTCACTGTACAAGGTGAGGGGTTGAGGGAGTTAAAGAAAATATTAAAGTTGTCTGCATCTATATAATAGATTGAAATATGAAATAAAATATATATATATATTTTTTCAAAGTTCTTTGAATTCTGGCAGAAAATATAAAACCATCACCCCCAGAAATTGATATCTGGATATTTATCAGAAGACTGAATGACAGCAGGGCAAAATTCCTGAAATATTTTCCTACCTGCCATTTTCTCAACCAGTTGGGTAATGTTGTGAAGAAGAGGGTGAATAGCAGAAATGAAACCAGATTCATCCCATCTAACATTAGGCATCTCACAAAAGGGGTTTAAGTTAATAGAGTCATTTCCATAGGTCTTCTCAGTTGTCAGCATTGAGAGAAAAACACTTGGATGATAGGTGGGAGAAATCAATATTGAGACATCCCAGTTTCTCTCCATTGACTATGCAGCAAGAAATGACATTTATATATTTAATTTAGACAGCTGAGTACTGTGTCTTAAAGTCATCTGTGATGCATTTTAAAAGAAAAAAAAAGATAAAAAGAAATAAAAGAATCAGAAAATAAGAAAATAAAAAAATAAAAGAAGAGAAAATAAGATAAAAAGAAGAGAAAAGAAGATATAAAAAAGAGAAAATAAAAAAAAAAGAAAAAGGAAGAGAGAGAAGGGAAGAGAAGAGAAGAGAAGAGAAGAGAAGAGAAGAGAAGAGAAGAGAAGAGAAGAGA
>CM021763.1:7830348-7850164 GCA_011075105.1 Heteronetta atricapilla
CCCCCCACTGTAATGAGCTCTCAACTTGGAGCTGATTGTATTTTGGCTACATTTAAACAGTTGCATTCCACTTGCTACTGGAGAACTGGCATTCCACTTGCTACTGGAGAACTGACTTCCTGCTAGTGTTCATTTTACTGCCCTTCCTGATAAAATGCTACAATAACCTGTAAAACAAAAACAGATCGAGGGGCAGTTTAAATCCAAAAAAGGTAAAATGTTCAGGTTATCTAATGCATTTTTTTCTCCCCCTTTCCTCTTCATCTTTTTTTTTTTTTTTTCTTTTTTTTTTTATTATTATTCTTATTAATTTATTTTTTCTTAATCCTTTTGAAATAAACATTTTTAGATGTCTCCTACAACTATAGGAACTAACACAATTATGTCAGAAACATAGCTGTTATCAACATTGTTGGGGAAGAAGTCTAGCTCATCATGCAGGTAGCCTTTGTGTTCTGATTTTTAACTATTTCTTTATTCACCTCCATGTCTTATCCTGGACCCCTGTAGCTTTTAACTTAAACAGATGCCTGTCATGTGGAACTTTATTGAGGGCTTTCTGAAACTCCAGATAAATCATGCTGTATGCATTGACACTGTCAACCTTGTCTGTAACCTTCTCAAAGTCAAAAGAAGTTAGGCCAATTCTTGCTCTTCCAAATTCACAGTTTGACTTTCTTTTCTTTACTTTTTTCAATGAGAAGATCAATGGAGTGGTGCTGTTTTACACCCTGCCCTGCAAATCTTTGACTTCTCCACCTGAACAGAGTTTCTATTTTTGATGCATACTGTAAATGCCCAAGTTTAATGATCCAATGAACATTTACTTAAAATATGGACCCTGAGATACATAAGTTATCCATGGCAGATTTATGACCTTGCATCTGTATTTTTCCCTTTTACTCCCAAACTCACTTAAAACTAGCTTTCCATTTCCTTTATAAAAATGAACAATGGCAAGTGACAACTGAAAATTTTCAGAGATGCTGATCCATTCATACAAGGACCTGAATCATGTCAAATTCAAATTTGGTAGAACTCCCACTGGATAATGAAGGTTATGTATTGCCTATAATCCCCACAAAATATATTTGGGCATATACCCCTTGTATGAGAGTTCACGGATTTCATTTTCATAGAAAAGACATAGAGAATCCCAGATTCTTCCCATCTCCTCACTTTTATGATCCTATTTCCATTTTCATCACCCTGACTGTCCAAGGAAGGAAACATTCACCTACTGTAAGAGTTTAAGTATTATACATGGTAAACTTGGAATTTCTTATGCAGCACAAGTACCCACATTGTTATCAGCTGAACCCCAACTAGACTAATACATATTTCATAAAATTAACACCAGTTGCTGTAAATTGAAAATGAAGGAACATTTTGTTCCTTCAAGAATACTAGTCTACAAGCTTTACTGGCACCTTTTATTTTTTCTAACCAGTACGGACAGTTGATTTTTCCTAAAGCCATTTATGTCATTTTATAACTGAACACAACTGTTGAGCACAATTCTTCATCTGCTTTGCTGGGCTTGATCCAAGACTCTCCCAGCCTTGGTCTTCATAAGAGCAACATCATTGCCAAATTTTGTCCTGCCTTGTGTCAGCATGAAATCACATGATCCTTCCTGCCTTTGGCTGAACATAGCCATAATAGCCCACATGTTACTGCTCCGTGCCCAGCAGAGTTGTGTTCATGAGCTCGTCTCCCTATTAATGATTCAGAGTACATTTCCTTTTTCTTTTTTGGCAACATTTGACACTAGATTTTGGAACAAAGAAGATCGGTGGGAAGTGGGATAGAGGAACAAAGGGATTAGTATATAGAAGTAAATGAAATGTACTTTATCTGACTTATTATCATTACATAGAAAGACAAAATATCTAACAGTTTCCTAGTACCATATAGTTCTCAGTGCATCCTTCTGATGTTTCTCATATTTAGAGATGCTGAATAATCCATAATGGACATTCCCATTGCTCTTAAGTGAAAGAAAGCAAGTTTTCCTCTCCTTATATTAATTATCCTTGCTATCTTTGTCTTGTTTTGCTTGTTACTTTTTTTTTTTTTTTTTAAAAAAAAAAAAAAAGTGTATTTCTGTCCTGAAATATCCAATGCTTTGAAATAGACTGCAGACAGCAAGGGCTGAATACCTAGCTAAATTAAAGAACCTTTCATGGAAACTGTGGTGTAACTTGTAGGGCTATGTTGACCCATTCTCCAGCCCAGACTATTTATTGACTCTTGTGGTGAAGTGATATTGCTCCTGATTGTAAGGTTAGTACTTCCATAAAGAAATGTGTGGTAGATATAGACCTATACCATCATGTGCAGGGCTAGATCAGGTATCTGCATGTTACTGTATTCTTCCCCCCTGTTTGATTCATTCCTGATAAAAGTAATCTCTTCCAGCAGCAGTTTGGTTCTTTTCCTCAATCAGAGACCTTTTGCAAAATATTTATTCCCTTTATGTAGCTTAGAGAGTGCATGATAAGCCCATTTGCATAATTAATAATATTAAAAAAAAAAAAAAAAACTCAAGTATCTGAGGAGTTCTGATGGCAGGAAAAAGGTTTTCAAGGATTTTTGTATACTTTCACCAAGACTTGTGTTCAAAAGGAATGAAATTGTCCATACAGGGTATGGACAGGGTATCTTTACAGGGTATATTGAGAATGCTCATTCAGCCCTCAGTAATTCTTCACCTTTGTATGTCACTGGATTTTTGGCAGCTATTGGAAGCAGAATGCTCCCTGCTTTCAACATCCATTTAATACAGTACTGAAATTTCGACCTCCAAGTGTATATACTCTTAATTGTAGTCTTCACAGACCTGTAGTACCAAATCATCATTAACATATGAAACTGTCTGAGGGAGAAAAAAAAAAAAAAAAAAAGTGTGGCAAATATAGATATACATTTCTATTCACAATCCAGACAAACTCCAGCACCTTAAAAGTAAGTGTTAGAGGTACTAATTGCCAAATGAGCAAAACACTAGCATCCTTATATACCCTCATTGTGTCTTTAGTCTGAGTATGCTTCTGTAAAATCTTTTAGGCATTAATGATGACCAGTTGTCAAAACCAATAGTATTAAATTCAGTGGAAGATAAACCCATAGTTTTTTTTCCATTTGTACTGGGTCAATTACAGCATCAGAAGACCCAATTTTTTAAAAGCAACAGTAAAAATCCTGAAGTATTCCCTTTGCTTTAGAAGTGTGACTGTCCACCTATTTTTCTGGCATCCTGCAGAGGAAGACAGATGCTATCTGAAAGGTGTCTGCAAACTACTAAACCAGATTCAGCTCAGACTTTAACTATTGCCAGTGCCTGTTCCAAAAGAGACTTAAATGTACAAAATTACAGATTCATACTTGTAACAATTGGCCATTCCCTACACATTTGGGCTTTTTCACCGTCTAAAGCTATTGCTTCTCTGCCCTGCATCTATTTTAACAGTGGTATCTTATGTGAATGAAACTATTTAGGAAGAAAATCTAGGAGCATTTGCAATCTGTATCTTCATGCAGTTGCTAACCTAAAGACAAAGAAAGCAAATGAAAAGTGGAAGAAAAATAAGAATTTAAATGAAGTTAAAGGTAGAATAAATTCATTTTAGTGAGATGAAATCTTAGACTTCACTTCTTAAACTTCTTAAACAAGATCAAATCCTGATGCCAGTAGAAATTTGGACACTAAAGAAATGGTGCATGACAATCACAACTATATGGCAATTTAGTCCTTGAAAGACAAAATCATGAGTCCAGGACTTAATCGAAGTTCTCTCTTTGGATTATCCCTAATATATGTGACATTTTAATGTCAGATGATATGCTTAATGTAATTATGGCATGAAATTTCTCCTTGAATTATGAAAAGCTTTTTGTCCTTCACATATGAATTTTCAGAACACTATGAATTCCCCTTTTGTGTTTTCTCCATTTTGACACTGAATACATAAAGGATCAGTCTTGGAAAATAAGCATAAAATATCCACAAAGTAAAAATAAGCCAGTAAATAAAATATATCGGAACATTATACAGATGTCTTGAGTTTTGGGGTTTTTGAAACATTCACAGAGAAGAATTTATTCTATCAGAGCACAGAAACTAGATTGAGTGGGAGGTTCTCTCCATGCCTTGGGAGAACTATACAGGACTAATGAGCTGAACTAATTGGGCCTTGGTTTTGAGTTTTAGAACAGGGTCAGAAAGTACTAAAATAAGCTAAATATGGAAACAAATGTCCAAAACACCCTGACAAAAAGAATACACACAGACATATCTGTTTACTATTGACCTACTAGAGTTGCTTTATATATTGAGATGAAACACAAAGTATATGGAGGAGCTGAGAACCAGAAAGGAACTAAGGGTCCTTTCTGTCATGTAAGACAAAGAATCAACAAAATGAAGATCAAAAGATATCTAGAATGAAGGAAATAACAATAATTATAATTTTATATGTATATTTATATATGCGTATATATATATATATATATACATTTGTGTATATATATGTATATATATATATATATATGTATGTATATATATATATATTTGTGTATATATATGTATATATATATATATATATATATATAAAGGCTAAAACCTGTTTGGAATGCTACAGGTTCTTCACCTGGGAAGAATCCCTAGGGAAACAAACAAACAAATAAAAACCACCACCACCACCACCACCAACATTTTTCCTAGGGGAAAAAAAAAAATAAAATAAGAGAGAGAACAAGTAGATAGATGGATAGCTAAATCCACACAGTAATAGAGAAGTTATAAAACAAGTCTTGTTGTAAAAACACTTTTACATTTATAAGAACTGAGTTTTCTTTGGGAAACTGGATCTCTCACAGATCTAGCTGTACTTAAGAACCTTCAATAAAAGCTGAATGGAGTATTTTTTCTTTCTTATCTGATGTAGAATTGGCAACTTCAGTCCATGTGATAGAAAAATGGCAGATTTTCATTCATGCTGCTATCTGTAGATATGCCATTGCAAATGACATTTAGCATTTAAATACTCACAGACAGATTTTCAATGGAGTTTTGCCAGGTTAAGATAGTTCGGATTCTCACCTTAAAATTTTAATTTGTTAAGATTTCAATATGATCCCTTTTTAGCTTACTTTTTCCTTGCTTTCTCTCTCTCACTTGCTATCTCTCCCTCTCTCTCTCTTTTATTTATTTATTTATTTATTTATTTATTTATTTCCCGAGGAGGAAATAAGGGATCATATTTTTTATTAATAAAAAAGAAAAAGGAAGGAGAAAAATACCAAAATAAAAGAATTTGTCTTTATGAAAGAAAATACTGTAGATATTTTGCCAAAAAGGACACATAGTGAAAATAGATTAGTTCATTTGAGAAGTATGTGGAAAATATATATTTCCTGAAGCAGGTGGTGCGAATGAAAAGGATAGGAAGAAAAATGTTTTATGGGGAAAGTATTCTTCAAAATGTGATTTCTCTCATCAAGTGAGGAGGCAGCAAAGCATTGCACCACTGAAAGCTGCAGTGTTTCCTACCAGGCTTTCTTTGAGAATCTTCATTTATTTAGTCATAAACATAGATCTTTCAATTAGAAATGTTTTTTTAATTTTTATCCTTTAAATGAAGAAGTGGATGGAAAGATAAATGATATATTAGGTAATAAGGTGAATGAGAATGGAAAACAAGTAGGATATGGGGGTGAAGATGGTAAATATGTAGGAGAAAAGACGTATCCTTGAATCTTTTGAAGAAGGATTCAATTCAGCAGTCAATATTTCTGTTTTGGTCTTTGTCTTTCTTATCCACTATGGATAGGCAAGGTGAGGAGGGTACAAGATTAATTTAGCAAGAGATGAGGCCAATATTTCTCTAATTAATGTCTGATTTGCCAGAACATTAAAATCAGTGTGAGCCCAAACAGTCCATGAACACGTATTGAATCAATATATTTTGGCTTAGTTTTCTTCAGAGGTGAGGAACTGAGGAATTTCGGAAATAAATAAATAAATAAATAAATAAATTGATGACCATTTATAGCCCAAATCCATTTCTAATTGATAGACTTCTGGTTTATTTACCATAGTACAAATTTCTAATGGCTACTCCTCTGGATTTTCATTGTATTTAAAAATGCAAGGTGGTGTTTTTGTTTGTTTGTTGGTTTGTTTGTTTGTTTTTACTTATTATCAAATCAGGACACCATGGTAATATGTTAAACTAATATCAATAGAGTTAAAAGTTCCAGGAAATGAAAACAGCCTCTTCTTTTAGGATTAATATTCATGTTAAAATAAACTATTCTTACATCTGTTCATTGTTCACCATCATATGCTTAACTCTTAACTGCAGGGAAAGAGTGGTAGACAGAAATACAAACTCAAGATATTTGCAGGAAAGTAGTTTTTGTTTGTTTGTTTGTTTGTTTATTTTCCCTATAGTTCCAATAATTTCTAGTGTTGCTTGTACTTGTACAATCCAAAGAGGAGTGATATGCATGGAGAGGGAGAGGGATCCTCCTGCCCCTTCCGCTGAGAATAAGAGTCTTCCTTTCAGTATGCACTGACAGACTAGAGATATCCTAAACTAAGTGCCTGAACCTCCTCTTTCAATTACCAGAAAGAGGTAAAGCCAGTCCAGCAGTTACTCTACTTCACAGAATTGGAGAGGAATAGGCAAAGACGTTGAAAACAGCTCTCAGGAGAAAAGTGAGCAGAATCAGCATCTCACAAGAAAAGGTTTTGCTAACATTCTTTAATAGTTCATTAGAATGAAGGAGAGAGAGAATAAAAGAGAGAAGACCACACTCGTATAGGAAGGAAGGTCGTGGATTCAAATCTGCACTTCAGTCACTAACAGTTTTTCCAGTGAGTGCTTCAAGTAAAATTCAAATGTTTTGTTTTGATTCAGGGCTTGGGGATTTTGCCCTCTTAGATGAGTGCTCTAGCCACTGCGAGGTATGTTGTCATAGTATTTTTATTATTATTATTGCTATTATTATTGATGTTATAAATACTTTCTCACTCCAGCTAAATGACTGGTTTGTTGTTGTTATTGTTGTTGTTTCAATATAACACATAGCAGCTTTAGTCTCTCCACATTAGGCTGAATGAATTTAGGTGGTGGCTTAATTTTGGTTAGTTAAGATTTTTGGTAGCTCTGGGCATCTCACAAAGACAGGAAAGGCTTTCTGGAATACCTCAGCAAAGCAGGAAGAAATTGGTAAATGGTAATTGAAATATTGTTAACACTTGACCACACACACACAGAATTGAAACTTTAAGTGCTAAAGAAAGTTAAATGTTTGTAAGTGAAAAATCTGCATTATAGGATCTTCATGGCTACACAGCTGTAGAACAAAGATTTTAAGAATTAAAACACTGCATTTAGGTGTTCAAAGTTCAGTTAAATTTATAATTATTATTTTGAGTGTTTAAGTTAAAGTGACTATGATTTTTCATGACAACTAGGGAGGATATTCACCAGCCCCTAATGGCTTAGCCTTTGCCTCAAAAAGTGCTCTCAGGGAGCAGCTAATCAAGAAGGATGTGTTGATAGAAAGTCTTGGGTTTAGTAGACACCTCCAATAGCTCCTCTTCATTTAAACATGAATAATTCAACCCCATCTGAAGGTCCGTCAAATATATTTTATATGCAGTTGGAAGATGTAGCAGCAACAAGTACCAAAAGTGAAAGAAAATGTTTTGCAGATTGAGCTGGAAGTATTAGCACTATGTTTTTCTAATATTGAAGAAACCCTTTTCTGTTCTGTAGATGGGTAGATGCTTCTACCCCTAATGTAGGGGTAGATGCTTCTCCACATCAACTGTAGAAAGTCTCCTTATATATGAAAATGTCATCAAGTGGAAAATGTATGCAGAATTAGAAACCAGATTGATGAGAACGGAAACTGTGCTCAGGCATGGCTACTACTTCCAAATTCACTCTGCACTCTTAAATTTTACATTGATATTTTTAAAGGTTGTTTATGCTCACATATTTTTTTAACTTGGAACTTGACCAGATTGTGCATATTTTACGATACCGTCACTTTCCAGAATATTGTTCAGTTTCTTTTTCTAACATTTACAAAAATTAATGACTTTCTTCCTATATAAGATATAGGCATCTGCATTTTTTTTTTTAATATAATCAGTTTAAGCAGTTTAAAACCAGGAGGGGGGAACATCCTGCTTGATAGTTTACCAATAAAAAATGAGGAAAGATAAAAACAACAGGAGAAGATACCCCCTACATCTAGCCTAAGACTTCTGCAAAACAAAACGCACTGTGGTTTTCTGCTTTGAATGAAAATTCAGAGATAAGACTAATAGGATAGAGCAGGCCAGATTTTTTCCAGTGCATGAGAGTTTATTAAAAAGCTAAGTTTTCAATGAAGCCTGTTATTCAAAACCTCTTTAATTCGGTGGGTTATTAGCTAGTTCTGAGGGAAAATCTTAAATTCATGGTGGATCTGGGCTCTAGAATTTTGATAATTGCAGTGCTTCAGCCATGGGAAAGATATTACTCTATATTTCTTCTAACAATTAGAGAAGCACACCTTTACTAATTCATCTGAGGTGACATCATACTACTGTTGTTGTGAAATAGAAGGGAAGATTGATCCCACAAGGCAAGTGTTGTGATCTTCCAAATTTTTGTTAATTTTAATAAATATAATGAAAATTCTGTAATAGAATAACATGTGACAAAAGCAGAGAATTGCTTTTTCCTACAGAGGGTTCCCTTTAGACACACAAATAATTTTGTGACATAAGTAGTTCTGTTAAATACAAATTATTTTAGAAATCAGCCACAATTATTTTAGAAATCAGCACACAAGGTATTATGAGTGATTAGATAATTTGAAATAGGTGTGGGTGGACTTTGTGGTATTTATTTATTTTCATTAGTGTTGGATGTGAATTCTGATCCTCTACATCAAATTCAATTCACAGGATGCTCCCTGTCCATATGGAAATAAATAATGCTCCAGAAAAAAAATCATGTCCTAGTGCCGCATAAATTTAGCTGAGATTTGAAGTGGCTGATAAAGGGACCAGTTTTGTTTAAAAAAATAGGCAAAATTTAAAGGCTCTGTTCTCTGGGCTGTGTGTTGCTACGGACAGTGTAGCAACACACCCAGACTGTAGCCCAGATTTCTGCATAATTGTCCATGTTTCAGAGTTCATTCTGGAATTTGAACCTTCCTCTTTAAGAAGATAAATAATAAAATGTAGTTACATCCTCTTTGACCTCACCTAAGAGAAGAGAAAGCATGTGATCTAGTGCTCTGAGTACTGATTTACTATAGTGACACTTCCCTGACACCTTGAGTGGATAACTCACATGCCCCATCTCTCTATTCCTCACCTGTGAAATGGTGATATTGACATTTCCACACCAAATGTAGTAGTAGTCTATTAATTGGTCTAAAGAAATACCCAATTTATTGCTTATTGAGAATGCCTTTTTAAAACCTCATTTGTTCCAAAATAAAAATCCAGTCAATTAAAAGCATATCAGCCCCACCTTATTTAACTCCTTCAAAATCATCAGCTAATGACCTCAGAGCAGTACTACCTATTAGTTCTCTATTAGACCTAGCAATCTGCAGCAACTTATTTTATCTGCTTTAGTAAATATGTAAGTCTGAGCTACTCTGTCTCTTGTATATTTTTACCATTTCTGAAACTTGAGTCAATAGTTTGTTTGTTTGTTTTTCTGTTTTTCTTTATTATTTTTTTTAATAACCAACCCTTTACCCAATTCCCCTTCCTACAAAGATTTTCATTTGCATGCATTTTTGTTTGTTTTGTTGTTGTTTTTCATCTTTTTAAAACAAACCTAAAGGTAATTGTGTTCATCACTGTATGCTGAACTACAATAGCCACTTTTGAGAATAATGCTTTGTACAATGGAGCCCATTTGATGACGATCTGATATAAAAATAAACCTAGGAGAATAGATTGACTGAGCAACACTATCCCAGAATACACAATATATAGCACTTGTCAGAGAAGTTGGACAATGACAAAATGAAAGATGCCAGAACTGCTTTCACCTGCCGAAGTTCTACTGTGTAACAGCACAACACAGATCACCTTTTAATTTTCCAGCTTTTAATAGTACAAGCAGTCTGAAAATTGAAAGAAATAAGGAGAAATAGGGAGACAGCCTACGTAAGAGGTTCTGCAATGCAGAAAGCAAAAAGGAAAAAATATTGCCTCAAACTTTGGAAGGCAGAACTGTTTGTTCGTTTAGTTTTGTTTC
Source organism: Heteronetta atricapilla (assembly GCA_011075105.1). Lineage (NCBI taxonomy): Eukaryota > Metazoa > Chordata > Aves > Anseriformes > Anatidae > Heteronetta > Heteronetta atricapilla. The sequence continues at coordinate 7,840,638 of CM021763.1, forward strand.
TAACTTGGAAAAGGACTAGTGCTTGTACAGCTTCAAACTATGGAATATGATAACGTTGGTTTGATTGCTTCAATTCAATATGAAATGTTTCTTACACTGATTTCTCTATCTAGTCCCAGGTGTTAACTGGATGCATGGAGTGAGCATATTGAAGCCCAAGAGTGCCAGAGTGCTCTCTTCAGTACTCTTTGCACTAACTGTTACTGTCATTAAGGGTACAGAGCAACTGCGCTATGGAACATTATGGACTCTGATACCCTAAATGGACCATTGATTTAAACAAAGGCAAGGACACGGTGTCCATGGGTGGAACTGTCTTTTCTGTTGCATGGTCATAGTCTCATAATGAAATGGGAGTTAGAAGGGAAGTTACAGTCACTGTAAATTCACCTTTAACTACAAGACAGGATGAAGAGCATCATAATAAGCATATCCAGTTCTCCATTCTGTTTCCTAAACCTGCTATTCTTTCAACTCTGTAGGAAAAGACAGGGAATTCTGTAAAGTCATCTCTTCCCATGCCCGTGTGCTCCTCTGACAGAGGAGAGCAGCTCTGAAGAGAAGGTTCAATAGCAAGTTGAATACAAGCCAGCAGCATGCCCTAGCAGCCATAAGGCCCAACCACTTGCGCGATGCATTATTCACAGCATTGATAGCTGGTCGAGGGAAGGGATTGTCCTGATCTGCTTCGTGCTTGTGTGGCCTCACTGTATGCATGCAGTTCTGGGAGCCACAACATAAGGACATAAAACTATTATAGTGTCCAAAAAAAGGCTGCAAAAATGGTCCCTTGGTTTGTTCAGCCCAGAGCATAGGAGGCTGAGGGGAGGCCTCATGGTGGCCTGCAGCTTCCTCACAAAGGGAGTAGAAAGGCAGGAACTAAGCTCTGCACTCTGGGGACAGTGACAGGATCCTAGGGAACAGTGTGGAGCTGCTACATGGGAGGTTCATATTGGATATCAGGAAAAGGTTCTTCATCAGGAGGGTTGTGGAACAGGTTCCCCAGGGAAGTGGTCATGGCACCAAGCCTGCTTGGAATTCAAGAAACATTTGTACAATGCTCTCAGACATGTGGTCTGATTTTTGGTTGCACCTGTGCAGACCCAGGAGCCGGACTCCATGATCTTCTTGGGTTACTTCCAATTCACAATTTTCTACAATTCTGTTATTTAGATCATTTTTATTATATCTTGGAGAGTTTTCTGCCATCAATCTCAAGTTACACCGTAATGGATATTCCCCTTATGTATAGGCAATTTCAATTATAGGAATGGTTTGTAAGGTAGTTGACAGATATACAGCTGTGATAGGTGTTTGTGAGATAGCTGTGTAGAGGCAGTAAGGCAGGATGTGGGGCATGTAAGGCAGGAGTGGGGCATGTTTACAGGTAAAATGCCTCAGACTCCATTCTGAGAACAGTTTGTCTATGTTCAAAACATTATTCTGTGTTCAAGCAGAGGCTGATGTCATTAGATGTGAATCTCTGGACAGTGTTTCCAGTTCTCTGTATTGTTTGCAAAGGCATCTAGAAGAAGGCATCGGAAAGGAGAAAGAATGTCCACATCCATTATAGAAGTATGTTCTTAAGACATGTGTCCTTGGAAATGTTATTTCTCTGTTCTGCAGTCAGCATTTATATGTTCCCAGGCATTTCACGGCTTCCACTCTGCAGAGGGGATAATGGCAAAAGAATTAGGCTTTTATATTCACAAAGAAAGGTCAACGTATGCCTTTATAAACTTTGAAAATATCTTTTTTTGCACTTTCTGATGATCAAATGTGGTGAAAGAACCAATCAATTGGATGTAAACATTTCATGTTCAGTAGTGTATAGTCAAGCAGGACAGTGTATAATGGAACGCTCCAAAATAAAGAGTGTACAAAAGTACATCCCTATTAAAAGCATAGATTTATTGACCTATTGATGTGTTTAAAAGGTCTCTGCTCTGAAACTACGCTATATGTAAATAAGAACAAATGAAAGCAAAGGACAAATTCACAGAAGAACTGAAACTATATGAATCATTCAGGCTTTCCACAGCTGAACTTAAAATCATTTTTAACCTGTGCTTGCCTCTAATCTTGAATTCCTTTTGTAAACTAAAAAAAAAAAAAAAAAAAAAAAAAAAAAAAAAAAAAAAAAAAAAAAGTCTGTTTCTACAAAAGCAATTCTTGCCAAAATAAAAGACTATCTTAACACTCCTGACTCACTTATTGTAAAATAATAAACATTTTAAAGGACAGAAATATCAGAATTTATTGCAGACATTTTAAATCACTTTAGAAATAAGGAAAAACACAACGTGAATATTTAAAATGACTATTGAACAGAATATATTCACTCCCCTAAAAGAACACCACAAAAACAATAATAAGTTCTTATTTTTAACCTCATCCAAGTCCATAAATTCTTGCTCTTCTTCTTACAAAGTAAACAGTGTGCTTTACAATCCACATAAACAATAAAGATAATATTTAAAATATATTGTTCTAATTTCTATATCTATATCCAGGAAATTATCATGAAGAAAATAATGTATATATATATATATATACATATATATGAATATATATATATATATGCATAATTCTACATATATGTGTATTTTAAAACTAACACTAGCTCTTCTACAGAGCTCATTGCCTCAAGATGTCTTGGGAAGCAAAACTTCAGGAAAGGCTTAGGATGCTGATAAATGAGCTCTGGCAAATCTGTATTCCCAGGTCTACCCTTCTTGGAAGTTCACCTTGCCCCTACTCTGGAATTCACAGTACCCCAAAGCAGAGTCAGTGAAAGAAAAATATACTCTTCCCTGAGCTGTTCCAGACTGAAGGTTTTGCTATTCATTTAAATAAAGATGCTGATCTTCACGATGGAGCAGCTGAAGTCTAATCACTTGTAGTCTTTTGCCAGCTTTGCTATAGGTCTAGTAGAGGGGAATACACCTAGAAGTAGCATTACTTTGTACCACTGATACAAGATTTATCAGATCTCAACTAACACAGACTTTATGTGTTGTATATACAAAAGGACAAGGCAAAGTTAAATTAAATGCTGCAAGGAGGTGGTGGGAATAGAGAACCCACAACAGGTATTATACATGTAACATTTATTTTTATGCTAAAACTTCAGTTGAAATAAATGGAAGATCAGACAGCTGAATGTATTTGCCAATCTGATAAATAAACTAAGATGATTCAGTGCATAAATGTATTGGGTTTACGTGGCAAGGTTTGGATAGCAGGAGGAATGCAGGGGTGGCCTTTGTGAGCAGAGCCCAGCAGCTGCCCCATATCTGAGTAGAGCCAGCTCCAGCTGTCTCCAAAGGGACCCACTGCTGGCCAGAGCCAAGCCAGTACTGGGAGAGCAGATTGAAGAAGGGGGGGGGGGGGGGGGGGGGGTTGGAAAGGCTGCGCAACAGCAACTGGGAGAGACAAGTGAGAACCAGCCGTGTGGACCCCAAGGTCAGTGAAGCAGGAGGGCACGAGGTGCTCCAGGCACAGAGCTGCAGTTCTCCTGTGGCCTGTGGAGAGGCCCCTGGTGGGGCCCCTGGCTCTGCAGCCCATAGGTCCCACATGGAGCAGATCTCCACACTGCAGCCCATGGAGGAGACCTGGTGGAGCAGGTGGATGTGGCCTAGAGGAGGCTATGGCCCATGGAGAGCCCCCACAGGAGCAGGCCCCAGGCCGGAGCTGCAGCCTGTGGATAGGAGTCCATCCAGGAACAGGGGGTCTGGGGGCAGCTCATGCTGGGGCAGTTTGCTCCTGATGGGTGGGCCTCACGGTATGGAGCCATGTGGGAGCATTGCTTCAAGAGCTGCTGTCTGTGGGCAGCCCCCACAGGCTCAGTTTGAGAAGGACAGCATCCTGTGGGAGGGACATCATGTGGAGCAGAGGAAGAGAGTGACCACAAAAGATCAGCACTGTCAAATTATTACAGAGGGACTGCAGCCCCCCTTTCCTCTTCCCCTGCACCACTTGAGGGGAAGACATAGAAAGGGTGGATGGGAGGGAGGGAGATGTTTTTAGTTTGCTTTTTGTTTGAATCATCACATTAATGAATCACTATCAAATGAGATTAGGAAGAAATACACTTAAAAACACAAAGTTATGTAATAAGCAGTTATGGATATCTTTTTTGGCTTTGTGTGATTTACATAGCTGTAACACACGTTGAAATGCAGCTCGTGATCAAACTATTAAAATATTCTTAAAGGATGAATGTCACCAATGAAATGTTGATCTTCAGGAAAGTGGCAGAAGTATAATTTTATTTATATATAAAAAACAATTCCTTTCAATTTGTAAAGTTCTTAATATGATAGAAAGAAGTGTTACATTAAACAGTTTAGGGGAATGTTGGTGAAAAGGTAAAAAGTTTTAAATTGTACCCACTGTAGATGAGCAATGATTTGTTGATCAGATGCCTGTTATTTGAGGAAAGACTAATGGTTTGGGAAACCTAACTTGAAGATAACATATTTGGGGAGTACCAATTTATCCTGGTGTTTCACTTACAGTATCTTTCCAATGCCTTGATTCCGCCAAATAAAATTTGCTGCACTCCCAGGCGACAAAATACAAAGTTGCTGGATCATTTAACTTCTCATAGTAGCCCACGGAGAAAAAAAAAAAAAAAAAAAAAAAAAAAAAAAAAAAAAAAAAAAAAAAGACAAAGTGGAGGGAGAATGGTAAAAGACATGATGCTGAGTTATTACTAAAGTTGTTCAGATGGATGTGCAAGGCACTTCAAATGAAAGGAGGAATGTCTCAAAAATTGTTCAGCCATCAGATAGAACCTTCTGTGTGAGATTCAAAAATGTGGATTAACACAATTGTGGGAATAGAACAATAGTTTTTAAAAAAATGGTTATCTATAGAGTTCAACAATCTTAATTTATTTGTGTATCTGTTGACATCCAACTACTTGTTCACATGCTTACGTCAATCAAAACATAAATGTCAGATACCATCATCACTGAAGTTATACCATCTTTGTGAGCTGTCTATAAAGTATTTCTAATCCATTCTAACCCAGAACCCTTGGAAAGGTTGTAAGAATCATTTTTTCTGAGTCTTTTGCTATCTGAGTTTGAAATTAAAGATCTTTCCAGGCTTCTTCCCATGTTAATTATCAAAGCACTCTTGTTGTCATTTGTGACTTACCTTTATAAGTATCCTTATGTTAAAATATGTCAGAGTTTGTTTTAGAATAGTTCCATTGGAAAGGACTTACAAAGATCAAATCCATCTGCCTGAGCAGTTTAGGGCTAACCAGAAGTTAAAACATATTAATGAGGTCATTTTTCAAATGCCTCTTGAATTCTGACAGACATGGGACATCAAGCACCTTCCTAGGAAGTCTGTTCCAGTGTTTGTTCACCCTCACAGAAAATATCTTTTCCTAATGTCCAGACTGAGCCTGCTGTGTGTCCTGACATCAGTTACCAGGGAGAAGAGACCAGCATCACCCTCTCCATTTCCTTTCCTCTGGAAGTTGCACAGAGTGATGAGGTCACGTCTGGATCTTCTTTTCTAAAACTATACAGCTCAAGGGTCCTCAGCCTCTCCTCATAGAACAAGCCTTCCAGCACTTTTACCAGCTTTGTTGCCATCCTCTGGATGCTTTCAAAGACTTTAACATTCTTTTGAAATTGGGGAACCCGGAAGTGCACGTGGTATTTAAGGTGAGGCTGCACCGATGCTGAAGTTAGCAGAAGAATCACCTCCGCCTGGCTGTGCTGTGTTTTATGAATCCAGAAATGCAGTTTGCCCTCTTGGCTGCCAAGACACACTGCTTATTCATTTTGAGCCTGCTGTCAACCAGCACAATTTTAGCATGCAAAGCATGACCACCAAATTTGTGTTTACATGATAGAAGAGAATGGCTCTGAAGGTAATAGATTTTGCCTTTTAAAAGAATTTGCATTATAAAAAAATGCATTTAAGTGGAAATAGATCTAACATAATACACATTTTAAAAAGCTGCCTCAAAATGTATTTACCTGGAAGAACAGCTGTTCTGCTCTCCTGAGTAAATAATTAAATGTTTTAAAGAAACTGCACATATACATATTTACCTGATAGAATGGAACAAATATAGCTACTATTTTTTACCATATTTGGAATGCATAAAAATTATTTCTGCAAGGACATGAGCCAATATGGTCCTCATCATTTTGTAAATTTGTCTTGAAGAAAGGCCTTTAAATCTGAGTTAAAGGTACTTTTTTTTGGAGGGTGGTGAAAAGGAGGAAGGGGGCTGACTAGAAGGGAAGAAAATAAAAATAAAAAAATCAAACAACAAACAGCAGACAGTTAAAGTGCTGATTCATTAAAAACAAAAGCTTTCAAAAGACATGATTATTTTCCATGTCTCTTGCTACATGTGAGATTTTAGGGAATGGGGAGGGGAAATTTGGAGTTGTAAAAACCTTCTGGTTTTACACTCAAAATAATATTTTAATTCTCTTAATTGACATGTATTTTTCTGTTATGCATAGCTATTCTTTCAATTTGAATTTTCATGCTAGTTGTTTTTCAGTTGCAGAGGAGAGTGAGAACGTAGACTAGGAAAATATGATGGAAGGTCTTTGAGTAGCCAGTGAGGCTTCTGGTTGGTTTGGAAATAAGCGGCATAATTCCAAATTCACAGCCACAACAGAGCAGAGGGATTGACACAAAACTTCACGCCTAACCTGAAAATGCAATAATGTACAAATCCATCTATATGTGACGTGCATGAATGCTGCCCACACAACAGCAGGAGCTGCTAAAGACATTCAGCTCGATGGCTGCTGATATTCATCGACAGCTGGTTTCTGTAGGAGGGAGAGTTAGAAAATGTCATGTTTTATGAAACTGCTTCCTTCACTCTGAGGATTCCATTGAAAGACAGAAGCAAAACAAAACTCTTGCATTATGCAAGCAAGCAATATAGAAGATATTTCAGACATTTCCTGTTCCTACTATTTTGGCCAAAGCTCTAGTATCACACATATTTTTCCTCCTTTGAATCATGAATACAGTAGTAGATTTCAATGCAGTCAATATCAATTTGGTCTAGTTTGTTTCTTTCATTTGTTTCACTCACATTTATTTATTATTATTTTCTGTCTTAAAAATGGTCCTTTCTATATATATAAGGAACTCCCTGCTGTAAATACCTGGGAAGGTCTACTGTCTGGAGTAGCAGGGTTATAGTGGCTTTAAACTAAGGAGTGGAAAGAGACTTCCACTAATATTAATCTTTGCTTTCTGCCACCCTTAAACCTATGGAGGAATTCACATGATTAATTGTCAGTGTCTAAAATGTATCTTGTAGTTTAAACCTGGCAGACAGCTAAGAACCACACAGACGTTCACTCCTTCTCCCCGGTAAGATGGAAAAGAGAATTAGAAAGGTAAATATGTGAGAACTCATGGGTTGTGATAAAGACAGTTTATGAGGTAAGCAAAAGCTGCAGATGCAAGCAAAGCAAAACAGGGAATTCATTCACTACTTCCCATCAGCAGACAGATGTTCAGACACTTTCAGGAAAGCAGGGCTCATCATGCATAACAGTTCCCGGTGAAGACAAATGACATTACTCTGAATATCCCCCACTTCCTTCTTCTTTGTGCTGAACATGACATCACATGTTATGATGGCCAATCCCTTTGGTCAGTCTGGGTCAGGTGTCCTATCTGTGCTCCCTCCTAAATTTTGTGCATCCCCAGCCTCTTCACCAGCAGGCAGCACGAGAAGCTGAAACGTCATCTTTTCATTATGTAACCACTGCTCTACAACAACTGAAACACAGATGTGGTACCACCACCACTGAAAATCCAAAACACAGCATCATATAAGCCTCTGTGAAGAAAAATATTCCAGCCTAAAACTGTGACAAGATATTTTCTCCATTCCCATGAGGAAGAAATCAATGAAGGAAGGCAGGGAACTGACATGGCTGAGCAAGGACCTGCTCTTCAAACTGAGGAGTAAGAAAAAAATGCACATTCAGTGGAAGCAGGAACATCCCAAGAGTACAAGGATGCTGTCTGAATGTATAGGGAGGGGATCAGGAAAGCCAAGGCAGAGATGGAACTGTGCTTGGCTTGAGATATAATGAATAACAAGGGATTCTATAGATGTATTGGTCAGGAAAAAAAAAAAAAAAAAATAATAAAAAAAAAAAAGTCCAAGGAGAGTGTACCCCTCTGCTAAATGAGAAGGAAGAACTGGTAGCAACAGACATGGAGAAAGCTGAGGTACTCCACAACTTATCTGTCTCAATCTTCACTGCCAGTCAGGCTTCCTGAATCCCTGGTTCTCTAGGTGAGCACTGAGGTAGCCACTTTAACTGAAGAGCAGGTCTGAGACCGCCTGATCAAACAGAACAGACACGAGTCTGTGGGGCCTGATGCCATGCATCCCAGGGTCCTGAGCAAATTGGCTGATGTAGTTGCCATGCCTCTCTCCATCACATTTGAAAAGTTATGGCAAAGTCCTGTGGTCTTCTATAATGCAATCTGGTGACCTTCTATGATGGAGCAACTGCATCAGCCAACAAGGGAAGACTGACCAATGGCATCTACCTGGAATTCTGTAGGGCCTTTGACACTATTCCACATGACGTAGTTACAACTGAGTACATCAGACTACTGTTTTATGGTGAACAGGAATTTGGCCTGGAAAAGAGGTCATAAAAGCCATAGCAAATACAGTTTTCACTCTAGCCACCTTTTATTTTTACAGGTATGTGCACTGCTGTAAGTAGCATAAATGAAAAGGAAGATTCTTTGTTTACGCAGGAAAGCATCAAGTTATTAAATCTGCAAAAGATGACAAACAGATGCAAAGCATTATTTCCAAACACATGTGAAAGCCTGTAACGTCCTTATCTGAATCTCTTTTACAAAAAATAAAAGAGTTTTCTGCTACATGCAATTTTTCTCCTGCTTGAGCAGACACTGAAACTTCAGCAACACTAATATAAATTATTTTCGGAGGGATGAATGAAGCTCTATTTTCACTAAGTATTGTGTGATGCATGTTTTTCTATATATGAATTAAAAATTTGTTGAAAACTGGTTTTCCCTATTTGAAGTACTTAGCAATTATATGTGTTAGCATGCTATGTACCCCAGAAGACACATATAAGGGCAATTGTGACACCAGTTTCCATCTGATTCACCAATATGAAAAACATGTAGGCTGTTTTCAGTCATAAGTAGGAAATATGACTAAAGAAACATTGCTTTGGGGTAAAGGGGGCTTATCCTCCTTTAACATTTCAATAACACAAGAGATCACATGAACTATGTTGCTGAAAAGATCTTGTGCTGTGGAGCTCATATTAAAAAAAAAAATAGCTAAAATGATTGAATATCTAAAATGGTTCTCACTCAGTTATCTGCCTTATCCTTTATGTTCCATCCATTAAGTAGGATTCCTTATATGCATGGTTTCTTAGATGTTCATAGTAAAGGGGGATTTCAATCACGACCAGACCAAGACTGTGCTTTAACCTTGTGAACTTTTCCTT
>CM021763.1:7852789-7864109 GCA_011075105.1 Heteronetta atricapilla
ATTTTTTTTTTTTTTTTTTTTTTTTTTTTCTATAAGTCCAGGGTATTTCCTCATATCCCAGTGGAGTACTATTTATGAGTGTGATTGCTAATTGCTATTATGTCACTAGATTGAACTGAGTTCTTGGTTACCCTTGACTGATCCTTCTTTTATCATTCTGAAATTCTTTTTTCATCTCCCACTATAGTAATAAAATTGCAACCCTATATAAATAAACCGTATCTAAAGTTCCTTTTAAATATTAAGTACTAATTATTAAATTGTCCTGATACCAAACTTTATAGGCACTCCATACATATATATATATAATTATCACATTTTGAACAAACTGGCTGAAAAGTTCAGTGATTTTATTGTTTAATTGTTAAGTGGCCTATCATTTACTACTGTCATGGAAACTGTCTTTATGAATGCCTGCATCCACATATGTGCATATATCAATCATATGCATCATTCACACGCACGTGCACTTACATAATAATGTAAGAGACTTATATATATATATACATACATATATATGTATATAGATAGACATAATATATATATATATTGTCTTTCATACATTTTTTTCCTTCCATAATACTTTGTGCATCTTTTTTTTTTTTCCCCCTCAAGGGAGATAAAAAGATCCATATAAGGCTTTAATGAAAAAATGCCATTTTCATGATTGTATAGACCACATACATTCACATTCATTTAAGCTATAATGTTAAAGTTATGTCAATATTGTTCTTTGGCACTTAGCTATGTGAACAAAAAAGCAAACAAAAACAAAACAAACAAGTCAAATCAAACCAACCAAAGAAACAAAAACATCCACAACCTTGGTTTTCATGAATTGCAATAAAGAGAGATTTACTAGGGGTGCCAATTTCCAGATGCACACACAGTAATACCAGCTCAGCTCTTGAACAGTCAGACCAGACACTGAAAGAAACAACTGGATTCCAAACTGCTCTAGGGAACCTCCACACATGGGAAACAGTGGACACTATATCTGCATAACAGGCAAAAAAGTCGTAGCGGTCAACTCATATTTGCATTGCACTGTGTGAGTAGAGAGATGAGGGTCATGCTCCATTTTTTTTTTCTCTGATTCCTGGAGGAGAAATAGAGCTTAGCATCCTAAGCAAGAGGCAGGACACTAAACTGGAATTATCAGTGACTCTGATAATTCCTGGAGCCTTTTGGCTCCAGTTACGGAAGCTTGCAATTTGGAGCTGGACAATCAGAGCTGTGTTTCTGTTAAGTTATTAATGGCTGAAGATGGTACACAGTGTATTGACAGCTGGAGCATCAATGCGGATCATCAGTTAGTTAATTACAGTGTATGCAGTATAACAACCCCACCTTATTAGTGGCATTTTAAGTCTTTTATTTTTTAATTTATTTGTTTTATCTTACATTAATTTTATTTTATTTCTTGTTTAAATTTTATTTATTATTATTATTATTTTTGCAAGGTGTTCTAGGGTTTCTACCTGATATTTGATCCCATATACTAAGTACTGTATTTTCCCAAACCAATAGGCAATCCATGCCCTAAACAACTCAAACCCTGATCCACAAAGTAATTCAGCTCTTACTTCCTAGTCCATCAAGATGAAGTACCTTGATTTACCTTCATGAATCTGGGCCTCAGAGTTGAAAGAAACAAAGCATAATAGGAGACAAAGTCTGACTGCCCCGCGTTGCACAAAAGCACAGAGAAATGGATTTGCCCAGGGTCATGTAGGGCACAACAGGAACAGAATTCAGGTCTCTGAGTCTCAATCTGACATACTAACTACAGATTCTGCTTTCTTCCCCTCTGTGCTTTTATACTTTCATACATGGTACAGGAAAAAAAACAAGTGCCATGTGTTATTGAACCAGTCTCTCCTCTTTTTTTAAAGTTTCTGACTTTCTGTTACAAAGGAATTATTCAGGAAATTAATCAAGGGTAAAAACAAAAATTAAAGGAATCTGTAAATGTATTACCAGCAATATGCAACTAGAAAGTTGGATCAATACAATATGAATTAGAAAATACAATAGGAAAACAAACAAAAAAGGCATCTCTAAGTAAGAGAATGTCATTGTCATTGTGTTAAGCCTGTTAAAAAAAAAAAAAAAAAAAAAAAAAACTCTTCATCTGCATTATTTCCTCTCTCTTTTCAGTTTAAAGACAAATCTCGTAATATCCAGTTTTACATATACTAACATTCAACATAATTTCAATGTGAATTTCAGCTGTACAATGCCCTTGCAAGCCCCCTAACCTTTGAAAGCTGTTCTGGAAATTGTTTCTCATATCTATTTTTATTATTATTATTATTTAAGGATCATAAAGTGGAAGTCAGGTTGCTGCATTTTCAGTGACAGATGAAGCAAAGTGCTCCACTGGGAGTATTCAGCCCCAGTGCCTTGCTGTATTACGGCATATGGAGTTGCGTCTCCAGGCGCTGACATTAGCAGTCCTGCTTCAGGTAACTCATTTAGCTTTGGTGTCATTTTACAATAAATATACCATCCACCGACACAAATTAGACAGCTATTGAGATTAATTTTGAGGCACCATCGGCAACATCTTAAATCAAAAATCATTCTTTATTAGCATGCTCAGCTGTACAGTGCTCTCTCTTCCCTTTTCCCCTTCCCTTCCCTGCCACAAGAATAAATGAGCCCCCATGGTTGACACAGCGCATCAAGTGTTTTATAATAGTCTAATTGTAGCTAATGGTTTGTGCAGCTAATTAAGGCCCTATGAATTACAGTAATCAGTCAGCCTCATCTTCTAAACCAGATATTTTTATACACAAGTCCCTTTAGAAATAAAAAAAAAAAAAAAAAAGGGAGAGAGAAAAAAATCAGGAGAAAAATTCTGAAAAGAAACAGAAGTAAAGAGAAAAGGAGAGAAAGCGTAATGATCTGGTATGTTCATCAGAGTGCAAATAATTTAATATAACTTTCTCTTCCATTTCTTGATAGTTATTACAGAAATTCTTATATAAAGTAACATGAGCCTCTGCAATATGGTCTGCAATAGCAGAAGAGGAAATTACAGTGTTATTTTTTTCTGATGTAGGATATATATATATATATAAAATTATGGGACTTTATTAATGAAGATTATTTTCATTTGGGCAAAAATCTGTGGTTGAATAGTGATTTTGGTTATATCATCATTCAGCATAAAAGGTTAAATACAGGAAAGGCATACATAAGCTCTTGGTTGCACAGTAGCCAATGAAGCTTGTAAATGCAGTGCATTGAGGGCTAAAGCAGGCACTGTTGTGCAAGACAGGGTATGGCTGCTAACAAGCTATATTCATGCTGTCCAGGGTGTTTATGTGCCAGCTTTTTATTACTGCTGTGGTTAACCCCAGCAAACAGGTAAGCACTACACAGCTGCTCACTCACTTCTCCTTGTCCTCTCTCAGTGGGATGGGGGAAGAGCAAAGGAAAACTGAAAGCCAGAAAACTTGTGGGTCAAGATACAAATAGTCAAGGAGGAGTGGAAGAGGAGAAAACAGAAACAGGATAAATCAGATGATGCCAAGTCAATCACTCACCACTTCCCACAGGTAGACTGATGCACAGACAGTTCCTGAGCAAAAGATAGACAACCTATCTCCCACCTCTCCATCTTATTGCTGAGCATGATGTTATATGTATGGGGTATCTTTTTGGTTACTTTGTGCCATTCACATGGTTGTGACCTCTCAGGCTGTTAAACATCCTTGATCTATTCTGTCTGTGTGTGTGAGAGAGAGAGAGAGAAACACAGATGACCTTGATGACATGCAAGTACCAGTCAGCCATAGTTAAAACATCAGTATATTATCAACATGATCAAAACATGGTCAGAAATCTAAACACATCACCATACAAGCTGCTATGGATAAAAATAACTTTATCCCAGTAAGCCCCAGTACACAGATTTATGTCTGCGTGTTGGGTATCTGTCATTCAGAACCTGGAGCTCTGCTTTTACAAATACTATCTGGCAGCAAGCAAAGCTGATACTTTCTTTGGAGAATTTTCCTGATCATGAGACATTGCCAAAAAAAAAAAAAAATGGAGATAAAAAGAAGTACCAGTTAAGCACAACAGATTGAATTCCCCTCACCTAATTTAAGATGTTTGCAATGTAGTTGTGAAAACCTGTGATCTTAACCCTCCTGTCTGAACCAGTGGTGAGGTCTAGGCAGTTTTAGGGCTTAATTCCCCTAATTTATTTTAGATATTTAAACACTTATGCTCTAGCTATCTAGAGTCAAGTGAGACAAAGTTCCCAATCAGTGTGTTAATGCTGTCCACCTTGAAGATAAGCATGCATTTGAGTCAATAACAAAGGTAATGCAGGACAATTTACTTATTTAGCAGTCGATGAAGGTTACACCTCATTTTTTATGAAAGTACATATCTTATAAAAATCTCTCTCAATGTGGTCTGGACTTTGGTGTGATCCTGTACAGAAATGGAGGACTGAAGTGGCAAAAGAACAGAAGCATTGTGTTGAAACTTTAGTAACCCAAACTTCAAGGCACCTGTATGAACCCACTTTGATTGAATCCACACTAACAAATTAAACAATACCAGGGGATGTTCCAAGGCACAAGACCTCGTCATATGGACTGTTAAATTGTTATAAACAAATTTCAGTAGATAGTTTGAATGTGACTTTCTATTTCAAAATTTAAATAGTACACAGAAAGCTCATTCCATGCCACTTGGATTCAATGATGATACAATGGATGATTCTAGATGCAGTAAAATTACTCTTGCAACTACCAAGTCCTAGAAAATTTCCATGTTTTTAGCTACAGGTTCATCATCTAGTAAAGTGCAGGTCAGATATACCAGGATCAGTTCCAGATAAGTCAGTGCATTTAGACATCCCAGATTTTCACTGCTGTGGTCTTTAGCACAGCTGTCCAACACGTGTCACTACATATTGACACTACATTAGCATTCACAGCCTCAGAGTTTTATTGCTAGTGCTACCTGTAGACCATGTTCCTGCTATAATTTCAGACTGGGCCCAGTAGAATACTCAGCTGTGTGCATATGTTTATGAAAGGGCAGGAGAAGGAGGCAAGCTGTGTCTTTATTACAAAAGAGATTCACTCATGATTCAGCCCACAGCCACGGGTCCCAGATGCACATCCAAGCTATGCAGAAAACTGTGCAGTCTGATCATGTAGAGGCACAGAAAGACATGGGAGATGGTATCCACTGGAACACTCAACCAGGGTGATCAGGGGACGAGAAACTCAGGGCAGACTTCTGAGCTCAGTTTCCCTGCGATGCAGGCAACATTATTAGCTGTGAATAGCTTTGTGTTTGTGACTCAGTGCTTGCAATATTTGATTAGAACAGTAAGCACAGATTCATTGACTCTTATGCAATAAGAGTAAAACAGAGACAAAATAATTGCACTTCTTTGGAAATAACTACCATCCCCTTGAACTGGAGGACAACAGAAAGGTAAACCATGTATAAAAAAAAAAAAACAGAAAATGAATTTGGACTTCAAAGAGTTGCTACTATAGACATACTCTATATGTACTCTATTTTATTAGAGAATTAAAAAACATTTAAAGAATAGATTTAAGAAAAACTTCCTTGGCATGTCTCTGCATCTTATAGGTCATTCACTCATTGTAGTATCTAGGAATCAATCCTGTCTAACTCCAGGTTATCAGTTTATATATGGTCAGGGCATTCATCGCTTAGAAACAGCAATTCCAAACTTCATTTAATTAATCTAGTTTTACTTAATTTATTAATCCTAACAATATCACATAGGAATCTGTGCCACAATGAAAAACCCTGGGTCAGTTTTTGAAAATCCACAGCCTCTCAACATCAGCCGTTATATATTTATAGTCTATAAATATCTGTCTTTGCACTTCAAAAGTTGCTGCCCAATTTCTGCACAAGAGCAAACCTATGCTAATGCTTATGAATGGTTCTTTTCCTGCTAGTAAGAGACTAACATTACAGGACTAAACCAGCTATAATGCTTTTAAAGCTCTACTTCAGAAAAGCAACGGGACTGATTAAATACTAAATGCTATGCATATGTTCCAGTGCTCCGCTGAATCAGGAACTGATGAAGTTTTCATTTACAAAACCAATTTGCCTCAGTCCTGATCTACAGCTCCTCTACCCACTTGAATGATACTTTTTGTTTATAGACAGACTAGGTACTGCTGGTTTTATGATAAACATAATGAGAAGAAGGATGATAGAATCATGAAATATATTTAATTTCTGATCTACATAATGTGGAACAGATTTCGTATCTCCAGAAGTGAATACCTAATATACCACCTTGAAAAGAACTGAATTTTGTATTGATAAAATTAGTCTTTTTTTAAATAATAATAATAATAATAAATTAAATAAGCTTTACTTCTGTGGACTGTATTGGCTTTTTTAGATCTAGTCCCCTATTCAAGCTTTTCCTTTTCTTTGTATGTTGGGCTGCCATTTGCCCCAAAGCAAAATAAATACGGTTTTAGATACAAAACATGCTATTTATGCTTAGGTCATGATTTTTATTCACTGTGTACTTGCTTCTTGCATAAACATCCATAACAAAATGGGTACGAAGAATCAGATCAAAAGAGTGCCTGATACAATAAAACTAAGGATGGGGTCATGCTGAAGCTTATGTTGTGTAAGATCAGAGCTGAAATTTAGAGACATTTGAAATTCAGATATAGCTAAAATCCCCTAAGTGACTGTGGCTCCTTCAATAAACTGTATTCGAAGTGAAATTACCTTCTTTTCCCTGACCTGACTATTAAGCTATCATCTGGCTACAGTCACTGTAGCACTTTCTAAAATTAATGTATTTATTAGTGATTCCTGAGTATCTGTGGTTGCTTTTAGCTGAAGGTACAATATTTCCTTTTATTTTCAGTTCCCTTTGTATTCCTACAGCTTCTAGTTAAAAGAATAGCCTTAACTCTGTCCCAGATTTATATAGTCTATGTACAGTATAATACCACTCTATTTACAGGTATTGTTTCTTAACCCTACCATAATTACAATAAAATAATTAATAGATATCTACATATGGATTAAGGAATATGAACAAGGATGTATAAGAAACTTTTCCTCTGATCAATATGGACAGAAAAATATGGATAAGAAAATAAAATAACAGAAGATGGTGTATTTCCTAAAGGTCATGCAGCAGATTAAAGCAGAGCCATAAATACAATCCACATCTCCTAATTCCCATTCCAGTGTTCTGTCATTTGCACTGCCTAAATAATGCTTGAGTACATCAACTATGAGCTTACTGCACCAGGCTTTTATGGTCAAATAGTACTGACAACATGGGATCCATACTTATCTTTATTACATCTGTATGTTGGGGCGAGGCCAGGAAGGGGACCAGTAAAACCGCTGTATTGGACTTTCGGAGGGCTGACTTTGAGCTGCTCAGGACACTAGTTGGTGGAGTCCCTTGGGAGGTGGTTCTGAAGGGCAGAGGGGTCCAGGAAGGCTGGGCGCTCTTCAAGAGGGAAGTCTTAATGGCGCAGGAACGGTCTGTCCCCACGTGCCCAAAGACGAGCTGGCGGGGAAGAAGACCGGCCTGGCTCAACAGAGAATTGTGGCTTGATCTTAGGAGGAAAAAGAGGGTTTATAAGCTTTGGAAAAGTGGGCAGGCCACTAAGGAGGACTTTAAAGAAGTAGCGAGGCTGTGCAGGGACAAAATTAGGAAGGCTAAAGCTCATCTGGAGCTAAATCTGGCTACTGCCGTTAAAGATAACAAAAAACGTTTCTATAAATACATCAACACAAAAAGGAGGACTAAGGAGAATCTCCATCCTTTACTGGATGCGGGGGGAAACTTAGTTACAAGAGATGAGGAAAAGGCGGAGGTGCTCAATGCCTTCTTTGCCTCAGTCTTTAGCGGCAATACCGGATGTTCTCTGGATACTCAGTACCCTGAGCTGGTGGAAGGGGATGGGGAGCAGGATGTGGCCCTCATTATCCATGAAGAACTGGTTGGTGACCTGCTACGGCACTTAGATGTGCACAAGTCGATGGGGCCGGATGGGATCCACCCAAGGGTACTGAGGGAACTGGCAGAGGAGCTGGCCAAGCCACTGTCCATCATTTATCAGCAGTCCTGGCTATCGGGGGAGGTCCCAATCGACTGGCGGCTAGCAAACGTGACACCCATCTACAAGAAGGGCCGGAGGGCAGACCCGGGAAACTACAGGCCTGTCAGTTTGACCTCAGTGCCAGGAAAGCTCATGGAGCAGATCCTCCTGAGAGTCATCATGCAGCACTTGCAGGGGAAGCAGGCGATCAGGCCCAGTCAGCATGGGTTTATGAAAGGCAGGTCATGCCTGACGAACCTGATCTCCTTCTATGACAGAGTGACGCGCTGGGTGGATGAGGGAAAGGCTGTGGATGTGGTCTACCTTGACTTCAGCAAGGCTTTTGACACCGTCTCCCACAGCATTCTCCTCAAGAAACTGGCTGCTCTTGGCTTGGACTGGCGCACGCTTCGTTGGGTTAGAAACTGGCTGGATAGCCGGGCCCAAAGAGTCGTGGTGAATGGAGCCAAGTCCAGTTGGAGGCCAGTCACTAGTGGCGTCCCCCAGGGCTCGGTGCTGGGGCCGGTCCTCTTTAATATCTTCATCGATGATCTGGACGAGGGCATCGAGTGCACCCTCAGTAAGTTCGCAGATGACACCAAGTTAGGTGCGTGTGTCGATCTGCTTGAGGGTAGGAAGGCTCTGCAGGAGGATCTGGATAGGCTGCACCGATGGGCTGAGGTCAACTGCATGAAGTTTAACAAGGCCAAGTGTCGGGTCCTGCACCTGGGGCGCAATAACCCCAAGCAGAGCTACAGGCTGGGAGAGGAATGGTTGGAAAGCTGCCAGGCAGAGAAGGACCTGGGAGTGCTGGTGGATAGTCGGCTGAATATGAGCCAGCAGTGTGCTCAGGTGGCCAAGAAGGCCAACGGCATCCTGGCCTGTATCAGGAACAGCGTGACCAGCAGGGCTAGGGAGGTGATCGTCCCCCTGTACTCAGCTCTGGTGAGGCCGCACCTCGAGTACTGTGTTCAGATTTGGGTCCCTCGCTACAAGAAGGACATCGAGGTGCTTGAGCGGGTGCAGAGAAGGGCGACGAAGCTGGTGAGGGGCCTGGAGAACAAGTCCTATGAGGAGCGGCTGAGGGAGCTGGGCTTGTTCAGCCTGGAGAAGAGGAGGCTCAGGGGTGACCTTATCGCTCTTTTTAGGTACCTCAAGGGAGGCTGTAGCGAGGTGGGGGTTGGCCTGTTCTCCCACGTGCCTGGTGACAGGACGAGGGGGAATGGGTTTAAGTTGAGCCAGGGGAGTTTTAGGTTAGATGTTAGGAAGAACTTCTTCACTGAAAGGGTTGTGAGGCACTGGAACAGGCTGCCCAGGGAAGTGGTGGAGTCACCATCCCTGGAAGTCTTCAAAAGACGCTTAGATGTAGAGCTTAGGGATATGGTTTAGTGGTGGGCTGTTAGCGTTAGGTTGGAGGTTGGACTCGATGACCTTGAGGTCTCTTCCAACCTGGAAATTCTGTGATTCTGTGATTCTGTGATTCTGTGAAATACAAAACCAAACATTGTATTCTGATTCAGGCTTTCAGACTGAAAGTCTGATACAGTGGCCTAAATGTGCATATATAATGTTATTAATATATTTTAAATTTCTAAATTTCTAAATTTCTAAATAAATAAATAACATCACAGAGGACTTGTTCCTTTCTGGACAATTAGGAGAAACACTTCAGATGGCATTGATTCAGTGTATAATGTTGAAGAGACTTTTGTCAATACAAAGCAGCATTCAGTAAAGAAAGTCTACTTAATAGGAAGCAAGGGCTTGGGTTGAGTTTTTTGAATAGCTCTCCAGACTTCTCTGACTCTAGTGACTAGATCTGTATAAACTGTTCAAACCCAGAAGGTCCATAACATCACCAGGATGTAGCATGTCATTTATTTTTACTTAACTTTCTTAGAGCAGCAATAAGGAGCCTTCACGGAGGGATCCTTTTGCTTCTCTCCTGAGAAGAGCAAAAACTGAAAATGAGAACAAAAGAAAAAAAAAAGAAGAAAATACAAGGAGAGTCATGTACTCTCACCCTTATAGTATTTTCTCTTTTATGGAAGAATTCAAAATTAACTGAAAAATAAGTGAAAGAGCAAGAACAAAGGAGAGTAAGGATGAAAGTAAGAAGCTTCATTGCTAGAAGGTAGATTTATTATTATTAGTAGTAGTAGTAGTATTCAGCCACAACATTAAAAAATATGTTTTCTCTTATCGCTTATAGGGAAGAGAGAATCCTTTAAGAAACCAGACTTCTATGCAACATACAATACTAGGGACTCATGCTTTATATAAATGTTATATATGTATAACATATTTTAATTTCTGCTATCACTTCAAGTAATTAATTATGGATTATATTTATATAGCTAAAATAGGAAGAAATGGAAGAAAATGTCTTACAGTTATCTTTAACTCAGAAGTTAGATACTCTGGAGATAGAAAAGCTACAGGTTTGTTCATTTTCTAGGACAACCTTTCTGTGCATTTTTCTCCACAAATGCACTACATAATATCACAGCTGCTGTATCTCCACAGCTGCTACATAATATCAGAGACCCCTCTTCAAATTCCCTAGAGACTTCTAGGATACGGTCCTGCATTAAGGAAGATATCTCTTAAATGTAATGAATAATGTCACTTAGAAATAACATTCTGTGAATGTCATGCTGAGATACACCTCTCTCTAAGAGCTCCTTAGGAGCATAAGCACCTGATTTAGGATTTTGAATTCCATTTCAAAAGTTATGCAAACACAAATTCAGTACAACTTACTCCGAATTGTAAAGTTCTTTTTGAATTTCAGCCTTAGAAATATATGAAATGTATGGATAAAATATGCTAGAGAAGAATTAAAAAATATTAATAAATTCAATTATTTTTCTTTTTATTTATTTTTATTATTATTATTTTCCCCCATAGTAGCTCAATTATTTTAATCAAATGTTTTTTCAGCAACTAATTTGCCCCCTTCAATTTGCACAGTCTTTCATTGTTATTTATTCCAAATTAAGCTCTTAAACATTAAGCTCTTAAAAAAGATCCCCCCTTAACTGAGATTCTTTACAGTGGGAAAAAGTCTTACCTACCCTAAGCAGATCATGGATACAGGCACTTCTAAAGACTTATTTGCCCAATGTGAAGTGCATTTGAGCTTCTGTTCTGTCCATTAACAGTGAGGAAGAAAGAAAAAAAGATTACATGGAAACTCCTTCCCTACA
>CM021763.1:7876398-7905828 GCA_011075105.1 Heteronetta atricapilla
GAAGGGAAGGGAAGGGAAGGGAAGGGAAGGGAAGGGAAGGGAAGGGAAGGGAAGGGAAGGGAAGGGAAGGGAAGGGAAGGGAAGGGAAGGGAAGGGAAGGGAAGGGAAGAAGGAAGGAAGGAAGGAAGGAAGGAAGGAAGGAAGGAAGGAAGGAAGGAAGGAAGGAAGGAAGAAAGAAAGAAAGAAAGAAAGAAAGAAAGAAAGAAAGAAAGAAAGAAAGAATAACATATATGCTTCGTTATCTGTTAATGTAAAACATATTTGTAGAACTGTAACTGTCTCAAAGGCAAAGAAAAGATTGAATAATTTTAGTGATGTAAAAAGTTATCTGTGTAAGTTATCTATGTAGGTTATCTACCTCCTCACCTTGTCCAAACACAAACACTTAAAGAATTTTCTACAAACTTTGTGATTACATGGATATTTCAAGTTTTTGTAAAGTACAGAGCCCACAACATAAGATAACACTTTAATATCATGGCCAAATATTACAACTGTCTGTAATCTTAATATAAACAGAGCATTAAATTTCATACTCACAGATCAAAACCTTCTTACATTATATACTTTATTATAAATTAATGAGAGAAAGGAGAAAACAAACAAGCTTATATATATATACGTCTATGTTTATGTGGATATATATGTATCTTCTCCTAACAGTGCATCTCTAGTATGAGCCCAGCCCTGACAGTAAAAGTACAATAAAGAAACTGTATTCTAGAGAAGTATACACCAAAGAGAAAAACATTGATTTAACCTACTAAATAATCAAATACTACCAAATTAGTGAGGAAACTTTTCTCTCAGTGCAAGGTAATTAATGTGGAGACAGAATAAACAAAAGCAACTGCAGCAGCTGCTCCTGCAAGTGTATCCAAGAGGTTACCAAAGAGCTTTTTCTGTCTCTCTAAACCTATGGGATCTATGGATATTTATCTGTAGTCTTAACCATGCAAAATGTGTGCAAATGTCTCCTAACTAGTGTAAAGCATCCCCAGCCACACTCAGGCTCCAATTTGTCCCCACAAAATGAAGGCCACTATTTTATTACCTGTATTTAACTGTGAATATCTGTATGCAACTGAACAAATACTCCCTTGATCTGCAGATTAAAACCATACGCTTAAAGCCATTCAGCTGCTCATGTTTAGTGACTGGAGTTCATCTGTAGGCTTAATGGGCATAGGCGTGCACACTCACACATGCACGCACACACATATACACCTTGATCTGGTTACTTAAATACCCAATTCAGAGTTGCTACAAGCCAGCTGAGCCATCACAGTGTCCTAGGGCCTAGTTTCTAAACCCACCATCATGAACAAGAACTACAAGTTAGTTTAAATAAAGGAGTTTTAAGGCGCTAAGGTTCATCTGAGTTGCAACAAGTTAAGAGCAAGAAATGAGCTAAGAGGTATACCTGGTCAAATTATGAGCAGCAATAGCATAAATAAGCAGTTAAACCCTAAAACAACTCACAATGTATCTTAGCTTTTCTGCTGGGTTACTGTTGTTGTTTTCCTAATTTTATTCAACTTCTTTCTTGTCTACTCACAAAATTTCCTAACTAATGTTGCAGCTTAGCTCCGATTCAATGTGAAGGCTCACATTCAGTGTCAGGCTTAAATTACATTCATGAAATGTAATTGCTTATTCAAAAACTACTTTTCACATCTTTAGATTCCATATTCCACAAATTCCCACTAAAATCAGTAATTGCTATTAAAACTACTGGTGATAATAAGGAGAAGAAGGTCTAATTTTTCATTGTAGCAGGCAACAGAATAATTACCTGGAGTCAACATCAGTATAATAAGAAACTTTTGAAAATCTGAGTCCATTTTGCCAAAAGTGGAACCTGTTTTTTCAAAAGGAAATTGGTGAAAAGGGGACTGACTTCTCTAAGTCTGCAGTAGCAATTGCCATTAATTTTCACCCTTTTTCATAGTCTTGGCCTAGAGACCAAAAAAAAAAAATCATGGGGAAAGAACCGTAAAAATGTTTTCTGCTGCTCCTTATCATCTTGCTTTTAGTCCTTCAAAATATATTACCTCTCCCATTAAGGAACATTGCACAAATAATAACTAATTAAACAGTTCATTGAATCTACACATCCAGGTTAGAGGTTTAAGAGAAATATCAGCAGTCTCGGTCTTCTTATTATTAAATACTTCTTGTTTTTTAATTATTTTTTCTTACCAGATGAAAACTCTTAAATTATTATTATTATAAATATTATTTCCATTTAAGATAAGCTTTGGAGTCTATCTTTATTAATCCCAGAGAAGATAATATTCAGCCAACAGAATAATAGAAGTGTGAAAAGAAATACCAGGATTAAATAAGGAGTGATGTAAAAGGAAGAGAATAGAACAGAGTTTCTCTCTGGTCCTTAGTTTGTATTAGATTAATGCACCAACCACCATGTTAAAGACCATGTGCGACTTGTGCTATTTGGAATAAAATAAAATAAAATAAAATAAAATAAAATAAAATAAAATAAAATAAATAAAATAAAATAAAATAAAATAAAATAAACATAAGGTTTATCCTTCTATGCTAAAAGAAGGATTAACTCACTACTGATATAAACAGGTGTTTATTTCACTTCTTAAAAATTCTTGTTGAGCCCTTACAATATGATCTGGCAATCTGTTACTGAGTTTAACTTTTCCTATTTTTAAGAAAACTTTTTTGTATATGTAATCTTAGGCTAGAGAAAAGGGGGAAAAAAATAGCTGTTTATAAACAAACTGAAAGCAGAAACACCATAGGTAGAGAAGAATTGTTCAGATTGCTGCAGAGATCGAAAATAACAGTACATAGAGAAATAAATGAACCTTAAAAATGAGCTCATCCTTCATTACAAAGTAATGGGATGGAATTTCATAATCTAGTCTGAATTCTGTCTTTGGTTTTCATCTAAATTCTAAGATTGGACTTTAATCATGCCTTTATAGCATTGTTGGATGTAGAAGCAGCGATTGGCAGAGTTTGTAAAACAAACCAATTAAACTATACTTAAAATTTCTGTACATAAAGGCTAGAAGAGATCATATCAAGAGATTATACAGCTACATGTAGATGAGACTGTAGAAAACATGAATGACACACAAGAGCATTACAGCCAATATTGAAGCTAATGTTGCCAGATGAGATCAAAGTAATGCAAAATCGCTATTATAGGCAATCAAAGTAATTTTAATACTGCTGATACTGCTGCTGCTGAAGTTAGCAGACCTGAAGTCCATGTATCTGTAGTAGAATTTTCACCAAGTATGATAGAATTTTTCTGGAGAAAACAGATAACAGTTTTCCATACACAAGGTAAGATCAATTAATGTTTTTTGTTCTTGCTTTTGTTAATGAAATCTGGAATACAGCCTACACAGGCTCTGCATTATTAATTCAATTTTAAACTGCATGATCTTCATGGAGATGTTTGCCCAAAGTACTTACTTTGCTATTAGTAGAGACGTGGGCATCTTACAATGCATCCAAATAGCAATCTTTTATGAACTTAGACATGTCATTTTGCTTTCATATGATCCTAGATTCACAAAACCATGAGATTGGAGGGACTAGAAAATCTGTAGTAAAAACTCCTGCCAAAAGCTGGGACAGCTTTGGGGCTGGAACAGCCTGCTCCAGGTTTATTTAAAATTGGTTCTTGAAAATCTCCAGGGATTGAGACTGCATAGCCCTCTGTGCAGCTTGAGAACTGTCATTGAAGAGAAAGCTAACATTTAAAGCAACATTATTCTGGTGTAAGCCGTACTTAGCTGCCTCAGGAAGAAATAAGCAAAGCCAAACCCTGATCTTTTTTCTGCTGATATGGGGCAGCATAGATTTATCTATGTGCTTACACATGCAGTAGTTGGAATAAAACAAAATTCATATTCCCTTCCCTTCCCTCTCCTCTCCTCCCTGTTTTGTTTTTTTGTTTGTTTGTTTGTTAGTTTTTAAGTGGAATATACGCCTTTAAATTGTACAATACACTGGAGGAAAAAAAAAAATATTTATATATCCTTTTGACCTTGACAAGTGACTTGTCTGTAGTGTGGTACTAGCTTATAAACAGTGTCTTCATGCAGAAACCTGCATATTAAAAGCTTACAAAAGACAATGCAAACTTTTATTTTTTTTTCCTTCCCAAGTAGACTTGTGGAAAAAGCAGATTAACATCTTCCCAAATAACAAATTTATCCTAAAAGTAAGAGCCAGGCACTTATTTCAGAAAAATAATTACATGATATCACAATCAGTTCTTTAAGTGATGATATATCAATGACTTTCCATGGGTTTCACGCATTTCCTTGTTGGACTGACTTGGTATTTTTGAGTCTCTACATCCAGGAGCATATCATGTCTGCAAACCCACTCTATTCCAGAGAGATATTCAGTAGCACTGTATCTGCTTCACACTCTGTGATTTCCAAATGAAGGTCAGATAAAAGTTATAGCGTAGTCCAGCAATTTTCTGTTCTGTATATTGACATGAGAACCCCAGGGCAAGCATTAGTACAATCCTCTGGGTCTTTTTAGACCTGAAGACAATATTACCCACCTCAGAAATAGGCAGACTTTACACACTGTTCTTATCCTTGACTAACCCACAGATATTTTCCAGTTGTATTTGTATGAAATTATTGTAACTCACCTCCGTGCTCTTTCAGTCACTAAGTTGATTCCTTAGTCGTACTATAGATTTATTTTTATAGTCTGTTGACTATTTTTATTTAGTTTATATATATGATCCATTTTTAATACTTCAGCATCCCTGAACTATGGACACTAAAACTAGACATCATATTGTAAAGTCAATCATTAAAAAGTTCTATATGGAAAAGACGGGACATTATATTGCCTGTAGTTCATGGACTTTTCTTTATTCATTCCCATTGAAAGAATGCATTTGCTTCTAACATTTTATGTACTGACAGATACATCTGTACTGACACAGAACTTTTATTGAACTAGTTATCTCCCAGGACTCTAAAAGGTTTTTTACTCTAAAAGGTTTTCTGTTTGTTTGTTTTCTGGGTTCCCTGCATTCTTGGAGATATGGTCTACTTTCCTGGTTCTTTAACACATTTTTTTTTTTTTTTTTTTTTTTTTTTTATTCAAGTGCATTAAACCACATAAACTTACTTCTGATCAATTAAAATGATCACTTCAGGCAAGTTATGTGTACCATATTAATTTGCCGGAGATAGTTAAAGTATCACACTCATATACAGTAATATTACTTCAGGAGGTATGGATGTATTTTCTATCAAAGGCAAACTTTAAATTTAAGTTTCCCAGGACTTAAACATTTCAATATTGCATTTTTAAATGTTCAGTTAAAAGTTTTTAAACTTTTACTTCAAGCACAGTTCTGTTGACACATATTAACAACTAAAGTACTCATTGAGTTCTCCCCTTTTAAAATTCTCTCTTAAAATGCAAAACACTTTTGGTCTATCCTATATGTTCCTTGGAAATGTTATATATTGAAAACTCAAAATAAATAAGTATATAATATGAAATGAAACACTTTTGAGAGGACAGCTATGTTCTGTCAATGTGCCTCTTTCTGTGAGACATGAAAACTGCTGAAAATCATTAACAGGTTTCTTGAACAATGTTCAGGATTAAGAAATCACCAAGTGAAAAAATCTCTACACCATTGCAATTCAATAATTTAGTTTTAAGTTTCCACATTTTCTAAGGGATCAGAATGTAACAGAGGCCAATTAACTATATTTAAATAGTTAGCTCTATATAGTATCTTCTTGTTGCATCTGTAAATGTCATAGTATGTTCAGGGTGCTATTATATTGCAGGGATGGGCAGTGTATTTCATTATATTTCATTTCTGTTTGTCTTTTCTGCCTCAAGCACCCAAACAAAATGGATAAAAAGGTTACTGTTCAATCCATGCATCTTCTTTCAAAGACTCTGCACCAAATCCTTCCACGTTTCAAAGGCTGTGAGGAATCAACAGCTCTGAAAACACTCATGTGCTATACAAAATGTAGCTCTTTATTCTTTTTCCCACAAGATGGAAAATGTGACAGATGTTCCTAATAGTCCCTCAAAGAACAATAGTTCTGAATTTCGCAGATTAATAATATTACCCTGCTAGCTCTGCAACAGGCATACACCTGTGTTTAGTTGGTGTGACCAAGGCACCAGAATCAATCTCAGTTGTTGAGAGCTCCTGATTTTGTGGTTGGTGTGGTCTATCTTACCTTCAAGTAAAATGGTGCAATGGAGCAAGTGATTAAATTATTTTTGAGTTCCATAATAACATAATACAGTGATCTTGGTTGTTTATAATTTTGGGGTAGTTTTAACAAACTGAGTATAGTAATACTTATTTTTCTGAACTTAACTTTTGCTTTCTCCCCCTATAGGAAAATGGTGGTGATGATTTTGAGTCAGAGAGAAGTCAATTTAGAATTGTATGTAGACTATGTTCACAACCAAAGCAGATACATGTGTAGGAAGCAGACATGATACCTCTCTACTGTAAATTCTTTCAGCATCAAAGAATCTGTGGCACTGTATTCCTAATCCAACAATATTTTCTATGCATTTTTAGTGTGTAATGAATTTATTTCCTGGCAACTTGCCCAGTTTTCCCTTAAATCTGTGGAAACTTAATGATTCCATGCCAAATATTTCCACTGCTAAATTTCAATAACTTCATCTTCTGACTATGCTTAGAAGCTGACTAATTTAAGAGGATCTAGACTGTAAACACTTTGCCTCTTAATGCCAGTAAATGAAGCAACTACCAATGTGAAACTTTGGTCTTACTCAAGATATGTTGGCTAACTTTGATTTATAAAAACATTGTCTTTAATAGTACATATTGTAGCTGCAAATTTTATTTATAAGAACAAAGGATGAAAAAGTCATTCACTTGCCTTTGTTGGTACTGCCCATGCTCCTAGGAAAATGGCATATTAAAATTAGACACAATACTCCAACTGGTACAAGGAGGTCTCTTTGAGATGTCAATATTTTATGAACTGGTTTGTCTTGTAATTGGGAAAGCTAGTGATTTAAAAGTAAAATGACAATCAAGCAGCCAATGTGAGAAATTAGGCAATGTCCATTATATCAGAGATATGCATAATTTATGAACGCTGAATTTCAGCAATGAAAATAAAAAGTCTGATTGTTGTCTTAGAGTCTGACTGAGCCTAGCTGAAGTGTTTTTCTAATGATATTGGTAGCTTGTGGATTAAACCCTTTTTGTTCAATTAAGTAATTACAACTACATCTACATAAACAAAGCTTTGGAGAGTTTGTTTGTTTGTTTGTTTGTTTGTTTGTTCATTTAATTGGTCAAACATTTTAACTGAATTATGTCTTTGGGAATTTCTAATCCCTAACGAAAACCAAGGGGAAAATAGCTACAAAAATACACAGAGACATCACATCCACTACTGACTGTAAAAAACAGGGAGATAGAGATATTATTTAGGTGGCATTACTAGATCTATAACTAAGGCTAATTACCAAGAGTCAGCAAAAGTAATTAACACATTCCGAAGGTATTTCCTATCAGGACCATATGCAGGCCTAGTTTTGACCATGTGTTGATATGTAGTCATGCTCTTTCCCTGGGTCAAGGACAATGGAGAATGACAAACACAGATTCAATTTCAGCAGAATAATCATATCTTCCTGTGTGGATGAAATCTACTTGAGATAAGAAAGTTTTCTTTTACATTACCTTCACTGAAATAGACAGTTAAATTTTAATGCAAAACAAAAGGAAAAAAAAAAAAGAAAAAAAAAAAAAAGAAAAAAAGATCTTGCAATTCTGCATCAGGAGTTCTAGCTCCATTAATTGAGCTTTTCTCACATCCAGTGTGCATTTCTGTGACAGTCAATTGTGTTATTCTGAGAGTAGTCAAACAGAGAATGTATATGCAGTCTGTTTCCCAAGAAGCGTGTATTAGTATACATTTGAATCTATCTATCCCGCCCAATATGGCTATATCTAACCACAGTAAAACAGTTGAGCACTCTCAAGTGTTATGCCTTTAAGTTAAACTTTATTGAAATAAAATAAGGAAAGAACAATACATTTTGCATTCTTCAGAAGCCACTGTTCAATAAATACTAAGTTTTGATCGATTGATATGGTGTCATATTTGACTAAAGAGGTGGGAAAGTTGCTACTGTTGCTTTGTGCTGGCTAGAAGAAGAATGCACTATTGATTTTATATGTTGGATGGGCTGTCAGCATACAGTGCATTGTTGATTTTGACTTTTATAGCCAACATGTTTCCTTTAATTGGATCATTTGTAAAAGAGAGGAGGGTACCTGTTCCCTTCTGACAGTGACTGATTACAATCATTTCATGTTTGTCAATATTTGATAAACCCACGGTTACCCAACAACATGGCTGAAAGCAGCATCTTTATGCATTTGCTTGTTTCCCCTCTTTCCTGCTTCTGATTTCAGTCTCAGTGTAAACAGCAAGTACAGCTCAGCAACTCTTTCTTCTTCATCTTTTCTTTTTTTTTTTTCTCACTGCTTGCAGAGAAAAATAAAGAGAGAGACAGAGAAAGAAAGGAAGACAGCTTTTACTCCAAGTCAACATCATTCCCAATAGCTCTCAGTAATAGAAAAAATCTGGGATACACATCTGTGACCTTCTTGCTGCTCTCACTACTGTTTTTGATGATAGGCACAGTACTGTAACCTCATGGCTGAACTTTCAACTCGCTAATATGCTGAAATGAAAACCAATATCCTTGTACCATGTCATAAACCTTTGTAACTTCTTCCTCTTATTATTATCATTATTTATTTATTTATTTTTAATTCTGGATGCAAATTAAAATATCACTACAGAGAGGTCTGGAGCTCAGGGAAGAACAGAGATATGTGCATAAAGCATTGTTATAAATTATTTGAAGAGAATTCATGTTGGTATTTTAATTGTGTCTTTGAAGCTCAGTTCACAGATGGCTGATAATTTCATCTGATGTACTGAACAGTTCTATGTTTTACTCTTGAAAGAAAAGATGTATTCACAAGTCAGGTTCAATCTTTGTTCTCTCCTGCTTAGCAAAGCAAAACCTTTTTAATTTTCACCTAAGTTAATTAGGAGTAGTAATATAAATATGATCCCATCAGGGCTGTCAGGAAAATCTTCAAGGCACATAGAGGTCTATGAGGTGGAGCAAACACTCCAAGCCACAAGCCTCACATCAGAATCTGAACTTTAAGACAACCTCTCCTGGGCATGTTGGAAATGCGTTTTCTGTGATAAACCATCCACGCTTGGGAAGATCCAGAAGAAGCAACAAGAACCTGTGTTCTTTATGACTCTGGAAAGCTTCTTTGCAAACTGAATGGCTTCTGAGACTTGCACTGCCACCTGCTTTTTTGATGAAAGGTAATGAATATCATTCCTGCAAACAACCTTGATCACAACACCTTTATGCAATGCTACTGGTTTTAGGGCAGTGGCTAGAAAGCTGTGCAGAGGAAAAAGGATCTGGGGGTGCTAATTTATGCTCACCTGAACATGAGCCAGCAGTGTGCCGAGGTAGCCAAGAAGGCCAACAGCATTCTGGCTTGTATCAGAAACAGTGTAGCCAGCAGGAACAGGGAGGTGATTTTCCCCCTTTACTCTGCTCTGGGGAGGCCGCACCTGGAGTACTGTGTTCAGTTTTGGGTCCCTCAGTACAGGAAAGACCTCGAGGGCCTGAAGAGTGTCCAGAGAGGGGCTACAAAGCTGGTGAAGGGCATGGAACACAAGTCCTATCTAGTAGCTAAGGGAATTGGGGTTGTTTAGTCTGAAGAAAAGGAGGTTCAGGGGAGAACTTATTGCTCTCTACAACAATCTGAAAGTTGTGGGGATATGGAGGTCAGCCTCTTCTCACAGATAACTAGTGATAGGACAAGAGGGAATGGCCTCCAGTTGCACCAGGGGAGGTTTAGATTGGAAATTAGGAGACATTTCTTCTTAGAAAGAGTGGTCAGGCATTGGAACAGATGGCCCAGGGAGGTGTTTAAGCAAAGTGGAAGTGGCACTTACGTACATGGTTTAGTGGGTGATATTGGTGGTAAGGGTATGGTTGGACCAAATGACCTTGAAGGTCCTTCTATGATATAAAAAAAAAAAAAAAAAAAAAAAAAAAGATCCAGAAGAGTTTCTTTCTTCACAAGCATGATCTTTTCTTTCTTGTTCATACATATCATACATATATATAACTATAAACACATAGATGCTTTGTTCATCCAAACATTCACATTGAATTTACTTAGTGAATTCTCACTATTTGTACAAAACAGCTTTTTGTTGTTGTTGTTTTGTTTTGTTTTAGGACAGAGTGTTTTATCCTACCAGTTTTATGCAGCTTCCTGACATAGAATGTGACAAAATTAGTGTATAGGCGTTTGGTCATTTAGATCTCAAATTTGAGATCAAATCTATAACATGAAGTAGTTGCTTCAAGTGTTTAACTAGCTCTACAATTTAATATTTTCCAAGTTAGAAACCTTTTCCTAGTAAGAGAAACTGTTACTTAATCAGAACTGTTTTATGAAGTAAAGTGCTGAACTTACTGCTTTGAAAGTAAAATAAAGATCACTCTTTTAGGACAGAAGTGATAGTAATCATTAACGCCTTTTTCCCTTTTATAGAGAAGCTCAAATATAATCTGATCTAACTTCAGATATCTACAGTGTAGATCCACTACATATTAGTTGGTTATTCTTAATGATCACTGGAGAGAAACAAACACTTCTTTCATCAAGTTATGTGGCAATTACAACTCTAATTATATACACCACAATTCGTATATTAGTTTTAGAAATCTACATTGAATAAGATGAATCTATTCTACCCTAAAAGTAGATCTGATCTCAATTTCCCTTCTGAGACTTGTGTGGTGGAGAGTGTTTTCCAATGTCCTTACTGAACCTGTGTACCTTTGAAGAAAATAAGGTAGAGGAGAAAGAGAATATATCTGTTTATTAGGCTATAAAATTATGCTAGGTTGTTGGTTCTAATCCCTGCTCCCCATCTTGCTTTTCTGTTTTACAAAAAAAAAGTCATCTGATTAAATGTATTATGCAGCCAAAATATTTCTTTTCAGCTCTCCCAAAGACAGGCCTTGTCAAAAACAAACAAAAAAATATGTACCTTAGAACTCTAAAACAAAAACAGAGTACCCAAAATATGTAATTTTGTTTCTCTGAATATTCAAAAATCTAATATTTTAAATCAAAATCATAAACGAGCCCAAAGTCACAGAGAATTTCATCCTCAAACTCCTGAGGCATGTGTTCTAAAAGAAAAAATAAATAAAATCCATTTATATTTTTCTCTTTTAAACAAAGCTTTTATTAGCTTTCCTTTTTTATTAAGTCAACATTATCAATGAGAAATACCAAAAAATATAACCATGTATTGTTTTTGTGTGTTTGTTTGTTTGTATGAAAAGGAGAAACCAAAAACATCAGTGAGCCCAACACATACCACATACACATTTCCCATCAGTTTCTCTTCATTTATTCAATATTTATTTATTTTTTTTTTTGAGTCAGGAAACGGTGATAAAATAATGACTTCTGAGATTTCATTTTGGATCTACCTGTAAGCAGAATCAAAATAAGTGTTCATCACATTCCGTGCAGCTCAATAAGATGCTCAGTCAGTCTAGTGGGTGTCCTGCATGTCCTGCACTGCATTATCATCTCTGTTAATCTTACCATTTTGTTAAAGATACGTATCCAAAATAATTATTCCAATTAGGTGGTGATCATTATGAATGAGTGATACTCAATATGCATTTGTGTCAGCCAAAAAGAGAGTTCTATTTCCTATTAAATTTTATCCCTGATCTTATTCCTGCCACTGCATCCATGTTCCCTCATCCATTTTAGGATCCTTCTTAGTCACATCAATATCTCCAGCCAATACATGCATGGCTGCTAATGTCACACCTTAACTGGAGTTATTATCAAGGCATCCCAGCCTTAGTCTTTCAAGCATCCTGGATGAAACTTCTATGTGATCAAGATTTGCAAATCACCACACACTTCCCCCAAGCTTCTCTCTTTCTCTCTCTCTCACACATACACACACACACTCTATCACACACATACAGACACACACACACGCTCACACACACACACACACACAGCTTCATATATACTCCCCCTCATACCCTTTCTTTTATGGGACTAGTCATTTTTATTCGTTTCAACTGCAACTATGAAATAGTACCTTGTCATCTGCTTTTCGTAGTGCTGCTACCCAAAATTATAAATAGGCTGACATTAATGGCAGACCAATATTTAGTGTCATATTGGTAGTGGGTATTGAAAATGTTTTGATATGAC
This sequence comes from Heteronetta atricapilla, assembly GCA_011075105.1. Classification (NCBI taxonomy): domain Eukaryota; kingdom Metazoa; phylum Chordata; class Aves; order Anseriformes; family Anatidae; genus Heteronetta; species Heteronetta atricapilla. Next base: position 7,888,769 of record CM021763.1, read on the forward strand.
AGATGAAAGACCTGCTGCAGCAACCTTTGGTAAATGTTAGCTCACTACATGTGACTAGAGGAAAAAAAAAAAAAAAAAAAAAAAAAAAAAAAAAGCTGCAGGCAAATACTTTTAGATTTATTTCTTATCCCCTTTCCCCATACCAACATGATTCCTTCTCTTCTTCTCCGTGGCTGATTGAAAATTTGTGGGTTGGGTTGGTTTAGATGTTTATGAAAGCAAATGAAAACTGTTGGTTTAAATTGTCTCTCATGTTAGTTAGTGATAAGTCCAGTCCTACCAATATTTTAATTTTTATTTCATTATAGTTAACTTAAAGTTCGAGCAAAAACTTTAGTCATTAAGGTTCAAAACTTACCCACAGGTCTGACGATGTGCTTTTAACCTGATTTGTTGTATTGCCATCTGGAAACATACTGAGCTCTGCAGTCACACTGCTAATATTGTCAGGAACATAAACTTCACTCAGTTGATCCAGTATTTCCATTCAGGAGACTTACGGGTCTAGCTTAATGACATTTTTTTATTATTTCTTTTGAACCTGTGGCATCTACAGGAATACCTGCACCTATTTACTGTGGTATCTATTTTTATTTAATTTACTCTTTTTCTGGATTTTCAGCTTTTGCAATCTATGACACATCAGTAGCTTGTCAAATCCTCAATCCAGTGAAATACTACTATAGCTAAGAATAGTGGCTCTGTATGCTTTTACATTCAAAATGGGTCTAGGACCAATGTCTTCAGCTTAGAATTTTTCAAACTGTAACCACTTCTCAACCATAGGAGATCTTCTCTACCTCTTAGTAATGTCTAATGTCTTAGTAATGACCTGTACAGCATATTCAGGTTCAACTGAACGAGACAAGGCAGACAACATATAGCAAATAATAATTATATAATAATAATAATAATAATAATAAATAGTAATAAATAATAATTGTGTTTTATCTCTGAACAATCATGGTACTTGGTCAAAAAACTTAGCCATTAAAACTGAAATATATTAGAAAGATGCTATACTTAGTGAATTTTCGTCAGGGTATTTGCACAAAGACTGCCTTAACTGAGCTTTGCTTCTAAAGCTTATACCTGATTTCTGTTAAACTGGCTTTAAATTGGAATTTAGTTGGTCTGTAGAATCTAGGCTAATTTTTCTGAGAATCACAAATAAATAAATAAATAAATAAATAAAATATCCATGTCAAGACCCTGTCAGTTGCCTCCAGAGAATCAGTGGAGCAGTTGTTTTTAGTTGATGAACATTAATTCAGTTTTTTACTAACCTGGGTACATATAAGCTGTAAGATTATATAAAACTATGGGGCTGGTCAGAAAGAAAAGAGGAGAAAAAAAAAAAAAAAAGAAAGAAAACAGAGAAAGAGAGAGAGAGAGAGAGAGAGAGAGAGGAAGGAAGGAAGGAAGGAAGGAAGGAAGGAAGGAAGGAAGGAAGAAAGAAAGAAAGAAAGAAAGAAAGAAAGAAAGAAAGAAAGAAAGAAAGAAAGAAAAGTCAGATTTTTTTATTATTTTTATTTTATTTTATTTTATTTTTTACTGGTGGGACCAGCTCAGAATTAGTTTGAACTTTCACTGGAAGATCTAAATATTTATTTATTTATTTATTTTTAAGTAAAATGACTTTACTTCTCTAAGATTTTATAAACGCATTTCAAAACTTCTCACAGGGAGATGCACAAAAACAATGTCTGTGATTCATTAGAGTTATCCAGTTAATTTTCCCTGAAATCAAAGCAATGTGTCCAGAGAGGCTCATTTTATTAACTTTGGTGGAAGACCAAATTTGTAACTATTAGAATCTCAGCAAGTATCCCCTCCCCTTTTCTCTGCAATCCTTACTTCTTTCATACAAACCCTTCCTAATAACGAAATTTTACATATGAAGAATCATGTTAATTATTAAATCAAATCAAGTCCTGCTGTTAGACAAACTTAATCTGTCAGAGACAAAAATAAAATAAAATAACATAAAATAAAATAAGATAAAATAATTCTATCTAAATAGATTGCATGTCATGAACATAAATTTTCAGCTTCCTCTTTTTCTGTAGAATTGAGGTTCTCAAAGCATTTGAGGTTTTCCTTTCTTTTTACACTGTGTTGAATTCCCCTATCACAAGCTGTGACTTGGGAAGGTGTTCACGAATAACTGAGTCCATCCCTAGCCAGAAAAATACCTTAAGTCTATGCCTAATTTATAGAACATGAATACTTCTACATACTAGGGAAAGAAATTCATACACTAATGAAAGAGACGTAATTATAATTTAATACTTGTAGCAACTATAGAATGTGCAACAGTGGCAGCGATGGTAGTAATAACAGTACTTATAAGACTAGCAGCACAGGAAAAGAGCTGGAATAGGACTGACAATTTTAGCTACTTGACCAAGAGTGGAGTGGTCTTAACTATATCTTAACATATATAAAATAGGAATACCTTTTTCTAATGAACAGTAAATGACATAATGGTTTATTTCTTACCATGTCAATTTGCTCTTTCATTGAAATATCTTGAAGTTGAATATTAATACAAATAATTATTAGTCAAATAAATTTTACATGCTTTGCTCTTCATACTTTCCTCATGTCATCAAACTGCAGCTATCAAAGCCAAATTGTAGTACACCGTGGCTACAACAAATCTGGGCTCTGACTTCACATATCTGCTACAATAACCCTGTGATCCGGGTCCATCTTCAACAAAAAAGTCTAATTAACAACTATAGAATGAGATAAATCATGCATCAGAAAAACTGATTTCTTTAAACAAAACAAAACAAAACAGAAGACATCTAGATGTATATTTTTGAAGAAAGATTTTTTTTTTATGAGGGTGGTCTAATACAAGTGAAAGGCCTACATATCCTAGCCTACATATCCTAGCCTAAATATCCTAGTCTGGCTGGGTAGCTGTGCAGTGTATATTCCTCTGAGCCTTTAATAAAGAGATACTTCTTTTTGCTTTTTCTAAGGTCCAGCTATGTGCAGCCAACAAGCACTCCCAAATGTTCACGCAAAGCAAAGGCCTGATTCTGCACCTCATTATATGTATTTATATAATCAGTTCTTTCAAGAATCTATTAAAGGATGTTAAATATCATTAAGCCTGAGGTTTTCTGTTCGTGGACAACCTCCACTCTTGAAATATTCTATTTACTGTCCATAAAGGACATAGCTTTTTTATCAAAGGGATAATTAAGGACATAGTTATTTATCAAAGGGATAATTAAAATATTTCTACTATTTACTCCATTGTGTTTTAGCCTCACACCTGCAGACACTCATGACTTTTTTTTTTTTTTATCATTAGTTTAAAATTAATTAAACAATTTCCATACACATGACCACACAGACTTACAAAAGCACACATTAGAAAACAAGTTATCGCTTAGACCCTCTTCCCAGAGAGCCAAAAAGTCCCATTAGTGTAAAAAACATGGAACTCAATAACTGATTTATTTCAATAGATTTAGGCAATTCAGGTTGTGTACAGATTCGTATCTCATTTGTTAAAAAGTTAATGCATATAATGTATGGAATGAACTATTTCAACTTTTTTTTTTTTTTTTTTTTTTTTTTTTCCCTTTCCTTGCTGCTATAATTTTTATATCTCATTTTACCTCTGTAATTAAGACAGGTCTGGTAGGTATTTAAATTAGCCTGGCTTTCATCTCTATCACACATTCATTTCAAAACTTTTATGAATATTTAATAGAGGTTTTATAATTCATGGTGATGAACAGCCTTTTGGCCGTTAAGTCAATTGACAGAAAGGAAAAAAAAAAAAAAAAGGAATAAAGAAAAAAAAAAGAAAAAAAATTATCTTCAGGCAGAAATAATAACGATTCTATTTCTGTTCCTAGATTGGTGATTACACAGTCACCTGTTTTCACATTAAACTTTGATGATAAATTACTCAGCAACCATGATAATATCAGAAGTTTTACTGGCCAGAACAAATTGCCAGTAATTGCTTGCATGATAAAGGGAACGAGCTGTGTTGTAGTCCTTCTGTCCTTCCCCTTAGGGAATATTTGCAACACCACAATCAAACTGCTTCTCTGCATATATATTTTCTTTATTTCTCTTTCTTCTTTCTTTCTTTCTTTTTATTCTCCCCCTCTTTCTCTCTCTCTTTTTTTTTTTTTTTTTTTTTTCATATTGAATCATTTCAAAGGCAACACTCTCAGTCCTTTATGAATATATTAACATTCCATTAACACTGCCATGGTTTTTGCATGTCTATCAAGAACACAGGCCAAGAAGGCCAGTTAAGTTTCAGATAATCTTGAGTTCAAACAAGTTCTTTTATTTATTTATTTATGCTTATTCAGTGCTAACAATAAATACTTTAAAACTATATTTGCGTACAATACTGCTGACAGATTTTCAAGCCTAACAAAAGATTTAATTGTGAAACATGCATTTTGGACAGATTTTTTAACAGGGAACTGGCTATTACTATTATTGCCCTCATCATCGGTGATAAAACACCACACTAAATGCTGTTCTTATTGCAGTTATTGTTATTATTACTGTAATTTTGCAATTATTACAATTATAATTTTTCATATCAATGTAAAAAGTTGAAAATTCATTGAGATCAGAGCTATCTTTATGGTAGATCTCTTAAAATAACAGGGGGGTAGCATTTCCAGAATAGGAATCACAGCAAACAGTTCCAGCTGCACTGGGAGACTTTACTGTGTTTTCTGGGTAATAGCACAGTACCACAATGTGGTACTGCCTGTTTTGGGGAGTCCATGAGAGCTTCATCACTGGAAACAGGGAACCTTTGTTGGTGGCATGACAATCTGCTCAGACTATCACAACCGTCGGCTTGCAGGACTCAGATGCAATTTCTGCAACATGGGTGTCTCCATCATCAGTCAGCTGGGTCTCTTGAGAGTAAAGGAAGTTGCACAAACAATATTATTTAACATATGTGTATCACTGTGTGTGCATGTACTGAAGGGGATTGTATAGAGAAATAACAGGATATGGGACAGAAACTTGTCCCTGTCCCTACTTTTTTTCTTTCTCCTCTTTTTTTTTAATAAATAAAAAAATAAAAAAATAAATAAAATGAATGAGTTACAACTTATTAAAAAGCCCCAGAAATGAGTGATCACACTTGAAAAAATCTCAATTTAACTCAGAGGTGTTCAGAGGTATCTGAATGATTACTGTATTATAAATACTCACTTGACTAAAAGCACACAAAATCCATGCTAAACCAGTTTACTTAGAATTATGTATCTTCCCAAAACATAAAAATTTTCTTTCTTTTGTTTTTATTTGTTTGTTTGTTTGTTTGTTAGTTTTTTCAGGGAGGGTAGCTGTAAGATGTAACTTGAGTGGCAGGCATCTATATACTGGGCATGTTTTTCTAACTCAGAGTGAGAGAGAGAATACAAGGGGAGAGGGGAGGAAAAAAAAGAAAAATCACTTTCCAGTTATCCCAAAATATAAATTTTCAGAGTTAGAAAAGTGTAAAAGAAATAAATGTTCAGAGTCTTACTATTATTAATATGCAAAGTCTTTTGCATTGGAAGCTTAGGTTTCACTAGAATGGCACAAATAATAACAAAGAACTCAGTGGATAGCTTTTTAATTAATTTATTTTTTTGTCTCTTTTATTCATAGGTCTGTTAAAGTAACTGCAACCCAAAATTCAGTAGAAATTAATGTAAATATGACTACTTTTAGCTTAGTTGAGTAAAGGGTTAAATTAATCATCAATATTTCTATCTTCAGAATTCTTTCTCTTCAAAGGAATCTTCATAGCTTCATCTCTAAATAAAAAGGAAAAAGCATTGTCATGCAAACGTGATCCCATAACCATGAATGCCTTCTTTCTATTGCTTTTGATGTGTGAATACAATGCCATTCTCTAGCTGGCAAGTAACCAGATGCTTTCTTCTTTATTGCTGGCTGGAATGCCTAATAGGCATAAACTAACTGCAAAGAGGACTCGCGTGGATTTTAGCACATTTAGATCTTGAATAATTTAAATAATTTGATTTCAGCGATGTGGGCTTGATTCAAACAAATAAGTTACAGGATTGTAGATATAAAAGGCTATCTAAGATTCCAGACCCTATATTACAGTTTTGTTTTGATACTTTAAATCTTGATCCTGCAAATCTTTATATGTGTGCTTATATTTACACATGTGTTTTCACGTGGAATTTAACCTTAGAATCATATCAGAAATTGGCTCTACAGGATCACAATATATGATCTAAATATATGATCTGTCTGTCATGACTGGATCAAATCTGTATTCATCTTTTTATTATCATATTATTCATATAATTCTTAAAGAATTCAGTAGCGGAGTCTCCACTGATTCATTTAAAATGAGCCAAAAATGTCTGTTTGACTTGGTCTTCATGAGTAAACCAACCTTCAGGAATCACGTGTCCCTGAGATCAGAAGAAAAAAAAATAAAGCAAGAAAGACCTAATCTTGCTGAAGGAGGATCAGATTTTCAATCATTATAATTGACTCAGCATATACAAATTCATGGGTCCCTGTGAGATACACTTACAAACACTCAATGAGCTGTATTGCAAGGCCACTCTTGATAGTCTTTGAAAGGTTGTGGTAATCAGGGGAGGTTACTGATTACAGAAAGGAAGCAAATCTCTACCCAAAAATAAATAAATAAATAAATAAATAATAATAATAAAAAGACAAGGAGAATCTAGTGAATGACAGGCTGGTGACCAACCAGCAGATATGCGGAGAAAGCCTTAAGGGTCCTCCTGGTGGCACCAAGTGAGCTAGCAATGTGGCCTTGCAGAACACCCAACAGCTTCCTGGGATGCATTAGGCAGAGCATTGCCAGAAAGTCAGCCTTGAGAAGAAAAGGTCTCAAATAAGATTTTCTTTTATCTATATGTATGCATACTGACAAAAGAGAGTAAGAAGTCAGACTTTTCTCAGCAGTGTGCATGGACAGAGCAAATTGTAGTATACAATGAGCAGGAGTAGTGACATCTAAACTGTACTGGTAGTACAGTTCATTCTTTCTAACTCTTAATTCTTTCTTGATACCGCTTTTTTTCACAAAAATTATTATACTCATAAAGAAGGAAAGTGAATTAATTGTCCTTGACAAAGCCACTGTGGTTGTTGCATAACTTCCATATGTATGGAACCAAATTCTTAAATATTGTATTATTTCTTTTTTTTTTTTTTTTTTCTTGGGATTGGATACAAACTGACTAGCTTATTAATCTTACCCATCTTTGTCAGTTTTTTTTCCTGTACTCCAGGTTTCAGACACTATTTCAAATCACTGGCAGAGATTGCTACAAGAGGGACAATTTGAGGAAATGGATCTTTCTTGTGACACTTTCAAATATATTGATCTTTAAGGAATGTTCTGAATGTACAAAAAATAAAATAAATAAATAAATAAATAAAAGGAAAGGAAAGGAAAAGATAAAGGTTCTCTAGCATATCTCATATCTCAGGTCTTTGACTTTCACTTCATAAACTGCCTGGTTTTGAACATGTTCTGTGGGGATTTCAAATTATTATTGTTTCCAAAGTTACACCTTTGGGTTCATTGAAATTGAAGGACTTGTGCAAGTATATGAAGTGAAAAAGCCTACCCATTAAACAGTCCAAATGGTAGAAACTAAATAATATAATGTTGGAAATTATTTTTCTTATTTTAAAAGAAAATATGTTTAAAGCAAAAGGATGTGCTTATTATTTCTTCACATAAAGTAGTAATTTTAAAAAAAATCTAATGTGGAAAGGAACAGACTCTTCCACAAAAATAAATAAATAAATACATACATAAATACATACATATATTGTACAGGGAGAAATCAATTCTATATTGTGAGAATTATTTTCTCATATGTCACATTATAAAGAAAGGCATCTGGAGATGTAGTTGCATTAACCCAGTTCTGAGCTCTTCATTGACATGTTTTATTACTCTGGGGAAATCTCTTAAAATCTGTTTTCCTTTATTTCTCTGTGGTGATATATTTTGTTTCTACAGTGTTATAATTTCACTGAGGTGTTATATGGACATATAGAATAATTTTCACAAAACATATAGGCTGAATGATTCACACAGAGTAGCAGTGTCCTACCTGAAACACACAGTATGTTCTCTGCCTGCTTGTGTCTTTCTTCTAATAACACTATTGTTTTGTTGTTGTTTTCATTGATGTTGTTAATATACTGGCAATTAAAGAAATAACTGCAATTCTTATATATAGTGAGGTTTTATGATTGTTTTTAAGGCAATTTATTTTTAGTTTCCTCTTATTTCCCCTTTTATATTTTTGTCTATTTTTTTCCTGAGCTTGCATGTAGACTTTCCCACTCATCAGTTAGAGTGACCACTTGAGGTACTATGATTCCTTCACCAATATTACTCCCTACCCCTTTTGTAAATCTGAAATTTTAAACTGAGCTCAGAAATAAAGAAGTTAAACACTCAAAGACCTATACTGAGATTTTCTATGGCAAATATAATGGTAAAAACTGACCACAGGAGAACAGGGCATTCAGTAAACCAAGCAGAGAGATAGTTGGTAAAGACACCAGCAGGTCTTTTGAAGGTTACTGTCATCATCTGCCTTTCCTCCAGTAATGCATAAGAGAAATAACTTCTCAGTACTGCAAAGGATATTATTTCTTAAACACTTCATAAGACACTTACTCTTTTTCTTCATCAAGAAACTCCTTTATCCCCAACCCATATTCTGGACTTATTTTACAAATACTGATACAAAGTAAAGAAGACTCTGCCCTACAACATTTGTGTTATTACATAGAAAAGCTGATCTTCCTGAGACAATGCATATTTTGGCTTGGGAACCATTAACAAATATGTTAATTCTGTGTGACAACTGATTAATTTTGGTTTAAGGTTATGAATACAAAACAAAGCATACTGGTATGTAACGTGAATTTTAATGATGTCACAGTACTAGTAAAAGATGAGAAAGATAATTTAATTTGCTTTCTCTGAAAGGTCAGTTCTCTTGAGATGAAATTTTCCCTGAGGGTGTCAATGCCCCTCACTCCTCTTTCTTGCTTTTTCTTTTTCTTTTTCTTTTTCTTTGTAAAGCGAACATTTATATTTAAACAGAAGAGTATCTGGGTCTTTTCTTCTTGTTTTGTGTTCTTTTCTTTTGGAAAAATAGTGTCAAAGAGAAGAAAAAAAAGAAAAGAGAGAGAGAGAGAGAATCCCATATGTTTCATTTTTCAAACTCAAGTCCATAAATATTTAAAAAACGTGCTTCTTGCTATTTTAGTTACTTATGTCTGCGCATGTTGCACCTGAGTAGTTACGCATTGTATGGAATCTGGAAACACAGATATAATAATTTCTCTGGAATCAATTTATATTTGTGCCTTGGAATACGGCAGTGGGGAACAAATGGTAATAGGAATGGAATAACTTTCATTTCTTTTATTAGACATGAAAGATTTCATTTGGGAAGGTACTAACCACCTCTGGCAGTGCTTAGCTCCTTCTGATGCCCACCAAGTTGATTAATATTCTACAATACAATAGTTTGTAGGAGACACCTGACACTTCAAAACCCAGGAATCAAAGTCATATCTTTTAGTTTTATGCTAATCAATATATCTACATCTCAGTAAATTCATTTGTAATTATTTTTTTCAGCAACTTTTTTTTTTTTTTTGACACTTTTTAACAGTTTACCAAAATCCTGGGCAAAATTGGCACTGGTGACTGTGTACATCACACACAATTATATATTAACTGTGGATGAGAAATGGTTTTGTCTTAATTATCACCTCCTTCAGATAACACACTTTAGCTTGGTCCTGCTACGAGACAGTTATATTCAGACCATGATCATGTGTTTTTGTTGTTGTTGTTTGTTTGTTTGTTTTGTTTTTTGTTTTGTTTTGTTTTCCCTCTCTTTGGGGAAATTGTAAAGTTACTTAACTGATAAGGAATTAGAATATAATAAGTGTGACAGTGAGAAAAAATAAATCTTGGGTTTTCTGAATGCAAGCTTATTCAACTTAAGTTAAATGAGAAGCTGAATAAAATGAGATCAATAACAAAGGATCTTAATTTCTAAAGAACAGTTTCTGATTAATGAGGTAAAGCCAGCTGGACTGAGGAGATCAGGGAATTGAATGGGAAGCAACTTTGGAATTTCTTCAAGCAATAGGGCTTTGGAAAAAAAAAAAAATGGAGTGATAGTGTGAGAATAATGACAGTAGACAGGAATGGACTCGAAAAACAGGAATCATCTGAAGAGCTCTAAGATTAACTAAAGAACCTAAAACACAGAACATGTAAAGAAAAACAATCTGAGGCTGGCCCAAGTGTGGATCAAATCTGTTACAGAGATCAAACCAATGGAAAAGCTGTCACATGAGAAGACATAAGAAAACAAGGCTTATTTACCCAAGAAAAAATGAAGATTTGGAAGGATATGATGATTTTCTATAAATAAATGAAAAGAGAATTCACCAAGGGGAGATATAAGCTATTTAAGCTAACACCAGTGTTGGCATAAGAGTAAATAGGGTAGGTTGGACATGAACAAATTTAAACTGAAAAGAAAATAAAGAATTTTAAAATTCACTAGAGTAGTACAGTTTCAGAAGAACCTTCAAATGGGGAGGGTGGAGGAAAACAGACATTTTCAGTGAGAAAATCAATTTTTTTTGCATGTAATTATATTGTATATTGTCTATAGAGTCAGAAGAGTGACATTCTTTAGTCAGCAGGTTGCTCCTGATTTGTGTTCCTATGCTGCTAAAGTCACAAGTAAAGACACATGAATATGCAGAGATTGTGTAAAAAATACTACATGATCATATAAACAGCATCATTTGTGTAAATTAATCAATTAATTATGGCATTCTTTATACTAGATTTTTCAACCTATACCTTTGTGACTTGGAACTTTCACACCCTTGTTTGTCAGGGATTTTTATTGTTTTTGATATTTAAAGAATAAAACTTTTAAATATTTATGTAAATATTTATGTAAAGCAAACAAACAACATCAACCTGTCTACAGTTCTAATTTCAAAAACATCATGTGCACTAAATGTATGCCTGTACTGTGTAGTTTTGGAAAACTGTTCTTGTGTGTTTGTTGTTGACTGAATATTATGTGTCCAAGGATGTAAATTGAGAGCTTTAACTCCTAGAGAGCACCAAGCTGTTACTGACAATGACAGAACAATATCTGTAGTATATACTTTTGGATTACTTTTCTCTCTGAGTTTGAGACTGAAGTAATGTTTCCTTATTTCAGTTTAGGACATCAAAAGTAATTGTTATCTAATTCCTTGTGTTAATAACAATAATAAACAGCATTTAAAAACAATCTGATTGTTATACATGCCTTAGAATTATTTTCTTATAAAGTCAGTATTTAAAAGAAGACTGATAGGGATAAAGAAGTTTGGTTTAACCAGCTATTTAATCTAAAGGTAAATCTGATCCTTTTCAGTGGATGCAGGTTTTTTGTTTGTTTGTTTGTTTCTGTTTGTTTGATTATTTGTTTGGGGGAAGTTTGTTCTTTCCTTCCCTTTCTCTTGGAATAATCATCAGGCTTACTCTGCAAGTCAAATTTATAACTGTCTGACATGTCTGGCTCTGCAGCTCAGCCAAAGACAAATCTTTTTCTTTTACCTCTGCTCATTTTGCCTTTCTAAAACTCTAATGTCTAGACAAAGAGCAAATACACCATCACCACTAGCATTTTACAACTGCTGTACATAACCAGCCATAACTCCTACTTTCTTGCTTTCTTCCCTTCTTTTCCCCTTTCCTGCATTCCTCTTCAGTATAATACCCACACACCCTCCTCCACAAACTACCTTACCTCTCTTTAGGTTATATGGTATAGTTTGGAGAATTGCAAAAAAACACCAGATAGAGACAAAATTTGACCAAAAAAAAAAAAAAAGTTTGGAAGAACAGAGACAATTGAAATATCTTGATGTTTTTCTCCTCCATTTGTGAGCTGCTTCTCTGAAAGTTTTAAGACATCAGAAATTATTTGTATCAGATTTCTAGAATTCCATCTTTTTCTTTATTTATTTTCTGAAATGAAGTAAGACACATATAAGTAAATATGGGTACACAGAATGCATATACATGCAGACACTGTTCAGACTACAAACAAAAATAATAATAAAAACGAAACCCTGAACACTTTAGGAAAAAGGGAAAAAATGTACATATTTTGACTGAAATGTAATACAGAAATTCTACTGATATCCTGATTGCATTTTATCAAAAATAAAGTTCACAGCCCTGAGATTTTGGAATTATTTTTCATTCCTTCTCCCCCACCCCCTTTTTTTAAAAAACAGGATGATTTTCTTTAGTCTTTAAGATCTTCACACAACATTCCCAATTAACATATGACATATAACTCCTCCATATGAAATAGATCAGTTGTTAGTTTCACAACATCATCACAGTGTTTTGAAAGCATAAATCAAATATTAGTGTCAGTCTAAGAACTGCACAGCTAAGTGTAAAGCATGTCTTACATGCTGCCAATGAAATCCTTCACAGACATAGAATAGCTACACAAGTTTTATGAAGCTGAGAATAAATGGAGATAGATAGAAATGAAATCTGTCCCTGCTTATTTCTGGTGTACCTGGTACCAAAAATCATACTCGAGTCCCACACTTTCATTTTCAGATACTCAGTTATTCTTTTGTATACCATGGATTAAAGGGGACAGCTAAAAGGAAGCAATGTCTGGTAATAGTATCTAGCCTTTTTCCTGACTTCTCCCTCTGTGCTGCAAGATGGTAAGCAGGTCCCAGAGCTGCCTTTTGATTTAAGACTGAATTTTACCCTTCAAATATAAGAGGCAAAGAAGAGGATAAGAGTGGATCAATGGAAAGGTGATATGCTCTAGAACATTTGCTCCCTTACCATTTTTTTCTAAAAATAACTACTCCACAATCTTTTAAAAATATTACCTTGCTCTTCTAAACATTTTCACAAATCCAGTCTCATATTATCCTTGTGGTAAATAGGAAATACTGAACTAGTGTACTTAATTTGGCAGAAAAAAAAAAAAAAAAAAAAAAAAAAAAAAAAAAAAACACTCCACCATGTTTATTAATGACTACAGAAAGCTTCACTGACAATCTGCTGTCAAAACCTGTACTTCTAAAGTAATAATGACAGACATTCCATCTTTCATGATATGATGTATCATATGATTTTTTCCTTCCATTGTTCTGCCTTCTTCTTGCTCATGCTGTTTGCCATGTGTCATGTCTCAAAATCTGGCCTTGCAATATTTATGTATGTGTCACTCTCAGGTGCCAGGTACTGCAGACCTGAGACCTTAATTTATAGAGTAGTGTTAAACAACACACACAGTCTTGAATACAATAGCTCTACAGGGGTTTGTAAGACCTTCCTAGATGGTTAAAGTCAGGATTTTGAGTACAGATGGTCTACTCATAACCAAGAGACTGGACATTTAATAGGATCTTCAATTTACATTTACCCCTTATAACAGTTTGCAAGCCAGTCAGGAAAAGTAAGCATCCTGCATGTTCTCAAAAGTGGTGAAAAATATATTTGGAGAAATAGGAGAAGATCTGTGTGTTTCCAGGTTTTGGTGTATCTTAGCTTTGTAGTGAAACAAGTGGAAATATGTATCATACCAACTTTTCACTCTAGGCAAGGGACATCCCTAAGCAGTCAACCAACTCTTTGTTTATGCTAGCAGATAAATGCAAAAACAAACACACAAAAAAATCTTAATTTCTGTCATCAAAGTCAACTGTCACAAACAGCCAGTGCCCCTAATATTTAATTTCTTAGCGTGTATAAGTAGCAGAGTTATTAGCAACCGTCACAAACTAAAGAATTACCTGGCCTGCAGGTATGTAAACATTGCAATAGTGGGCTTGGTCATAGAGGTTCTTGTCTCTTAAAATTTCTTTATTACAAGTTACTGTTAATAAAAAATTACGTGTATTCATTAATATATATATCAGGTTTCTGTAAAATATTTGAATTTTCTACAAAAATTATCACTACTTAATAAGAAAGTATATCAATATCTTTCAATATTATCAGCAACAGGTATATATGTGTTTCAACATTAGCAGCAAGTATGCTTATGTTTAATTGCTAATATACTTGCCTACATGCATATATATATATATATATATACATACTCAATGTCTTACAACTACAGTTCTCATCAAAGACCCAGAAGTGGGGTTAATTGATGGACAAAGTCTCACTTTGAAGGTGATCTGCATCATGGAGTCTGGAGTAAGCCAGGTGTCCCCAGTGAAGGTTGAATCTGTCTAGGAAATCCCATAGATCTCCTTTGAGATCTCCTTTGAGATAAAGAGGTGTAGGACACCACCCCCTGGAGCTTCCATTAGATGTTGCTAATTTCTGCTTTTCTCCTGGGACAGACAGTAGATTATGATGTTTTCTATTCTCTCAAACCAGTTTTTATTTTTTTTTATTTTTTTTTCCCTGTTCTTCCAGCTGAAATAGACAATAGTTGTCTCTGATTCCTCCCTGCCCAGGCTCTTTTCCACATTTTTGACTGCTTTTCACCTCTTCAGAAGATAAGCAATTTCATGGTTTTGTGCTTTTTGAGGGTATCACCAGTACACCAGTTTCCTTTCTGGCAAGTCGTGGAAGTATTCTGTTATTTTTATCAACATTTGTACAAGGAGGGTAAAGACTATAAAACACAGAACCAGTGTATTAGTCCTACAAACGGTGTCTAGTCCAATTCTCATTTTGTATACACAAAGTGAAAGAAAGCTCTCAGAGGATTGCTTCATGTCAGAAAGAAAGCATTCAGATCACCAGTATCCTGACCATAATTTATCTTCCAGTAAATAGAATTGATAAAAGTATTTTAAAACAGTGAGGTTTTACTGCAGGTTCTTAAGTAAATGTCTTTTAACAAATCCTTATCCCCTTTATAAAATGCTATTTATCATACACTCTGTGTGTAAACAAATTCTGTTAGCTGCTGAAACAGATTACACTTAATTTATTTTAACTTTGTGTGTCTATACGTGTTCTGGTACAAAAAGATCTTGATGAAGACTCTTTAGATTTAATTGAAGAGAAATAATCTATAATTTTTATTTTTATTTGTCTCTCTGATTCTTTCTGCTGATACAGCACTAGCTCACAAAATAAGAAAGATATGTTGAATGTGTGGATTGCAGACTGCCTGCTCCTGACCAAGGTGAAGAAGAGCTGCATCATCATTTCAACCTCCATCCTTACCAGCAGCAGAGCAAAAAATGAAGTCTTGTCTGTCATGACAGGGATTGATTCACACTTACCTTTGTCCTTGAAAGAAAGGCAAGAAAAATTTGGTTGGGAAGGAACAGTAAAAAAAAAGAAAAAAAGTAAAAAAAGAAAAAAGGAAAAAAGAAAAAAAAAAGTCTTCTGATACACTTTAATTCCAGATTTTATACAGATCCATAAATGAAATGACACTTCCCAGCAAGGCATGGACAGTAACAGTGAGCAGCTAGTTTTCGGTCCCCAAAAGAAATGGAGGTAAGTGAAGCTCTTTGTTGTTAGTACTACTGGTAAGCTTTTGAGCACACAGACAGGGGAAGACAGGCCCTATCTGAAGGGGTCTAAGATTCAGGATACTTCAGGTTACATATAGACATTTACAGAATATGCATTTACACTTGAATTAGTTACACTTGGTTCCCACTAAAGGCAACAAGGAGAAATAGGCATTTTTATACCACCTATCCTTAAGCAGATGTCTAAGCAAAGTAGGTGACAGTAAACTGGATGGATAGGTCTTAATCTCCTTTCTCTCTGATAGCCACAAAGGTAATTCAACATGTCTAGCTGAATTTATATGTCTGCTTTTCTGCTTTGTTGGTATCAAAGTGTAGGTGAGCTAAACCCCACCCAAAATAACTTCATTGGGAAATGTCTCTCCTGTACACAGGAAAAATCTTGAGAAAATCTATCTACCTAATCTGCGAGGACCAGAAAGGTGGGGGAGTGACACCTCTGCTAAAACACCAAGCACATTTGTGCCCTGCCACCACAGTGGTGAAAACCCATGCACAGTCTCATTTGGGCACGGGTCCAGACAGTGTTGATATTAAGAATACATAGTCTTGAAGACAAACATGCTTGTTCTTAAGTGAACTGGAAATAAGAGATTAATTTTGGTAACTCAGGACTGTTAGTAGTAAACTCAAGTCTGTTCATGGTTATGAAATACTTTTAAATTCCAACCCTTACTTGCTAAAACAAGGATGGTTTAAAAGTTCCCTGATCATATCACTTTAATTGTATTGCCAAGTATTAATGAAATAAGTTAGCAGTTCTACACCATGACTTTGTTGACAACACAGGTATTATTTGTCCTCTGTTTGGAGGTTAACTGTGTCATTCCAGGCTTTAGACCAGTCAGGGCAGTATGTCAGAATGACTGTGGCTTTTTAAAGTATTGCAATGTTGTTAGGATAACCACACTTAATTGGCTCCTCATATTCATTTACAGATGTAATGTAACAAGGGCCTTGGAAATTTCTATACACATCTTTAATAAACCTTGAAAAATAAATATTTTATGTGGTTTCAGGAATTACATACAAATATTTCTGCACACTGAGTGGCTCTGCAAGGTATATGTGAGGCCTACATTATAATTACTGCTAGCTTTCCAGAATATGTCCTACTATTGTTATCTATTATAAGAGATAATTCAAGTGGTGGGAATCAAAGCTTTTGTGTTGAATGCATGAGATTCAGCACAGGATGATGCTCTGAGATGTGAAATATTGTCCACAGCATTATAGAAGAATGAGGTTTCTGTCTAGCTGCATAACAGTAAGTGTTTTTTTTTATGCAATTTGTACTGTTATAGGTGATCTTCATTCTGTATTAATTGCAGAATCTCAATTAATAATAATAATAATAATAATGAGGGTAATGATTAAATACTTAGCAAGAAAACATAAACAAAAGTGAATGAATGTTACTTGGGGAAATATTA
>CM021763.1:7905928-7924380 GCA_011075105.1 Heteronetta atricapilla
GAAGGGAAGGGAAGGGAAGGGAAGGGAAGGGAAGGGAAGGGAAGTTGGGACACTAACTTTAGGATGCACAAGATTTTTGACCTAAAAATCTGTACATGTGCCATATGAGAGTGTAGCTTTTTTTTTTTTTCCTATCCTTTCCTTTTTTTTTTTTTTTTTGGACACCTTGTTTCATATCTAAATCATTTGTTGACATACTGGAACTTTTTTTTTTCCCTTTTTATTATTATTATTTTTTATCTTTCTTTCGATTCCTCTCCCCTACTGTGTACTTACCCATTTTGCTTCATGCCTCATTAGGGCGCTGAGTCTAAACAGCCAGCTGGATGTGCCTGGCCTGTGTATGAGCATCTCTGCACCATTGTTCTGATCACTAACGCTACTCTCACTCTCCCCTTTGAAGCTGCTCCAAAGGAACTTTATCCCTCTGTTCCAGCTGCCATTTCATTAAGCCCTTGCTTCACAGGATTTTCCACAGCCATTGACACATCAGAGTAAGGACGTAGCCATTAAAATAATGAAGAGAGAGATTAAAAAAAAAAAAAAAAAAGTAAAGGGGGGAAAAGGGGGAAAAAAGAGAGGGGGGAGCAGATATAAAGTGAAAATTGAAAAGGTTATTTACAAGGTTATTTAAAAAAATAAAAAGACAGATATAGCCCAATGTCTTCCTTCCTTCTTTCCTTCTTTCCTTCCTTCCTTCCTTCCTTCCTCCCTTCCTCCCTCTTCCCCTCCTTCCCTCCCTCCCTTCCTTCCTCCCTTCCTTCTTTCCTTCCTTCTTTCCTTCTTTCCTTCTTTCCTTCCTTCCTTCCTTCCTTCCTTCCTTCCTTCCTTCCTTCCTTCCTTCCTTCCTTCCTTCCTACCTGCCTCCCTCCCTCCCTCCCTCCCTCCCTTCCTCTCTTCCTCCCTTCCTCCCTTCCTTCCTTTTATCTTTCCTTCTTTCCTCCCCCCCATCTTTCTCTCTTCCTCCCTTCCCTCATGATCCATTTCCTTTGAATATTCTTCCCCTTGTAGAAATTTAACACAGACACCTATACACACCCCATGAAACAATCCCAATTTCAACATAGCTAGAGATTGTCTCCACATCTCCTTTCACCCCTTCCTGCACATTAGAACACAGAATAGCAGAAATGTTTTGGATCTAGTAGGCTCAGTCTTCCCAAGCTGCAGGTTGAACTATAGGGAAGTTTTTTTTTATCAGAACCATGAAACTCTGCATGGATGGTGAAAGCAAAACCATTTAATTCTGAACTTCTCTCTATTTTCTTTATGTGCTCAGAGTGTGACAACATCCCTCACAACCTTTTTGGAAAGAATGACATATGGGAGTTGGTAGAATACAGTTTTAGAAGATCTAGACCAGCATTTGCAAAACCTTGTACTAGATATTCAGAAAAAAAAAAAAAAAAAAAAAAAAAAGGTTGTATTAAACTTGAATTTACAGCAGTTCTATCAACTGGATTACAGCATTGATATTGCTACATCAAATGAATAAATCAATAAATAAATAAATACATTTAGTTATGGTAATAATAATAATAATAATTTAGGTAAGAGGTAACGTTTATTCTTTTATATTTCTTTAAGATATTCTCCTGGACAAAGTTCTGTTCACCCTGAATAATTGCATCAGGATTGTAACCAATGATTAGAGTTAATTCTTGCCAACTTCAACATTTGTTAGTTCTAGAATTCCTCTCTAGTCATTAGAAAATATAGGTATCTCTAAAGTGTCACTTAGTCCATATATAGTTTAAATCAATTATTGAAGGTGCCTCATTCTATCTATTGACTAGAAGGGGAGCTAACCCTGTCTAGCTCCCAATTTAGGCACCTCAACTAATTGCCTAAAGTAAGCTCAGATAAATCTAGGCCAAAGCAGATCCTACAAGGTCACTCAGCATGTTTGTGACAGAGCTGGGATTTAGCTCACATGGGTCCTAGTCTGAGGTAAATGTTATTACAAGACAGTCCTTCCTCCAAGTAATTAATTCTCATTTTGAAGGCTTCAGCTGAGGTACTGGGACATAGACACTATTTGTCCTGTGTAATTATTCATATAACTATTCATAAATATACTAGAAATAAGCTATGCCTATTTTTTTTTTTTTTTATTCCTCTATATGTATGTGTGTGATTGTGTACTGATCTGAGAATATAAAAATGTGTATTTTTTTCACATGGGTGTGTCTGAACAGCTTCTAATCAACATGCATTATTATAGTTTGTTTTGATTTTATAAGACTTATTTTGTTGTACTAATGGTGAAAACTTTTTTTTCTTTTTGACTTTTTTTTTCTATCACTCTCTCTCTCTACCTTTTTTTTTTTTTTTTTTTTTTAACAGCAGGCACATCTGTCCTATGGATGAATTTATTTCCTCAATCTCATGGTGCAATATTGCATTTCAGTTGTCACTTTTGATTTATTGTTACTTTAAACATTAAATCTTCCTTTGCATTTTTATTGGTTTCATTAAAAACATTCTGCTCGTCTTTTCACTTATAACCTATATCAAGGGAAAAAAATAAAAAATAAAAAAAATAAAATAAATCCCAGCTTCTGCCTCTCTGCTTTCCCCTCTTCTGACATATTCAGTATGTTCTCTTTCAATTTCACATTTTTTTCCAGGTGGTAGAGTCAAAGTAACTCACTAGCCACATGTGAGTAAAATAAAATAAATACATTTGAATCTCAGATCTTTTGTTACAAACAGAGTTTATAAAAACATTTATTAAATTTAATAACTTTTGTGTTTAATGAGGCACAGAGCATATGTCAGAAGTATGGTGTCAAAAAGGCAGAAGCACTGAATAGTTTATCTGGCAAATGTGTTACACAAGGTTTGACCCTTAAATTGAGCACTGGGAGAGATAAATAGGGTAATCAAAAGCACTCCCTTACAGTCACATGAACTTGGAGCCATCTGGTCAAGGCAAAAATAAATCAGTAATGCAACTGGAAATTATCTGTAAAGACCTTTGGGAATTGGTTGAAGTATTACTACACTCTTTCATATCAGAGAATAAGGAGGGGAGGTTGGGGTGGAGGGGAGGATGGAGAGAAAGACTGGAGGGGAAAAAAAAAAAAAAAGAGAGGAAAAAAAAAGTTAAAACCCCAAAATGGAACACCCTTCTTGTAAAAAGTTACCCTAGTTAACACAAAAAGCAAGAAATCAAGAAGGTTCTCTACTTTTATTTTTATTATTCTTTCTTTTTTTTTTAACTGGAAAGAAAAGTTTTGGTCCCATAACATGGTCTACAATTCCAACAAAAAAAAACAGTTTTCATTCTTATTTTTTGTTTTTAATTTTTGCTCATCAGTTTGGAGGGATAAATGCATAAGAAATTGTTTTGTTTGTTTTCGATTTTTTTTTTCACTAAAAATGCCGAGTTGGTGAAAAGAAAATAGTTCTTGGCGTCTTCCTGAATTTGATTAGATCAATAAATGAATAAATAAAATGAAAAACTGAAGGAAAGGTAACAGAAATCTCTAGTGAATGTGAATGCTTACTAAAATGAGTGAA
The DNA here is from genome assembly GCA_011075105.1 of Heteronetta atricapilla. NCBI lineage: Eukaryota > Metazoa > Chordata > Aves > Anseriformes > Anatidae > Heteronetta > Heteronetta atricapilla. The sequence goes on from CM021763.1 coordinate 7,909,454, forward strand.
AGGTTTTATGACTACCCCCTTGAAAGCATATCTTCACTAATATATAAAAAGGAGTATTCTAATTCTTGTTACACAGTCAGGTGACTGAATTTTTGTTTCCATCACCACAAATGTTTGGGGATATCAGTAGTTAACAAAATTTGACATCAGGTCCTAGACTTCCAGGATTTTGCATAATTTAATATTTCAGCAAGGTTGTACTGCTAGAGAGGAAATATCTTCTAGGACTGATAGACAACCCTTTGAATCAGAATGTAAATTGTTTCTTAAAAGGTGTAACTGGGTTATCCTCAGTCCCACCAGGTCAGGTGCTGATAACAGGTGTTGACATACCACCCTCGAGCTCACATCAGTCTTCTATCCTGTACAGGTTTTGTGAGTCTCACTGAACTCCTCACTACCTTACTGAATCACTTTGGCAAATATGTTTAAAGCTGTTACGGCTACACTGGCCATGGCCTCTAAGGTGCGGGTATCTTCTGAAAAATGGCTTATGTCTTGGTTTCCTTTTTTTTTTTCCATGGTGGCCTAGTGTTAGCAGCTCAACTACTTCTGTTCTTGTGGCATTTTGCTATGTATACTGCAGTTTCTTTGGATAGCGGGTGTCTCAGACTTCTCAAACTTTTTTCTGCATGGGCCCCTTTGTCTCCTGTGGATTTTAAATATTACAACTGTTGAAAAAAAAAATGAAAAAGAAAGTAAAGCCTATGACCATAAAATGAATCATATATCCTTACTTCACATTTAATAAACACCAGCTTCTGCTGGGGATATTCTTTCCATTACTTTGCAATACTTTATTCTTCTGAATAAGCGTATTATATGAAGATTGGAACATTAGTATTAATTACACCAAATGCTGGTGTAAATCCTAATGAAAAAACATACATTTCTCACACAGCCTGCATTCCCTGGAGAAATCTTGAAAATACTGACTTTGCAGTGTTTGTTGTGTGCTAATTGCATTGCTAAAATAAAATACTTTAAGAAGTATCATTTTTTATACTTATATGTGTGCACGTGTGTGTATGCATGTATGCATTTTCAGATAAAACAAAAAGATTTGCTGAGGCTAAATTAGAGCTCATGTTTCCAAAGAGCTTGCCTCTTTCATCCTGATGCTTTTGTCTTTATCATCTCTGGATTTTCTCTCTCCCTCCTCCCATCCCCTTTCTCTTTTTGCAATAAAAAGTGTTTGATCTCTGTGTAAATAAACCAAGCATCAGGAAATAACTAATGGATGTAACATGGAAATAAGGAAATAACATGGGACCTTGAAAATAAAGTTGAAAAAAATGCTTGCATTCACTGAGAGGGCCTGTGCATTTTGCTGCTGAAGGTTATGGTAATTTAGCTGGTGACAGACAAAACTTTATAGGTTATAACTGGAGATTTTCACAGGCACAAAGGGGAGAGGTACCATGTTGTCCCTGACTGTCAACAGGGTTTGAGTGCCTAATTTCCATTTGTGACTTTGGAATTGACTCCATAGATTTAAAGCCGGGAGGAAGTGTAATATTCAGTTTGCCCTGATCTGCTGCATAAAACCGGCCAGAGGTTTTCACCTAATAGTACCCATGTAGAGGACAAATACTGTGGTCGAGCAAGAGAACCTAGAGTGCTGCTTCATGCATAGTCTTGGTAATTAGAAAACAAGCATGGTAAATGTATCTTCCTTCTTCACCCCACCCCTGGCCCAAATACTGAAGTGTTTACACTAACAAGTGAATTCACTTTCAAAGACCAGGTCACAGTATCTAACAGCAAAATATCTCCATACAATCATGTATGTGGAGGTAAAAAGATCCATCTGTCCATATCTGTCCACATATCCACATCTGTCCATAGTCCTATCTGTTGGTTGAATAATTCAGACTTTTTTTTTAAAAAAAAAAAAAATGTTCCACCTGAATGGATGAAGTGCCAAGAGTCAGCAAGAAACATAACTCTGAATGTGTACAACAAAGAATTATAAAATAATATATTCTAGTTTAGCAGTCAGATTTCCAGAGAACAATGAAGAGGACAAAAAAGTGCTTTAAAAAGTTCGGTTCATTTTGGATGAGTAGTACATGCAAAGCAAAATAGCAGTCTGGCTACAATTTCATATCTCTGTTATCATCATCGTATGGAATTACCCATATGTGGTGGTTTTACCATGCTAGGCAGCTGAACACCACAACCGCTCTCTCACTCCCCCTCCTCAGATGAGGAGGGGAAGAAGTAAAGGAAAGAACAGCTCACAGGTTGAGACAAGGATAATTTAATTAAAGGAAAAAAAAATATTAAGGAAATATTGTTATTAATTAAACAATTTAACTACAGGGAAAAAGGGGAAGGGGAAAAGGGAGGGGGAAATGGAAAAACAAAACTAAACAACTAAAGGCTATGTGGAAGTGCAGAGGAAAAAAATTACTCTCTACTTCCCACAAGTGAGCCATGCTTGACCACATCCTTGAAACAGGGCCTCAAGGCACGTAGCTGGTGTCTGGGAGGAGGACAGACATTTTTGCAACGAGAGCCCACCCCTCCCCTCTTCTTCCTTTTTCCACATTTTCTTGCTGAATGTGACATCATATGGTATGAAATATCCCTTTTTTGTGTCAGTGGCCCTGGTGATGTTTCTTTCTCACTTTTTTTGCCCACCCCCTACGATGATTAGAGAGAGTCCTGATGCTGTGCCAGCACTTCTCAGCAGCAGACCCAACATTGGTGTGATACCACCGCTGTTCTAGCTACAAGTGCAGAGTGCAGCACTGTATGGGCTGCTGCAGGGAAACTTAACATCCCAGCCAGACCCAGTACACTATATACTTAGAAAAAAAATATTTTCTGACAGGTCAGATGATTTATGTATCCATCTATCTGTCTATCTACTATAACACTGATAGGTTTCATTACATATACACATTACTGTTAGATTATGATTTTAAAATTTATTTCTGTGTTCCACAATTTCCCTGTTTTATTTGGTGTACTCAAAGGCATCTTTCTTTTGCTTCATTAGAGAACAATTTCTGGAAAGGTACCAGTGCTTAAGACAAAGAGTAATGCTGTTCAGCATGAAAATGAGGAAGAGCAAAAGAAGTTGATATGTGTTAAAGGATACAGGACTTGAGAATATACCCCAGGGTGAAATAAATATTACAATACACAATAATATCCTTGCTTTGCCTTGATGTGCATTATAGTAATATTATGAATTCCTCTGTATAGTTCTGTAGTCCTTAGAGAATCCTGCCATGGACAGGTTCCCATAGGCCTTGAAATAGACTATTTCTGTCTTAGGGATGGGTGGGAAAGAAAACAGAGTATCATAACATCTTTCGGTAAGCCAAAAAACAAACAAACAAACAAGCAAACAAGACAATAACAAAAAACTGTACACCTAGAAGGACAATGAAGATCTTTTAATCTCTATCATATTGATTATATAACTTTTGATATTTTACCCATTAGGCTGTTCTTCAGACCATCAAGCATATGCAAAAGATGCATGAAATAAGTTTTCAAAGACAGAAATATGCCCAAACCTCAAACTAGCTGTTGATACAGTTGTCTTGTCTAATGATAGCTAATGAATTCTGCAAGTCAATGCAGGGGGGCTGGGGGATGGTAAAGGAAAAGGAAGAGAAGAAGCCGTTATAAGAAGGAAGGACTTTCATGGGAGCAATATGTCTTACAATCTAATTGCTCTGTGTTTTATAGAACTTGATCATTAGGGTATCCTGCTTACAGTACCACAGAGATGTAACAGTGAAATAAAGCAAGAGGCTGTTAAACAGAAAGTTTAAATATAGCTACAGGGACAGATATTTCATGGCAACTTGACAGATGTCTTGGAGTGATCACTAGTTCCTTCATCACTAATTACAAAATCATTTGTCTTAAGGAAGGGACAAAAGTGAAGTAATTATAAAAAACATGATTCTTAGGGGATAAAAAAGATAACATCAGTTTAAAACATTGAAGTGATCATAATCATTTAGAATCATTATTAGTTTGCTTGAGCCAATGACAGCTTGGTTTTCGAAGCCAGTGGGAACAGAGCTTCCTATGCTGAAGAGAAGAAAACATTCAATTTCTTGTTATGCTAAACTTATCCTCAGACTCCAGAGATTTCTTTGATGAACAGTTCATTAAAATTTCCGACCACAGATGAATTTGAGCTAAAATACACAAATGTTTTAATTATACATTCCTTTTTAATTACACTAATGACTTGTAATGTGTTTATGTTGGTTTAGAGTGTAATTTATTCTCTTAGATTAGGTGGTTGACTTAAGGATTGTGCTTTTCAGTAAAATACCATGATTCATCAATGTTTGATCATGAGTTAATCCAAAAATATTAAACCATTGCAATCCTTGGAGGAATAGGAATGCACACACATACACAAGAACAATTGCATTTTCCTTTACTGTGCTTAGGGGCAGCTAAACCTTTGCGGTATTGCATAGGAAAGCATTAGTGTCAGGAGACAGAATCAACTTGTAGCAGTGCTCAGAAATCTGTTGCTGTTAAGACTGCAGTTGGGAGAGGCAGAGGGATGAAAAAAAAAAAAAAAAAAAAAAGAAAAAAAAAGCAGTACCTGGGTGCAGCAAGCTTTACTGGATAATCAGTGCTTGATAGGAAAGTCACCAGAGTGAGGAAATTTTCCCCTTTTACTTTGTTCCAGGGAACTTAATCACAGTTTTTTAACCATGGTTGGTCTCTGCATTATTTTCATAGTTCAAGAATTACCTATAGCTGTGAATCCAGGTGCTTTTTTTAACTCATTTTTTGGACTTCATCTAATCATTGGAAATGCATGTCACAGCCAGAGAATGATTCCCATCTATTTTAGATCTCTGTATAAGACCTGATTAATTTGCCGTTGACGTGCATTTTATCTCTCATGACTATAGAAGGTGACTAAGTGACTAGTTTAGCCAGTGCATTGCCCACATGTGGATCACTAAATGTAGGTAAAAAATAATAATTTAAAAAAAAAAACACATACTTTCATCTGTTATTGATGAAATGAAATGCCTACCATGAAACGGGGCTAAAACTAAACTTTTTTATAGGCACCAGGGACAAAAAATGTATCAGAAATATATAACTTAAGTTATACCTTTGGTACTGAATATATACATAATCCAAGTGGAAAATGACATGACTGGATCCTTACAGGTCCAGGTTCACTGTGTGTGGTCCTGGAGCATAGTGTTCTGCACTTTTAAAGACCATCACCCTTTCATACCTAACTTCTCATTTTACTTATTTCTCATTCCTCACTTGTCCATTACTTTTACATTACACAATTCCACGTCCTATCTACAGCCAGTCCTTGCATGACTGTGGCTTACCTCTTTATGAAACTTCATGAGGTTGAGATATTCAAGGAAATCCATCATAAGGCTTGGGAAGGATATGAAAACAAACAAACAAAACAAAACAACCAACCAAACAAAAACTTTCCAGAAACAAGAGCAGGAAAGGTACAGAAAGTGCTGACTGCAATTCTGCAATTGTGGTAATTATAGTCAAGGGTTTGAACTTCATCAGCAGGATATTGAGTAAGGATGTGGAGAAAACATGGACCATGATCAAGCCCACTTAGAAAATATGGCTTGAGAAATGGAAAATACATGTATCTCTATAATTGTCTCTGCCTAGTCATAGAATCATAGAGGTTGCAAATTATTTCCAAGATCAAGTCCAGCCATTAACCTAGCATTGTCATGACAAGGTTTATGGGAAACCCAGACCATGTTTAACTTCACTGATATTTGTTTAAATTCACTAAGTTTTTAAAATTCAATCATAATTTATATCACTTTGCCAATACTTTTTAACCTCTCCTGAAATCTCAGTGAAGGAATATGGCCAGAGGTCTCTTTGTTCTGTAACACTGGGAGTGGATAATTACCCATACCAAACCCAAATCCCCAGAGTTAGGTATTAGTTGGGTGCACAGACTCAGAAGCCTTTGCCATCTCAGATATCAAAACATCCTCATATAAAGCATTGACAAGAGGCATTTATTGCTGTTGGGAACTTCTTTTAAATAGGTCTGCCTCATTATCCTCTTTCAAATCCTCTGTTAGTCTTTATCCTTCGCTTCAAAGCCAATAAATAAATAAGCATGACAAACTATAAATAAACGGTTACATTGCTCAAGAGCTGCAACAGTATTTCCCATTGTGGAAATTGTTACTCTCCCATTATTCCCTTGCACTTGCTTGACTCTTTGCTGTCTTACAATGTCTTCGAGATAGGGGAACATCTTCCTTTTTTTGTGGACATACAGTCCTCAGGGTGATGGAAATCTTGCCCATAGCTGTTGATCAAAACTGCTTCATTTGGATAATAAAGGCATAGTCAAATGCAGGATAGGTACATTTCTAACCCCTTTGATGATGATCTTTCAAAATCAAGCAGTGGTTCTGAGCAGCAGGGAAAGATGCTATCACCTCATTTTCCTAACTGTCACATTTTTTAGACAGTAGAAAGGAATATAAAAGTGATATAGAAGACACTGAAAAGGAAAGAAGGGAGAAAGGAAGGAGGGAAGGAAGTAAGAAGGGAAGTAAGGAGGGAGGGAGGGAGAGAAGGAGAGAAGGAAGGAAGGAGGGAGGGAGAGAAAGGGAGAAGGAGGGAAGGAAGGAGGAAGGAAGGATGGATGGAAGGAAGAAAGGAAGGAAGGAAGGAAGGAAGGAAGGAAGGAAGGAAGGAAGGAAGGAAGGAAGGAAAGAAGGAAAGAAGGAAAGAAGGAAAGAAGGAAAGAAGGAAAGAAGGAAATTCAAGCAGAAAATGGCTTCATAGAGGAGGAATTTGTCAGTTTCCTGGTTTATAAGATGTCTATGATCTTTCCTGTAACTGCACTGGAAGAGTTTCTCTTCTGTCTAGAGAACCTATCCCATTTTCTAGCCCTGAAGAAACTAGCTGATGTTCTTCCATGCTTGCATGGGACCTGCCATGCACTTGGAGGTGCATCACTACAAATCCCACTGGAGAATATCACATTCCTCTTTCAGCAAGATAGAATGAAGGCCTGTTAATTAGAGAAAAATCTTGCAGCTATATTAGTAATGTGATCAGATGCTCACACTGAGACAGCATGTAGCTGAGGAAGATGAAACTGGCTACTTGCCCTGCTTCAGTTTGTGGGATTCAGCTGACTAAATGTCGACATTGTAAAAGTTCCTGCTTAAACTCCATCTGTGCTGATTGTCATAAAAAATAAAAGAATTAGTCAGTGGTAGGGTACAATTCATTTATCTCAGAATAGATCTCTAAAATTGGTCAAATAAATCACTGTCCCCAAAAATCTTTTATATCTGGAATCAACCTGGTCCAAACTGACAACATCTGAAATTAAATGAGATGATAGCCACTTAATATGTTGTACTGTTGATAGACCATAAAACCAAAAGGTATCTCTCTCCACATATGTTATAATCTGAATTTGTGTTGACAGTTAAGATGATTTCAGAGACTTCACTCAGGGTTGGATACTGTTGTAGTGAATAGTTTAAAAACAGAAAGGGATGACGATACAGGAGTTAGTGCATCAGATGAGGCTTCAGACTTCACAAGTATACACACAAACAGACTCAGTTTTCTCTGTTCACGCTTCAGGTTGATCAGACTTATCTCAGAGACATGCCATGATGACAATTTGCATTTTTTAATTCAAGGACAAGACTGAGCTAACATAACTCGGGTATATTAAAAGTTTTCCACCTTTAAGAAGAGATGGATTAAAAACTTGCACTTTTAAAAATTACTACATGTCTTCCTCTGTCCTGCCCTGTAGAAAAAGTTTAATTTCTTCCTGTTCTTTGGATTTCTCATGGGATTCTTGCAAACCATTTCATATCTGCATATGCTACTGGCTCCAGCTGTGAATAGGACTGTCACTGCTTCCTCAGAGCAATATTGCAAAGAGAAATAAATACAGTGAGTTTTCTACAAGCAATAGAAATTAAGTTTGTGTGGATTAGAAATACAAATAAGGTGACAGGTCTTGTATGATTTCACATTCCATACAATGCCTGATCAGAATGGGGGAGAAAAAGAAAAAAAAAAAAAAATCTGTTGAGTTCGGTTGAATGCATACTTAACGGTTCAGCATTAGCTGTTTTACACTGATCTACATGATGTACTTATTTTTTATATTAACCTTTTCCTCCCTCTTAACCCCTGTTTCAGGTGTTATTGGGTTGCTTTGTGTGAGGGAGGGTAGAAGTGTGCTCCAACATGTATATGAAACATAGCTTTCTAATCCCCACCGTCATCTTTCCACGAAGCTACAGTAAGATAAATAGAGCAATATCCATATTTTACAGTCTATAAAATCTATATCCTCTTTATAAAATATCTTATGTGTAATGCATACACTTGCTAGCTTATTTATCAACATATACTTATGCAAAACGTATATAGATAGGACATTTTGTTTTAGGGCTAAACCAATATTTACTTGTGGAAAGCACTCAAGTGTATGTCTGCAGAATGGAGTAAAGCCTGAAAAAATTCAGTCATTTTAGGAAGCAGCAACAGAAACATAATATATCAAGCTTGTAATTATCCCCATACCTCACTGAAAAGAAAAAGGATTTGTCTGTGGTTAGAAATGTCCAATTGAAGGAGGGTATTTGTTTAAAGTCAGACCACCACCACCACCACCACCAGAAAACAAACAAAAAAGAGTTGACTGTTAATGAAAGATATTTCACAGTAACATTTCCTTTCTTTTGTTGTGAAGTCTTGTGAGAATTAATGCATTTTGGGGCTATAATTGAAAAAACAAACAAACAAACAAACAACAACAACAACAACAACAAAAAATAGAGTCCCATATCTTCATTCAGATTGGGTACTAAGATTGTATAAGTAATATATGTATATATATATATAAATATTTGAATATATGACAGTTCCTTAGAGACTGCTGACCCATTCAGCTCTGCTAAAGAGCCAAAGGACACAACCCACTCACACAAAAATTCATAAGCAAAGATTCCAGCTATTTTTCTCTCTTTGCCCCTAATTCCAGTCAATGTAGATTTTCCAGTTATTACGGGAACTGAAAATCACAGTATCACAGAATTTCTAGGTTGGAAGAGACCTCAAGATCATTGAGTCCAACCTCTGACCTAACACTAACAGTCCCCCACTAAACCATATCGCTAAGCTCTATATCTAAACGTCTTTTAAAGACCTCCAGGGATGGTGACTCCACCACTTCCCTGGGCAGCCTATTCCAGTGAATAACAACCCTTTTGGTAAAGAAGTTCTTCCTAACATCCAACCTAAAACTCCCCTGGTGCAACTTTAGCCCATTCCCCCTTGTCCTGTCACCAGGCACGTAGGAGAACAGACCAACCCCCACCTCGCTACAGCCTCCCTTGTAGAGAGCGATAAGGTCACCCCTGAGCCTCCTTTTCTCCAGGCTGAACAAGCCCAGCTCCCTCAGCCGCTCCTCACAGGACTTGTTCTCCAGGCCCCTCACCAGCTTCGTCGCCCTTCTCTGGACTCGAGAATGGGAGCTAGTAATGAAACAATTAAGATAAAGCCTGGAACTGAATATACATATCTATGGGTCATTGGGCATGGCTTCAAAGTTTGTTTTATGAGTCGGCTTTTAACCAGAATTTTTGGAAAAAGAACTCCAAAAAGGAAATTTGAATTTGACAGAAAGAAAAATAAAAAAAATCCAAACACACAACCACACACACACACAAAATAAAAATTTTAAAATGGCATTAATAAATATATACATTTTTTTCATTATTCTTTCTTGATGTTTTCTGTCTGGTACCCATTGCACAAAATATAGGAGTTGTGATTACAGAAAATAAAAATGTACATGGCCAGAATCAAGTGTGCTCTTAAAATTGTTGATATGATATGCTGACTATAACTTTTGTATTGCTAAGATAACTTTGTGTGACTCATCTCTACTGGTTCAAACAAAGCTGTGGAGAAGAGCTTTAGAATTCTTGGAACAGCTCAAAACTGTCATTTCTTCTGTTTAATTTTTGGGTGATTTCACAGCTGCACCATGTAAAGGATTTCCAAAAATTCTCAAGACTTTTGCGATATCATGGGAATTGGGAGATTTATTTTTGTGGATATTTATTAATATTATCATTCTATTCACCTCTGGGAATTGCACCATTCAGTTTAAGGGTCCTGGTAGATAGAATACAAATGGAAAAATAAAATAAAATAAAATAAATAAAAAATAAAAAATAAAATAAAATAAAATAAAAATAAAATAAAATAAATAAAATAAAATAAATCTGCTTGTATAGCTCCTCTAACAGTAGTGAAATGACTGTCTGGGAGAAAATTCCATGCTGCCCTTACCTTCTACATATTTTCATCTCATCAACATTTCTGCTTCTACTATTTCTTTATATTGTATGAAGTGTCTGGATAAACAGACAAACTGAGCTGAAAGTTTCCCGTACTATAGGAATATGTTGATTTGGAGACCCATGGATTTAAAGACTGCCTTTGTGAACTGGCAACAGCATGCATTGTAATTTTCAAAGATTTGGGAAGTAGGTAGTATATGCAAGTGATTTATAAACTGGGCCTTAAATCTCTAGGTTGATTGTACTAAACACCAGATTAGGCTGATAGTTATTTTTAATTTGTCTTGTTTTGTGATTATAGCAGGACTTAAGGATTCATATTAAAATAATTTCAGCTTAGAAAAGATTCTGTATCACACCAGGAATAATATAGCCTACCAACTAGTTCAAATTTGGGTTTATACTGTAACCCTGTATTCTCATCATCAGTGCTATAAATTCTTGTTTGAGACTACATATGCTTTTTAGCCACAGATGTTTGGACTTTAAGCTGCATTGAACACTACTGCAAACATTTCTTATTATTCATATCCCACTACACCATGCAAATTGCCTGGCTCCCAGGATGTTCTACATTTGTAACCATAACATACCAGACAGATTAAATGATGAAAAACTTTAATTCAGCTTCCCAAACTGCACTTTGGAATGACAGGGTAAAAGTGAAGAAGCAGTCTACAGATTCCAGGGGGTTATATAAATTCACGGTATTCCCTCATTATTTCCTAATGCAAAGTTGTCTGTAATCACAGGCAAAAAGAAAATCACAGCAAAAAAAACTGTCTTGCTAATTAAAACACCCCTGAAGCATAGCCATAGGTAAGATATTTAACAAACATTAAAGAAATAGTAAAAGATGTATTTCTCAGATAAACTCCCCCAAGGAACTCAGGAGGTTCAAAGTTGTTTTCTGGAAACCAGATAACAGACAGACTTGAGAGTTACAAGTTGATCTCTGGGCAATTGTTTGCGCTTCCACCAAATAAGCTGCCTCACAGATCATTATGTTTACTAGTGTTAGTGCTCATATTGTGCTTCCCTCTCCTGGGTTGGCTGCCAACACTCAGGGCTCTCTCTGATGTGGCTCAGGTGCCTCATTTTTGTACAGAATATTGAGGTTGGGTGAAACCTCAGTAGGAGCTGAGAGAGCCCTGAGACAGGGCTCTTTACATTGTTCTGAGGTGTCTGAGCAGTGCTGCAGCCATAACGATGGCTGGTTGTTTACCCATTAATACACCCTCTTTTCCAGATTCCAACCCAAAAATCTGACTTCCCAGTTTGATGTCAAACATGTCTCATCATGCTGTACTTCTCTGGCAATCGGGACACCCTTTTGACCCAGATTACTGTCTCTGTATCTGATTCTGGCCCTGGATTGCTGACTTATTTCCCTTGGATCTGTCTCACCCCCAGAGATCTGTATGGTAATCCGTGGATGGTCATTTTGGCCTGGTTAGCATTCCCAGACAAGCTCTGCCTTCCCAGGTTGCATACTGTAGGACTGAGCCCTTTGTTGCTGAGGCCACTGCCCTGTCGGCCTTGCCGTCCCACTCAGCAGCCCTTGCTGCTTCCTGACAGCTACTAGGACAGAAAAAAGTAGCTAAGAACAGAAACAGATGTCTCTCCAAACTTTTATATCCTTTTTACTAATATTAGGTGTGGATTCAGAAACAGAATGACCACTACTCAAATATTGTGGAACAAGATTACGGAGAAAATCCCCATAGTTATAATTTCCATGAACAGGAAGGACAAAGGGTTTGGAATCAGGCCGCATGGATTTGGAGCAGACAAGTTGTACCTGATCAAACTCATTGCCTTCTTGGATTCTCTCTGGAGGTGAACAGAGAGAAGTGGACATTGATTAGCCTGATTTTAACAAAAACTGACACAGTCTATCATCATATTTTTATAGCATGTTAGTGATTTATGGACTTGATAACTGGGGCATAACTTGGCTGGAATATTGGCTGGACCACCAGGATCAAAGGACCACTTAGGATCAAAGGCCACACAACTTACAGATGGCAGCTGGATATTACAGATACATGGATCCCCATGGATCAAAACCTGAGACTAATACCACTACTACTGTGACCCCAAACAAGAAAGATACAAGATGGAGTCCAGCAAAGCAGTGCCAGGATGGTTAGGAGGCTGCAGCATACAGTACGTGAAACATCTCTCTTCAAGGTGGAGAAGAGAAAGCTGAGATGAGATCTTATGGTTGTCCATTGAGGTACACAAAACATTTCAAAACAAATTCTCAGACAAGGTAACTTCATGGCCAATTGAGATTACATACTTATTAGGCTCACTTGTTCAGAATTGCATGCTGACCATTGAAATCTCAGTCAGGTTTGTCTAGAGGAGAACATGTATGAACCCCATGAACTGTTGCCTGGGTGAAAATTCCTCTAAGTGGCCTCAAGTGAATTAACTTGGCTTCTTTTGCAAGCACAGCTGATTGAAGACCACCTAATTTATAAGTCAGTACTTTCACAAAGGTCTTTAAACCATTCCCATCAAGTTCACATTGAGGTTAATTCTGATTAACACTCTCAAACTTTCCCTGATGAACTAAAGACCTCTCATGGGACAAGAAAGATGCACACTTGAACCCTGTACTTCTACTTCTTCAGAGAGTGCTATAATTATTGTACTTCTTTGCTACTCGAGCCCCAGAAAGTGAATGATTTTGTCTGTTATGCTCAAGGTTAAAATCACACAGGCTTAGTACATGCAAATGGGGTCTGTCTGTGATTTAGAAACTACGTCCCTTCCTCTTTTATAGAATTGAGTTCTTCCTGAAGAGTTTGCACATCTGCACGTTATAGTTGTAACTTTGTGTTTCAGAATTCAGGTGGATTGAATTTGGGTGTCTTCTCAACTTGGTGACTAGAAGTTAAGTATTAAATATAAAAATATGGGGAGAATTAAAATTTTACAATGAAAGATGAGAGGTACAACTATATATATTGGCACAAACATTAAATAGTGAAACGTAGAATGTTATTTCTTATTAAAGAAAGGAATTATACCCAAATTTTTATTTAAAAATGAAGGAGTTTGAGTTTTAATTTTTCAAGTAAAAATTTAGAAAATCCAAGACTGCCTGTAGTAAGAGACTATTTATGCCATTCCTTCTAGATTTTAAGAAACATGGACTTCAGCTGTTTGTGTTTTGGGTGTAAATTAACTGCCAGCTGGATTCGGGGAGAGCATCTTCCTTACTGCAGTATTGCCCAATTAGATGACATACTGCAACTGCAATTAAAAAGTCAACACTTGCCACAGCACAATATGAAAGATATGGCATAGAAAAATAAAGCAGTACATCAGATACTATGGTTTAGTGACTGTAACTGATGGCATTTTAATGACTCTTATATTGTGGTTTTAAACCTTCACTGGAAATATCTAGTTGAGCTAGTTGAAATTAGCAGTCACTGTTCTACAGATACGACGTTACTCTGACTTATTCATTTAGCTGTATAATTATTGTTCAGTGTTTGATCTGAAGTCAACACATAAGAATGCAAAATGTCCTGTAGGACAACAATTTTAGGATCAAAAATAGTAAATGATATTAATAATAATAATTCATTTATTAAAATATTGAAATAAACTGAACTATCTAGGTTCAGATATTGAGATATTCATATACATGTTTCACTTGTGATACTACCAATCTATTGTTAACATTTTCTGTAAAAGAAATGTTACAAAATGTGAAAAACAAACAAACAAAAACATTCCAATTCCATGTTTGAAACTGTTTTGTATGGAGGTAAAAATATTTCCCCTTCAAAGGCAAAATTTCATCAGACATGACATTGTTGTGCAGGGAACTTTTGGTCCTAAATAACTAACTAACTAAATAAAAATATTTAATCAATTGTGTAAGCTTTAATTTGATTATATTCTTTGCAAAAGACACAGAGCTGTACCAAATTTGCATGTATTATTATTATTACTATTTTAATGGTAGTTTCTATGTTTCTTTTTAAGACATTACATGACAAGTAAAATTCTGCAAAGACTATTTCATTCCACCGTAAAATAAGCCCTTCTGTAAATAGGCCTATCTAATATTTCAAGTTTCAGGATAGCTCCCATTGTGTTCTTTTCCCAGCTACAATTCATTACAAAATATGGCAACTACCAAGCCTCATTTTTCATTATTTATTATGTGCAAACCCAGTGGTGGATTCTACATGCATTTTCAGGCATCCAGCCACAGAGATTTATGAGTCAGTGCAGCCCTATTTATGGGTGGAGTTTGGCTCAGAAGATACTCAGTATAATGAATGAGTTGCTATCTTTGGTATCAACCAGATATTGGCACAATGCTGCAGAAAAAGAATAAGAAATATATATATATATATCCTTTCCTTTCCTTTCCTTTCCTTTCCTTTCCTTTCCTTTCCTTTCCTTTCCTTTCCTTTCCTTTCCTTTCCTTTCCTTTCCTTTCCTTTCCTTTCCTTTCCTTTCCTTTCCTTTCCTTTCCTTTCCTTTCCTTTCCTTTCCTTTCCTTTCCTTTCCTTTCCTTTC
>CM021763.1:7924780-7942094 GCA_011075105.1 Heteronetta atricapilla
GTCCTTTCCTTTCCTTTCCTTTCCTTTCCTTTCCTTTCCTTTCCTTTCCTTTCCTTTCCTTTCCTTTCCTTTCCTTTCCTTTCCTTTCCTTTCCTTTCCTTTCCTTTCCTTTCCTTCTTTCCTTCAGACATAAGCTTCCAGGAACAATGCTTATTTTCTGCTTGTTTTTTAGGATGAGTGAAAAGTGAGTCAGAACTCAGATTTATCTTATTATGGTTTAGATTTCTGACCAAAAGATGCTGTCTAGTACCATGCTTCATGAAAAGGACAGGGAGTTAAGCCTCTTAGATTTTATCCATCTCTCCACTCGTGACTGATAAATGTTTCAGTGCCTCCATTTTCCTTGAATGAAGCAAATATTTACTGTACATGTAACATAAGACTATTTGTTGTGTTTGATTAGTTGCAATTTCAAAATAGCAGTAAAAAAATATAAAGTACTATTATTAATCGCTAGGTAGCTTAAAACTGTGAAATAGTTGATTAGTATTATCCCAAAAGCGTTTGAAAACAATTTCTTCAGGTCCCTCCTATTTCTCTTTTTTTCTGTTGTTATCTATTCCACATCTTCAATGCTTCATAAGTATGTCACACACTAGGGTAGCTTGGATTTCTTCCTGCCACAAATGTGTGGTATGCAATGATTGTGCATAGCTAAAATCTAATTCCCTGGGGTCCAAAACAGTATCTAATGTGTGTGTGTACTAAAATCTTAGGCTCCCATATTAAATGTAGGAGAATCAATCTATCAAATCCCCATCCCAGAAATGCTTCAGTGAGAAGGGAAGTAGGAATCAGATTTGTGATTGGAATGGTAAAATACTATAAACTGCTTTTTTGTTTTTTTGTTTTTTTGTTTTTTTTTTTCTATCAGGAACAGTTATGGCTATTATATAGTGCAGGGCTCAGGACTGATGATTTTGGTGTTCTGTTCAAGGAGCTTGGGTAGTTCTAGACCACTATCTAAACATCCATGATCATTTCCTTTGCTCCTTTCAGGAGTAATTTTTAAAGGGTGCTGGTGAAAGAATCCCTCACAGCTTTAAAACAGCTTAACTGTTCTTTATTCAGCTCTCTATTGCTTCACCAGTTTGGAAAGATTAATTCTAGATGTGCAGTTCCTACCCAGGGGTAACTTTCCACTACAAAGCTTGTCTGTGTTTGGACAGGATATGAATCAACCATGACATAAAAGAGCTTTGTTTGAATTTAACACAGGAATTAGTAAGCAGGTATAGCAAATAGGAAAAATAAATAAATAAATATTAGAACTATTGCTAGACAAAATGAAGAAAAATATCAAAGACAACAAGGACCAGCCTCACCAGGATGACTTATGAATCTCATCATTTTCCCTCGGTCTCCATCAGCCCTACTCTTCTGCCATAGTAGTACAGTAGAGAAAAGGGAGAATGAGCCTGCTGCTCTGACCATTCTTGGCTAAAAGAAACACTATGGGCATGTGGCAGCCTCTGTGAAACACTCTTGCTGTGGCCAAGAATTGACTACACTGTCCATTCACTTGCCTCCAGGAGGGATAGTCATTTGTGGGAAAGGAAGTGAAGAGTTGGAGGGCAGTAGTACTTTAATCCCTTTCTGCTGTTCATTCAATGACTCTGATTTCTTTCATTTGCTTAAAAAGGAAGTCTTGACACACAGCTGAAACTCTTAGTTTACCTGCCTGTACATACACAGTGTTAATACACCTCCTTTCTTCAGTTCCGTTCCCACTAGACAGGAAGACTTGTAAAAGCCGTCAAATCAATTTAGCAGCAAACAGTTTTTGATTCATAAAGGAATCCCCTACAGGAAATCCCCTGTTTTCCTTCTGGAATCTGAGCACCCCACTTCATTTTTTGAAGTCTTTAGACTTTAGAAGTCTTTAGAATACCTTTAGATCAAAGTAGCTAACTAAATCAGATTTTAGGTCCATGTGGAAGGCAGAGGGTTAGACAGACAGGTGGACTCTAGAACAGCTGTGTCAATATCAATAGGAGATGGGAACTCCTAGATGCTTCTATCCTTCCTTCCTTCAAAATTAGTGAATGCCCAGGGAGTCGGCAGGAGGAAAGAGAGAAGATAAATCACCCAGCTACATACCTTGTGAAATTCAAGCACGTTCCACACTTCTGTTTCTTAATAAAACTCACACTAGTCCCCAGGAGACATTTGTAGGGATCTGGGGAGAGAGTTATTTTAAATGGGTTCATTTCATTTATGAATGGAACAGTTTCTGCATTCTTCCCCAAACTATCCCTCCTCCCTCCCCCTTCCTTTTTTTTTTTTTTTTAATGTTCTTGAGATGTGAAATAGGTGAAAGAAAATACAGTTTGTGACCATTAATTATGCTTTCTCATTGAGTATATAAATTTGATGTCAAGCAGGCCAGGCTGAATAGTATGTATTTATTTCAAAAATATCATCTCTGTGAGGCATTGCTGTAACATCCTATTGATTTAGTTATTTTTGTTATTGTGCTTGATGCTTTTATGAATGGCAGGCTATTAACAAACTAAATTGAAAAAATAGTGAGTTAGACTTTTTTTTTTTTTTTTTTTGGATTATCCTGAGTGCCTGTGTTCTAATTATGCATTTTTAAATTTGAAAATTATTTAAAAAATTTTTTTTTTTTTTTTTTTTTTTTTTTTTTTAATGGGGCAGTCTCCTTGCAATCCATAAACCTTATTTGTTGTAAAGAAGAAAAAAAAAAAAAAAAGAGAGAGAGGAAAAAAAATATAATTCTCATGCTCCAGTGCAAGTTGCCTATTTTCCTCTCCTATCTATAAAAATGTTGATCTTTTCATTTCAAAGGGTCACTATTTTTGACCTTGTTGGATGCTTGTATTAAAATACCGTGTAAAACAAGGTCCTCTTAAAAGAGCAACATAGAATATTTTGTGCACATGCAAACAGCAGCCAAGACACAGTTGTTTGCTGCTTTCCTTTCAAACACAAATCTATACAGTTAAGTCTGAGTGGATTGGGGTCACAGGTACTAAAGGAATGAGACTGACTGTTTTTGGTACTGACTGGGACTCCTCCCTTCCTTTCTCCCTCTACCCCCCTTCTTCTCACTGCTCACAGATTTCATTCTGAGTTTCATGATCAAAAGAAGGCAAAAATGTAAAAGAAGAATTAATCAAAACCCTGAAATTCAGCTTGGATTCATTGAGAACCCATAAATCACCACATGGAAGTAGGTCACCTGAAAGGTTTGTGAACTTTAGTAAACATCAAAGTCCCTGATCTTGTTACCCTTTCTCATGTGACAAAGATAAATTGGTCAACAATGAAGCTGTATTGACTTCATCAGCCTGTTAGCATGTGTCATGAAAAACAAAGGGTGGTCCTTGGCTTTGGAACATGGTTTCAGATAAGAAAATCAAGGTTAATTTTGTAATTCAGACTTAAGGCATAATTGGAGTTCTCTCTCTCATATCACGTACAAGTGAAGAAGAACTGATTTATGGGGTCAAACTGAAGTTCTGTCTATGACAGAGGTCAATAAAGGTTACCTAAGAAAACGTATAACAAGTTCAGTAGTGACTGATACTTCTCCCACATAGTCTCTCAGATCCTAATAAATCACAACTCAGGAACTGTACCTACACATACGTTAGCACCATTTTACATAGTCTTTGGTAGATTTTTTTTTTTCCAATATTTTTCCCTGTTGCCTTTTGAAGTCATGAAAAACATCCACTATCCCCAACTTTGTGTTTTCAAGTCCCAATGTATGAGTCTCAACTGTGAGAGAAACCACTCTCTGTTCTGTGTTTTGAATCCCTGTGCTTCAGCTATGATATTTGGTGTCAACTTCAGGAAAAACAAGCAAAAAATACTTTTACCCTAAATCCCAGAATGAGAAAGTTGATCAAGTTCACAGAAATGTTTTGTTGTGACGTTTTGTGGATTTTGACTTCTAAATACCAGCTTGGATCAAAACAGCACATACTGGGGAAAAATAATAAAAATAAAACAAATAATAAAATAAAATAAGTAAAAACCCAATATATGAAAAAGAAACAGCAGTTATTGCAAAAGTTCTGTCTTTATCAAAAATATCTAGATTGTTCAGTGATCATCTCAACAAACTTAAAGGTTCTCTGACTCTGCCCAAATTGAGCATATGTTGAATCAATAGCTATTCAAGCTGTTTTTTGCCTGCATTTCACAAACCTAAGCACTGAACACTGGCTAAAGACTTGTACACACCTTATGTTGCCCTCATGCATATGCTATCCTGGTGAATCATTGCAACCATTTAACTTTTTATTTCAAAGTTTGAAATGGCAGTACACCTTGAATATAAATATTCATTATTTTTTTTCTTTTTTTTTTAGTACATGAGAGTGAGGTTTGAATTTTCTTTTCCTGTTTTAAGTCCTCACTAGTAATCAAGATAGAGAGCACAACAAAAGTGTATGTGTGACCAATTAGTTCCTCCTCCTGATGTCAAGCCTAAACTTCCCCTGCCTCAGCTGAACCCCATCCCCGCAGGTCTTATCACTGGTGTTTATGAGGAAAAGTTCACCTGCCTCTCCACTCCCCCTCACGAGGAAGTTGTAGACTCCGATGAGGTCCCCCCTCAGCCTCCTCTTCTCCAGGTTGAACAGGCTCAGTGACCTCAGCCGCTCCTCATAAGTCTTCTCCTCTAGAACCTTCACCATCTTTGTCACCCTCCTCTGAACACCCTCCAACAGTTTAATGTCCTTTTTGTACTGTAATGCCCAGAACTGCACACAGTACTAGAGGTGAGGCTGCTCCAGCACAGAGTAAAGTGGGACAATCACTTCCCTCAACTGACTAGCAATGCCGTGCTTGATGCACCCCAGGGTATGGTTGGTCCTCCTAGCTGCCAGGGCACATTGCTGGTTCATATTCAACTTGCTATCAACCACGACCCCCATATCCCCCTCTGCGGGGCTGTTCTCCAGCATCTCATCACCCAGTCTGTATGAATAGCCAGGGTTGTCCCATCCCAGGTGCAGGACCCAGCACTTGCTTTTGTTAAACTTCATGCAGCTGGTGATTGCCTAGCTCTCCAACCTGTCCAGATCTCTCTGCAAGGCCTTTCCACCCTTGACAGAGTCCACAACTCCTCCAAGTTTGGTGTCATCAGCAAATTTGCTCAAAACACCTTCTAGTGTTCATTTTTAGTGATCATTTTATAAATGACGCAAATCATTTATAAAAATGTTGAAGAGGACTGGCCCTAAAATAGAGCCTTGAGGGACCCCACTAGTGACCATCCGCCAGCCTAATGTGGCCCCATTTACCACAACCCTTTGAGCCCTGCCCGTTGGCCAATTGCTCACCCATTGTATGATGTTTTTGTCTACTTGTATGCTGGACATTTTGTCCAGAAGCATCCTATGGAAACTGTGTCAAAAGCCTTGCTGAAGTCTAAAAAGATCACATCAGCTGGTTTCCCTTGGTCAATTAGCTGGGTGATCTTATCGTAAAAGCAAATCAAATTTGTTAGGCAGGACCTACTCCTCATGAACCCATGTTGGCTGGGACCAATGACTGCATTGTGCCCCAGGTGCGCTTCAATAACTTCAAGAGTCATCTTCTCCATAATTTTACCAGGCACTGACGTGAGACTGACAGGCCTGTAATTATTAAGGTCTTCTTTCTTGCCCTTCTTGAAAACTGGCACAACATTTGCCCGCTTCCAGTCTACTGTGACCTCTCCAGATTCCCAAGATCATTGAAAAAATAATTGAGAGAGGTCCCGCAATGACATCAGCCAGCTCTTTAAGCACCCTGGGATGTATCCCATGTGGACCCATGGACTTGTAGCGATCCAGGTGGAGCAGCAAACCCCACACAGGTTCAGGGTTGGTTGGGAGTTTGTCATTCCCACCGTCACAGTCATCCAGCTCTGGGCACCCTGAGTCCCGAAGCACTTATCTGTGTTGAAGACAGGCGAAGAAGGCATTAAACGCCTCTGCTTTGCCTGTGTCCTTGTCTATGAGGAGACCTTCCCCATCAAGTAGCGGACCTACTTTTTCTTTGATTCTCTTTTTCTGTTCACGTATCTTAAAAAAAAAAAAAAATCCTTTTTATTGTCTCAAACAGACACGGCCAGCTTCAACTCTAGTTGGGCTTTGGCCACACAAATTTTATCCCTACAAACATGAACAGCATCCCTGTATTCCTTCCCCATCATCTGACCCTCATTCCAGCAGTTGTACACTCTCTTTTTTCACTTTATCTCCAGCAGAAGATCCCTGGTCAGCCAGGCCAGCCTCCTGCCCCACCTGCCTGACTTCTGATATTTTGGAATTGCCTGATCTTGTGCTTTTCGGAGGCAGTGCTTAAAGATTGACCAGCACTAATGGACATCAATGTCTTCAAAAGCAGATTCCCAGGGGACCTTGCTGATTAGTTCCCTGAGCAGCCTGAAGTCTGCTTTCCCCATATCCAGAGCTGAAGTTTTGGTGGCAGTTTTCCTTTTGTCACCATAAATTCTAAACTCAACCACTTCATGGTCACTATGACTGAGATGGCCTCCAGTTGCCACGTCTCCCACAAGACCCTCTCTGTTCTCTAGCAACAGATCTAGGAGGGCACCGTTCCTAGTCGGCTCCCTTAGCACCTGCACCAGGAAGTTACCATCTAGGTGCTTTATGAACCTCCTGGACTTGCTCATGTCAGCTGTGTGGTGATCCCAGTTGACGTCTGGCAGGTTAAAATCCCCCATAAATACAAGGGCAGTTGATCTCGAGGCATCTCTCAGTTCCACAAAGAATCGGCGTTGTCGTCCTGGCCAGGCGGTCTGTAACAGACTCCCACAATGACATCCCCTTTATTTGTTCATCCCTTAATCCTTACCCAGAGGCTCTCAACTTTGCCATCACTAACCTGAAGTTCCAAATAGTCCAGCCCCTGCTTCACATACATCGCCACCCCACCACCCCGCTTACCCTGCCTGTCCCTCCTGAAGAGCCTGTAACCATCTATTGTAACACATCAACTACAGGACTCATCCCACCAGGTTTCTCTTATGCCGATGATGTCATAGCTGTGGGACTGGGCCAAGACTTCTAGCTCTTCCATTTTATTCCTCGTACTGCGTGCATTTGTGTAGAAGCACTTCAAATGCGCTTCCCCATATGCAGCACCTTGTGGATCTGACCGAAGGACCTCACTGGTACACAGTCCCTCCAATTCTAAAGTACCATCCCTTCACCGGCATGCCTGGTTTTATCCCCTTCCCCATTTGACTCTATTTTAAAGCCCTGTATATCAGCCCTGCCAACTCCTGACCAAAAATCCTTATCCCTCTCTGAGAGAAGTGCATCCCATCTGGTGCCAGAAGGCCTGGTGTCACGTAGACCTTCCCATGATGAAAAACCCAAGTTCTGCCGGCTGCACCAGTCCCAAAGCCACATGTTAATGTGATGAGCCCAACTGTTGGCATCGATCTCCCCTATCGGAAGGACAGAGGCAAACACAACCTGTGCCCCTGATCCTTTAAATAGTCACCCCACAGCCCTGAAGTCCCTTTTGATTGCTCTCAGACTTCTCGTTGCTACCTTGTCATTACCAGACTGAAAGACCAGTAGCGGATAGTAGTCAGAGGGCCATAGCAGGCGCTTGACTTTCTTAGCAAAGTCTCTCATCTGAGCCCCAAAGAGGCAACAGACTTCTCTGTGGGTTGGGTCCGGTCGGCATATTGAGCCCTCTGTCCCTTTCAGAAGGGAGCCCCCCTAACCCTTCTTTCTTTTTTGACAGATGATGTAACAATGCGGGGGGTAGATTGCCCTGCCTTAGGTGCCCTCTCCAACTGGGATGGGCTTTTGTCTACTTCGTTGTTCTGACTGTCGTGTTCTAGACCCTCATACCTGTTATATAAGGGTAGATGGGAAGGTGAGGTGGGCCTACCACCCCGAACAGGTACCTGCCTCCATTCCTCCCCTTGGTCTAGGTCCGCTCCTGCTGCCTGGTGGGATGAGGGAACTTTTGTCTTCTGTGTAGCAGGAGACACTTGTGCTGTGGCAGGCTTGTGAGTCTGTCTCAGAGACGGTAGAGTACACCTCCACCAGTAGATTTCCCTCTCTGACTCCCTGATGCTCCTCAGCCTGCTCACCTCCTCCCAAAGCTCAGCTACCTGGCTGAGCAGCTCTTTAATCTGGGCACACCTCCCACAGGCATACCCCTCGCTGCTGCTGTCAGATACTGAGAGAAGACTCAGGCACACCCTGCAGCCCAAGACCTGGATGGCTGCGTGTTTCCCCGAGCCCTCCATCTGAGTAGCCACATCGGTGACTATGGCTGGAGAGGCCGCAAGAGATGGGGAGGCCTTGGTTTTCTGCCTGGTTGATACCTTGGCCAGGTTCCTTGCAAGCAGGTTACAAATTCCGAAGGGAAAGACCGTTGCAACAGATTGGCAAGGGCCCTCCCTGCCATCAATTCCTGACACCTTGGGATGCTCATGAATTTATTGATAGTATTGCACTATTACACAGATAAACAAGCTGGCACCAAGGATGGTCAGGATTCTGAAAGTTGCTATTGTTGTTGTTTTTTTTGTTTTGTTTTGTTTTGTTTTGTTTTCATCTCACCTTTCTGTCTGCTTAGTGCAAGAATTTGGGATTTCTTAATACTCTGGTCAAAACTGAAGGACTTCTGACCTTCCAGCTGGAATAAGCTTTTGGCCTAAGCAAAAAAAAAAAGTAATAGATAGTAAGCATAACATAACACTAAAAACACTGCAATAATAAACTGACTCAGAACTGTGAGCCCAGGCTCTTAACTGTTTGTATGAGGTTTACATGGCAAGGCTTTGGTAGCGGGAGGCTACAGGGATGGCCTCTGTGGGAAGAGTCCGGAAGCTGCCCCATGTCAGATAAGGGCCAGTTTCAGCTGTCTCCAAAGGGGCCCGACACTGCCCAGGGCCGAGCCAGTGAGCAACGTTGTTTGCAGCTCTGTGAGAGCAGATTGAAGAAAAGGAATAAAACTGCTGAGAGTGATCTCCCTGTCCTTATCTCAACCTTGCAACCCTTGAGCCCTTTTCATCATATTTTCTCCCCCTTTCCCTTTGGGGAGGGAGAGAGCGGTTGTGGTGGAGCTCAACTGTCCAGCTGAGTAAAACCACCACACCGTTAAATAAATAAACACTTGGTTTTAATATTCCCATACCAACATTTTAAGGGAATCTTAGCAAAGGAAGAGAAGGGTCAACCCAAATGAAGCCAAATCAAATGCACTTATGTTTTCAGGGAGATAAATACAGGCCAGAGCAGTTTCACATATGAAGAATGGACGTTTTAAAA
This sequence comes from Heteronetta atricapilla, assembly GCA_011075105.1. NCBI lineage: Eukaryota > Metazoa > Chordata > Aves > Anseriformes > Anatidae > Heteronetta > Heteronetta atricapilla. The sequence goes on from CM021763.1 coordinate 7,934,065, forward strand.
ATTTATTTTCCAGCAAGTATTGAAAAACAGAAAAGTGTCATTATAAATGTACCTTTTAAATTTGTTCTCAGGATCTCTTCAGGATGTAATGAATTCAGGAGAGTTACTTCTATATCAAAACCCCTCCAGCACCTCCAGACAACACACAAACTGCCTTTGGCTCAACCCTTTCTTTCCCCTGAAAACAGATCACAGTCCACCAGCCTCAACAAGCCAGAGCCAAGTATGAAGTTCGTTCCTTTCACTAACAAGAGACTCTGCCAGGACTAATGCTGTGGCAGCATCAAGCTGGTTTTCAGCACAGAAAAAGCAGGGAAAAATGAAGCTTGATGCCAACACAGTGTGATATGTAGTCTCCCTGTGTGTCTTTAAAGGGGCTCATACAAACTTAAAAATTGTTCTTCTGTCTCAAGCTTCCTTAGTACCTGTTGCTACAAGAAGCACTGACAAGTACCATAACTGAGAGAAAGTGGGTAAAGCATATATGTGGATTTTTTTTTTCATTTGTTTATATCATTTTTCTCCTTTATTATCAATACCAGGTCTATAAGCTGCTTAATTATTCCCCTTTGACTGTCCAATCAGTCATCAGTCTTTGCAGATTTTCATCTCAACAGAAGAGATGGTGTGCACATGGCTGTAAGTGAATAGAGTGGTGGGAAGAAAACTGAGAAAGTAATTCAAAAGGTAAAAAGAAAATAAAAATAAGCTAACATATAAAAATTAACCGGATATACCAAGAGACCTTTTTAAAAACAAAAAGGTGACGAAGAGACACACAGTGAACTAGTAGCAGACTTAGGAGAATGATCTGTCAAAAGCTAGTGCCCTGAAGATGTAGCTTTCACTTCAGACTATCGGGATACAGGTTGCCTTATTCTTCTACAAGGTAGTATTTAGGAGCCAATTCTTCCACAAAATAATACTAAGCTGTTTTATACAGGGGAGTTTTTTTTCTTGCTGGTAAATGGAAAGTGGAGACCGGCTGTAGTGGAGCTCTTTTTTGACCTATAACACCGTATTAGGGGAATTATACTGTACTAGTAAAAGAGAAGAAATAGCTTAAATGGCAGCCTATCCCCCAAGGGAAACCTGACTTCAGCAGTAAACTTTAACTCAATTTCAGCTCCTTTGAGGTCAAATCTACTCCAGTTTTCCTTGGTTTCTAGCTGTTTGGTGGTGTGAGTTTTTGTTGTTGTTGTTGTTTTTGGCATCCTTTGAATGGCAGGTTTACATCTTGTTTAATCTTTTATCTTTTTAAGGAAAAATGGAAAAAAAAAAAAAAAATTGTTACCCTTGTCTCCAGCTTGAAGATGAAAGCTAAGGGCTTTACTGGCCTTAGAAGGGAAATAATAACAATAATAGCATCTTCCATTTAAATTGTGCCTTTCATCCCAAAGAAGATTACATGTCAGGTCAATTTGTGCTTTCAGTTACATGGTTATGCATCCAGAATAATTCTGTCAGAATCAATAGTGGCTCTCTGGACTTATCCCAGAATTAATTTCTATAGGATTTAAGTATGCAGAGGTCATCACATCACCCTTTCCTGCTCCAGCAGATGTTTGGCATTCACCAGTACCACATCAGTCCCTAGTCAAACCATCCCTGACTAGAAATTCTACATCATGGCTTGAGAAGGAGCACAACAGTTTATAGCTGCACAAATCTTCAGATTCATAAATCCCATTGATCTGAAATTCTGTCATCCAATGGTATCAGAGGGTCTTGGAAATCCTGAGCAAATTTTATTTAATCAGAAGGAGTATTTTGCATAGTGATATATGTGTGTTTTACACATCACCCTGCATGCCAATCTGTATGAGAGATGAGATCACTGCAGCCCAGGCCGAGAAACCTTGCTGCTGAAAGCCTGGGCACTTCCAACCCTCATCATTATGTAGTGGTGTAGGTAGCAAAGGATACAAACAATAGGTGTAAATAGAGCTGTTGAATGGTCTGGGCAAAATGCCAAGGCTTGTATACAAATCGCTTCCCAGTGCTCTCCTTCGAGCTCAGCATTACCCTTTTCTATGTCAAATGGAAGTTCTGGGGCCATAGTTCTTCCCTCCCATGGTTTTATAATGCATAGCACGGGAATGAGGCTTCTAAATGTTACTGCAAGACTGGAAAAGTTGTGTTAAAATGTGATTGCAAAGTCTATATAAACTGGAGGATGAAGAAACAATTGTGCTGAAGTGTGCACTTTGACCATACACTGCTTGTCAGGTGGAGGCTTGGGTATCTGTCATCTCCCCAAGTGCCTTATTTTCCACAAGAAAAAACAAAACAAAACAAAACAAATATATATATATATATATGTTGGGCAGGAATTGATTGACTATACTCGCCAATATGTCCCCTAGTGTACACTCAGGGCCAGGATGCTGTGGAGCAAAATGCCAGCTCAGCAATCTAGGCACAACTAGTATCACTACCTGAAGTCTTTCAAATTAGATTTATTCATTTTTGCTTTACTTAAAAGGCCAACGGTTTATGTTTTCTGATGTAATGTACGTATGTTACATTTTGCCCAGACTGTTTTACTTGTTCCTTACAGGGAACCCTTGCATTTGCCTGCTCTTCCAGAGATCTCACCTGAATTCATTACACCTCTTAATTGTGTGGAGATCAACCCAGCATTAGGTTTTCTAATTGTATTTCTGGTACTTTCTACTTCAGGTCATGGTTGAAAATACTACAGGAACATTTCACAGCATTTTCACATGAAAATGAACCTTAAAAGTGAGTGAAGCTTTTCCTAAATTGGAGGAAAGGATGTTTGGATCAAGTTCAGTTTGAAGTCTGAAGGGTGAGGGTAAGAAGGATTTACTCTATCCAGAGAAAATGGTTTGGTCACCCTCACGTATAGACTGCACAAAATTCACAATATCATGTAGCTGGTTCTTGTATAAATAGATTGTACATTTACAATAAGAAGGATTAAAACCATCTTCCTTAATTACATACTATAATTCATAGTAGGATAACCTTGTAAAAGATCAAACAGTAATGGGGGCAGAAAGGGCTGAGTGTACAGCACAGAAGAATAGCAAGTTTGCCCTTTCCAATATACAGTCTGCAAAGTGTTGTGCAGGACATGACCATTAAGAAACTCAGAGACGAGATGAGAGAGGGGACATTACTGCTGCAGGGCCTGAAGCAGTAAATGTTTATTCATGTAGCAATCAATTCTAGCTAGCTACCTCTGATGCAGACACACATCCACATATGACCTCTCTGTATCAGAACAGGACTTAATAATTTATAAACTTCTCTTCACAATGTCTTTATGAAGTAGGGTGTTTTTTCTTCTTCTATTCTTCTGAGTAGGGGGCTGAAGTGCAAGGAGACTGGGGCTGAATTTTGTTCCTGTATCAGATACTGATTTATGTCCCTAAAATTAAGACAGGAATGCAGAAATCTCCAGGATCAGCTTATTTAGGAAATTGAGGCGTTATAATTTGGGGGTTTTATAAACCATGTAGCATTAAAAATAATAATAAAAAAATAATAATTAAAAAAAAAAAAAGTTAAATTCCTTCCAAACTGTGGTTTTTTTTTTTTTATTATTATTATTATTATTTGTTGTTCATTATTATTATTGCTGTTGTTATCTTCGTGTTTGTTTTCTTAAAGGATAAACTGCTTTACCTTATATGTGACTCAACTGTGCAGCAAGGTGCAGAGTGGGGCCACTTCCTCCAGCCACTGGTGCTCAGCCCAATGCCTGGGACCCAGGGTCTAGGCCGAGGGATACAGCTGCCTCTTTCTCCTTTGCAAGCCCAGCCAGTAGCAAAGCTGAGCACATACCCCAGAGACACATGGGGTTTTTCAAGTGAATTTAGTACCAGCAGCTGGCCCCAGGCACAGGGGCTGTGACCCATGGCCCTGCTCCAGCCGTCACTCCTCCCTCACACTGGTCCCTCAGCAATTGGTTTGGGAGCACACACCACTCCTGCCCCAGAGCTGGGGGGAAAAGACCCCATTCCTCCAGCAGCCGATGGCAGGGCCCCACTGGCTCCCAGAGCTGGCACCACAGCCCAGGGCCTACACTCCTGGCCTAACTTCAGCAGCTGGCACTAAATTCACTCACACACACATGTCCACTGGGAGCTGGCATGTGATCCTTCATCACATATACGGGAGAGTATGAAAAGCAGAGAAAGTTGAGAAAAGGTTTAATGAGAAAAAATAAGAAGAAAGGACAGACAGCAGTGACCAGGCACAGACCTCAGCTAGACAAGCATACTAGTCTTTTAGGTGCAATAGGCACTTCTACCCTTTCTACCTTGCTACCCACAATTACCTTTCTTGCTGCCCTTCCCCTGCACACCTGCATGGCTGCCGAGCTCTGTTGTTTCTGCACCCTCGGTCTGGGTGCCCCTTATCAGCTGCAAAGCTAGGTTGATCTTCCTAGAAAGCAAACCTGTAGTTTGAAAGCCCATCAACTAGCCATGACTGAGAGGTTTGTTTCTTGTCATTGTCTACATTTTTGATTTGTCAGGTATGTGTCTCAGCATTTTGCTTATTGTCCCTCCTTCTTTTCTTGTTATCATCCCAGTCCAGAAACCCTCCATCAGACAACCTTCCTTCACTCAACACCTACACATTCTATCTCGTTCCTTAATAATCAGTACAAATGACAGAACTTGGTTCCTATCACTGCCTCCCTTTAGTATTATCCCGTCTGGCACTGGAAAAGGCCCTTAACCAGGCCCTCTTAAAAGAGCAGGTATGCTCCTTCTAGATACCCTTACATTGACTACTCTATACTGTGGTATTTAAGGAATTCTCCAGAGTGGATGATACACACTTGTCTTACTTTTGGCTGAGGACTGAATCTCAGTCTCTGTGTGTACATTAGCTAAAAGATGAGCACACAGATGTCATTGATATCTCCAAAAATTCTTTTTTCAGACTAGTAGTTCCACCATCTTTAATGCCTGCCCATCCTGTTTAATGGATAAAGTTCAATGTATATGAGGGCACACAATCCATTTGTTTCAACTTCAAGTAGACGTGGCAGATTTACATTTTAGGCTGGTTTGATTTCACCTTTTGAAGATTCTGGATGTGGCCTAAAGTTAGAACTGTATATACAGTCAACATGTCATCCAACATAAGGCCTAATAGTGTAAAGTTAACACATCAACACCCTTTGACTATTTTACAGGAGTCACCACTGGTCTGTGCAGTGCTTTGTGTTGACTAGCTGCGTGCTTGTATTCACAGTAGAGTCACAAAAGCAGACAGACTGTATCAATGCATCAGGTTCTTCATCAGACATTTTCTATCAGGTGAGATCTCAGGATTCAGTTTTGGACAGATTGCTTATGTGAAACATTAATTCAGATATTTTTCACCTTTGAAGAGGAAGAGAGTTCAGACACATCCATGGTTTTGTTTTCTTGCTTGATTAGCTCTGCTGTGCTGCCTATTTAACCTGTGGGCTTTGTAGCTTACTACATTTAGAAGTTGTTAAGTTCCTTCACTGGTAATCTGCAGACCACTTGGTTCAAGAATCACCTTGCTGGTAAGAGGCAAGAGATTGTCCAACACTGAAGCTGGAGGGTCCAGTGGAACACATTTGTTTCTCATCCTCAGCAACTTGCCCAAAGTCACACAGCAAGGTTAAAAATAAACTCGGACTTGAACCTGTGTGATGGTTTCTTAGCCCCCAGAAATTTATATTCTGAAATGACCAGAATTAGGATTTTTCCCTGAAGTAAAGATTAAAGTTTCCATTTGTCTATTTATTTATTTATTTGACAAGAAATATTTTTGTTCCTTTTCTCCCCTACAACTTCTATAACTTCTGACTGCATCTCAGTTCTGTGCCTCAGCTTTTCCATTTTACAGTGCTTTTCTCCTGCTAACTGGTGGTATCACTGATTCAAACCCAATGTAATTTTCTTGTAGCTTCATTGCTTCAGAGTAGAGTGGAAGAAAGGACTCTGGCGATTTACATGCGGTATGCAGTTATTACAAATTTAATTTGCAGAACTTGTCTGCAGGTGTGGTAACATTGCCAGGAGAAAGTAGACAAGTAGTTACAATGACCTGTCTTGGCATGAATTTTCATCTGTAAGTCCATGTTTGCAGCTTCCTGAAGAAACACTGACCATATGCTAACACAGTAACATTTCATTGTCTGGCTTCTTTTCTGTGAGGGTCCAGCAGCTCAAAAATAGTGAAGCTGCAAAGTACACCACAGGCAAGGGACAGATCCTGGGAGGCTGTTTATTATCTTACCAGGCTGCTCCTATGGTTGAGGCAGGAGGCTTTAGTTTCATAATCCTAACTCTCTGTAGTCATTCATTCTGGAGAAATCCTGTTTCTCCTTCTGGAAAGCTAATCTTTAGCCTCACTGTTTATGAATAAATATATATTAACATTTTCTTGCACCAACATTGGCTCTAGTTTGTATATCTTCTTAACAGCCCTAATATCCTCAACTCTCTCAATATATTTATAGAGAAAAAATATGCTGTTATTCAGCTTTCTTCCTTACAGGTTAAACCGGATCATCTGTCTTGTTTCTTTTTCTCTGTTCCTAGATTATTCTTCCAGTCCAATCCAATCTGTTAGTTTTGTTGTTGTTTGTTTGTTTGTTGTTGGTTTTTATTTATTTATTTATTCTTCAAACCACAGTGTGGGATACTGCTTGGAGTCACTGATTGGCATGTGAAATGGGAGTCATGCTTCCTTTGAATAGGATTATAATAATAATTACCATTTTATGTACACCTCACACTGGTGATCAATAACTTCTGACTGGCTAATAAATGTCATTTACAGCTCTTCTTTCTTTCTTCTTCAGTTGTTCCATTTCAAAAACTTGAAACATGAAGCACGAAGGAACATACAACATAATTTGTGTCTCAGTACAAGTACTTTTCCTACTATTTTTCCTTCTAGTTTTATTACTTAATTCCTCAGTCACATTTTTTTTTTCTCCAATATCCTGATTCTTCTCTGTGTTTACAAAGCTTCTGGGTTTTTGTCACCAGCCATCTGAAACAGAATACTCCCATTTCCAACTAATTAAAAGAGAAAAAGTGGTTCTAGAATAATTGATCATAAATATATTCCCCTTGCCTTATAATTCACCAGCTAGGTCCTTACATATATACAGCTCCTGAGCTAACTCTACAACTAACTCCCAACTTCTCTAGCTTCCATAATAATTTTTAGCATGGACCATATTAAATGTTTTCTTGAACTCCAGACAGATTACATCTATTAAATTTAACTTGTCTAGAAGATCAGTTATCTTATCATAGAGTGATATCAGTTCAGTTTGGCAGTCTATCTTTGGTAAACCAATCTATTTTATCTTTCTTATCTTTCTATCTTTAATATTTTTTGCTTCAAATTATATTCTAAAACTTTGCTAACAACCAATGGGTCTGTAGTTGCCTAGGCCAAGGATCTGAATCAAAAATCACATGATGCTTTTACTTTTAGAAATGATGCAAATAATTCCTTCCAAAGCAGCCTATCTGAGAAGGGAAAAATCCATGCAAAGAATATTAAATGTATTTCTGTGAGACAAGTGATGATCTCTTCAAGCACAGGTAGTCATGAAAAACGTTGCCTATAAGGATATGCCTAAGGATAACTGGGCATCCTTAGCTTAGGCAGTTCATGCATTCACTTCATGGTGCTCCTCTCCTCACCATCTCTCGCTACTAAAATATTGGACTGCTGCTAACATGCCTGATTCTTTCCAGGCTGACTTCACATAGAGGAAGAAAGAAAGAAATAGGAAATAAATAAATAAGTAAAAGGGGGCAGGGGGAGGGGGTGGAAGGGATAGGATTAAAGGCAAGTAGGGGAAAAAGAGAGAGGAATGTCAAAAAAGAGGAAAGTATTTCTGTCTCCTCCCCAAGCTCATACTTACACAGCACCAAATATTTTGGTAGTCTTCGTTGGGAGATTCGCTTTTCTTTTCTTTCCTTTTCTTTTCTTTTCTTTTCTTTTCTTTTCTTTTCTTTTCTTTTCTTTTCTTTTCTTTTCTTTTCTTT
>CM021763.1:7952094-7970546 GCA_011075105.1 Heteronetta atricapilla
TATATATATATACATATATATATATTATATATGTTTATATATGTATATATATATATACATATATATAAATATATAAATTATTTATGAGAGGAAGAGTATGAGTAAACTGTTTTTTTATTTCTTTGACTGGCATATTTGTGTCTCAGCATATTAGCGTTACAGGGATCTTCTTACAAGCTTGAAGGTTTAAAAATAAATAAATAAATAAATAAAAAACCAGCAGATTGGACACAGGAAGAGCAGTGGAGCCAAAGGCCCTGAGTATCTGTTGGTTTAACCCTGAGAAAATTGTTCTTACTCAGAACTGCCATGGTGAAGAGAACCAGAAGATGTGGTTCTCATAATATATGGCTGTTTCTCAAAGGTGTACTGAGTAACTCCTTTCAGTTAATACAAGACTGCCCCATGCTTCCTACTTATTCTCTGAAGGGGTAACACTGATTCTATCATCAGTAAAAAATCTTAGGGCATTAGAGATATTTTTAGCTACCTTTAACGTAGGGTATGCCTTGTATTATCCCCACAATCCAGTTCTTTTGTCTCCCTACCTGATAGAATCACGGATAAGAACAATGTAAATCTACTCATTTCACAGTGTGACTTACCTAGACTTCAGTAACCAAGTCAGTCACAATAACACTATCAGGGAATTAAATTATATTCTTGGGCCACTGCCTTCATCTTTAAAGACTGCTTTCTATTTCATTTGTGTATGGCTTTTTCTTCCTGGGATGTGGTGAGATATTTTGACTGGATATCTTGAATATGTAAGGCTCTGCTCCTGTTTAGGTTTATTGATCAGTGAATCACACTATTTTAATTGAAAGATGCATTCCAATTAGTGGCCTATTTTTTAAATAATGATGAAGTATACAGCTTACAAAAATGAACCCTCAAAGGCAATAATTACAAATATTTATAAAATCTGCTTCTTTTGACTGCCTTCTTACTCAATTAGCAAGTGTTGTTTCTCTAATAAAATAGAGAAGCCAGTAATGTGATAGGAAGTCATTAATACAATATAATCACAGCCTAAGATCAAACTCATCTCCTGTCTCTTTACCTTGTCAAGTGTTTCAATATTTTATGTTGTAATGTGATGACCAGAAATGATCACTATAATCTAAGTGTGTATCTGACTAACACATTGTATAATCAAAGATTTCCCTTTGACTTAAATTCATTTGCATTTTCTTGCTCTTGTTGTAGAATGGCACCTCTAAGATTTAGCATGGTTAAAGTTCAAATTTCATCGTAATTTCTATTCTGAAAGGCTGTTAAATTTCTTCTCAGCCTTGAAAGTCTACATCAAATGTTTAGGCTTGTATAGTCTTTATTTCTCTCTCCCATAGATTTCTTTGCTTTTTCTCTGCTTAAATTTCATTTAACCTATACATTAAAATTTACCTGTTTATTTCCAGTAGAGCAGGGACAAAATGTACTCTTTTCCTATTTCTCTCCTTCCACTTATTACATGTCTTTTGTGTTTTATTTTGATTGGCAACAACAAAGGTTAATTCCATAATAAATATTAAAAAATAAAATTAAAAAAAAAAAAAAAAAGAAGGTTGTGACCTATACTATCTCTCTTTTTTCCAGATGACATATGAGACCTTTAGGTAAGACAGTGTCTAGCAAACCAGAATGGTCCCTTTCAGTTTGGTACTGAGCTGTGGATTAACAAGGCATTTTATTCCTAAAACTCTATTGCATGTATGCAACTTAAATAATAATCTCCCACATTCCTGAACTCCTGAAAATCTAAGTACGACTTTTTCAGGCTTTCTCAAAGCTTTTTTTTTTTTTTTTTTTTTTTTTTTTTTCTCATATCTAGATGAGATTGATGTTGCTAAAACAGTTGTTAAATCAAGTCTATTGTACTTAAGTCTGTTTTAAGGCTTTTCCATGCTGTGTATGGTGTCTGAACAACATGTTAGTAAGGCTCTCTCATCAGCAGCCTTTTCAGCCTCGTTCTCTGTTATATGGATAGGTAGCAAAGACAAAAAACAGTTGGAGTATTAGACCCTCTAACAGATAGACATGAGCAAAATAAAATAAAATAAAATATTAAAAATATTTTTAAAATATTAAAAATAGAATATTAAAATATATTAAAAAGGCCTTTCATTCCCAAATCTTTTCCATGTTGAGTTTTGAGAAAAAGTGTAATTCATGAAGCTTGTAAGCTATTACTCAGTGCTTTTAGAATCAATGAAAATATTTAACTGGATCATTTGGAAATGTTTAATTCCTATATCAAGCTTTTTGTTGAGATTGTTCCATTCTTATTAGTTTGAATTTTAAATAAGCATCTAGAACTACAAGAAAAACGTGTCCCTTGTCACTTAGATATCATGCAAGTGTTGCATTTTGACAGTTCCAAAGCTGTTGAAAGAAATAATATAGTTCTGTTACCTTAAGTGAGGTAACCATTAGCTAGCTTGGAAAAAGACAACTCTAGAGGGAATCTGCTTCTGATTTGGAAATCTAAGGTCCTATTCCTATAATATGTATTTTGGAATTTTTATCTTAACACAACAGATGAAGGTTGAATCAAATGCCTTGGCAGGAGAGGTAAATTTCCATAGGTGAATTTCAGAGTATTGACAAAGATTGCAGGTCAGAATTGTCAATTGGCTTGAGTTATAGCTCTGAGCTATTGATTTTGGTGAAACAGCTAAGAGCACATAAAGTTGAACACAAGCGTAAGTGCCTACAATAGGACCTGAGCCACATAACTTAGTTTAAGGCATTTATCTAAATCTTCAATGGAAATTTGAAAATACTAACCATGTACATTAAATCAACAATATTTTACAGTCTCCAGAGTTAACATCAGGGCCACATTTTCACTTAGGGATTGTAAGACTTCATGACAAGGATATAACAATAAAGAAATAATAATAGTTTTCTATAAGGACTTAACAAATAGATAAACGTGTAAGAAATTAACTCCAACCATTTACAGCATTTAACTGAAAATTATAAATTATAACATTTTATAGTTTTGTTGTTGTTGTTGTTGTTGTTGTTTTTTATCCTCTGTTATATTCTCTGGGATGTTTTCTTCCTGAAGTGGTAATTTTTGTGATTCTCAGTGCTAACCTAGTAGACTTAATAGCTGAGCTTCAATAAAATGACCAAGGATCCTGATATTTCTCTACTTAGTCACAATGGCACTTCAGGTTAAACAATCATTGCCTCAGTTGTGAAAAATGAGATAAATTATTATTATTATTATTATTATTTTTTTTTTTTTTTTTTTTTTCGCAAGGACCAAAGGCTTGGCAAGTAATATATTGAAGAAATTTCCTGGACATAATGGGTTACATTAATTTTCAACAGCAAAACAATTCTTTCAGCATTATTTTTCAAGCAAGGGAGGAGGAAAAGGGGGAGGGGAAAAAAAAGCACCTTGTTATTTGTGCTATTTCTTTCTTACTGAAAAGACAAAACACATTTCAACTAATGGATTAAGAAGAGGATATCAGAAAATATTGCAAAAACTGACTGTAAAGAATTTTAGCTAATCGGTTACCCATTTGTCTTTATATAAACATGGACAGTTTTAGACATGATGCTATATTAAAAATTAGTCTCTCTTTTTTTTTTTTTTTTAACTATTTTCATCTGAGAATACTTGTTTATTTAGTAGAAAACTTTACAGAAATGTGTTTATTCTTCATCAGACTTTTTTCTCACTCCCATTGATATGCCTATATCATTTGAATAAATTGAAGACAAAGCCATTTCTGCTCAAGGGTGCAGCCCTGAACCTCTTCCCGCACAGCAAATATAACAAATAACAAATAACAAATGATAACAAATGCTGTTGTTCTCTGATCCCAGTGGCCTCCTGCTACCCTATTTAAAATGAGTGTAGTGATTACAGACCTGTTTCGATAACTTCGGGCTTTATTCACTCCTGGTATAAATTGACATTGCTGTGTTGTAGTTAATGAAGCAATGATGACTTTGATCAGCACAGAATTCAGCCATCAGGGAGTCCATCACTCAAGTTATCACTGAAATTGCTATTAACTGAGACCTCTGTGGGCAGTCACAGCAGAAAGGGCAAGGTGTGAATGAGCAAAGATCTGCTCTCTGATCCCTTCAAACAGTGAGCAGAAGAATGAACAGAAGAGAAGCCAGAGTGGGTCACACCAAAATGTATCTAGCCCAGTATCCTGCTTCAAGAACTGGCTAATTGCAGATATCTGGAGAAGCAAATGAGATTAGGACAATCATTTTCCCTATACATTCTCCCAGATATTATTGGTCTATGTGCACAGGAACTTTCTGAGTCAAAAGTACCCTCTTTGTGGTACAAGCCTCCTTGGAATTTTCTTTTACGTTTTGAACTTATGCATACTTTTAACAAACACCTACAGCACAAATTTCACAGCTTAACTCTGGGCTTTCTAAAAAAAAAAAAAATAATAATAATCATGATACTACCCATAGCCAGATGTATGGAGCCTGACATAGTTTATCATCTTAAATATTCTGTGAATGAAGTGGAAATTAATTCTATAGTAGTGTATTTAAAATAATAAAAAATAAAATAAATAATAAAAATAATAAAAAACAGGTATATCAGTAACTTGTGGGTATACCAAAATAACTTTTGGGTATCCTCAAATAAAGCATACCGACCACTGAATTAACATTTCCAAATGTGTCCACAAGCACTGATATGTTCCAGAAATTAACAAAAGTCCTTGTTTACACTGTCATAATTAACCAACAATGGCCTTGACGCCTTGACATCTAGTGCTACAAGAGATGTTCTGATTGCCTAGCAACTATGGCATTAACAAAAAATAATCTTAAACTGTCCTGAGAACATGGATATTAACATTAGAAATATTAGGCTTTACATCATTTGTGGATCAAAACAGTTTGGGACATAACATCATTGAATCTTGTAACAGAGACAGATGCTTACATATTGAATGACAGCCCTGTATGAACATATGGCCTGATTTGCTGTAGGTATCTTAGCCTTCTGTTTCAGCCACTTCTTTAAAACCTTTAACCCTCCCCCCCCCCCTTTTTTTACTTTCTTTTATGCAATAATGCCAACATTGAAGTATTAAACTCTCTTCACAATGACAACACAAATTAAACATTATCACTGAATGGCTAATCAATGAATCCTGTTCAAACTTTTAATCAGAGTCATGAGTCAAATATCTCCAGCCTATACAGAACTTGAAATAAAACCAGAAATTTCCATTAGGAATGCAAGAATGTAGCTTTTTCTATGGAAAGCATGCTGAAAGTTTCCCCTCTAAGCTCCCATTTTTTAATTATTTATTTGTTTTTTTTGTTTGTTTGTTTGGTTGGTTGGTTTTTTTTGGGGGGGGGGGGGGTGAGTGCGGGAGAGTTCACTCCTGAGTTTGAAAGAATTAAATTTGGAAACTGAAAACTACTAAAATATACTTTCACTTGTTTTACATGTTTCATTTAATGCTAATGCTTATAATAATAATAATAATAATAATAACAGATTCTCTGCCTATCACCATTTTCAGAACTTTACTATTAAAAGAAAAGCTGCATTTTCAACTAGTTACCATCATGCCTGGTCCAAGATCCATAAGAAATATCCAGTCTGCATTATAATATCATAGAAACTAAAACTTGAGGCGACCCCTCACTTCTAGTAGAAAATAAATAAATAAATAAAGTTGTTCTTTCTACTATAGATGAATTAATGTCTGTATTTCATGCACTCTACACAAGCAAAAAGTTCCATATAATAAACTAGAAAGAAGAGAATTAATGGAAGATGAGTTAGGAAAAAAAAAAGAAAAAAAAAAAAAAAAACTTGGTTTGAAAAAATCGGTCAATTTTAGAACAGTTAAAGCATTTCTTAACATTGTCTATTTTCAAATACATGTCTGTGCCGTGCTCCCCCCATTTTTCCTTTCACAAGTAATTGGTGAAATCATCAATATTTTTTAACTATGTGTCTGACTTGAAAGCTCCTTGGATGGGCAGTATTAGATGTAGTTTAGGGATGACATCTCAAACTTCAAGATTTTTAATCTAATCTAAGAGGACTTTGATCCTTACTCACTGATGTAAAATATACCAAGTTGAATGTGTTTCAGTTGAGCTGAAAAGTCTCTTTGAGGTGTGAGATTTTCAAACAATTTTAAGGTCACTTCACATGCAGATACCACTGATTCTATGCTTGAGTAAACTTTTGCTATGCTTTTGGAACTTTTTTTTTTTTTTTTTTTTTTCCTCCTAAATTTTATTAAGAGTCCTGGTCTACACCTCTTTTCCCAGGTACCAGCACTGCATTGGGTACCACTAACACTTTCCTATATCTCAGGACTGTAAGTGAAGATTAAAAAGTATCTGATTAAAAGTATCTGAAAGTGCTTAACAGCAGAAATATCACAAGTGGGCAGACTGTGGATCCAAACCATTCTGCTTCCCATACAAATGGCAACTGTAACAGCTGGACCTGTGCAGAAAGTCTTCATTCCTTCTTTCAAAGGCTGCGTGATCCAGGTTCTGACCCTGCAGTGCATCACCAGCAGATATTTATCTCTGAAGTTCTAAAGATGCGTCACTTCCATATTTTCCTGCTAACATAATTTTGACATTCGCTTTATTGGGTCTGACCTTGCACTAGCCCTCATTTTATAACTTCAGCCCATCTTGAGCAGGGAGCCTAATTTACAGTGGGGTCTGTCAACCTCTTTTGGAACAGTTTTCATAAGTGTAGAGAGTTGTTTGGATTTATAGAACTAAATGGCTTGGTGAAATACAAGGATCCATGCCACGCAAGCTGAGAAAGAGTGATTCCTCATCTGTGAGCAGAGACTGCTTTCTCTAAGACCCAAAATACGAGCTATGGAGCTATGGCTCTGGCACAAGTTAACATCTGTGAAAGGATGTGGAGTAAAGTATGGCCCCTTATGTTACTGCCACAGCTGGGCTTCCTGCAGCTTAATTTGCCCTCTCAGCATGTTGCACTGATTATAAATACAATGCTGCTCTTGTTGCCAGAGGCCATGACATATCGTTTGGCACTCTGCAACCCTCAGAACAAATTTTTCCCTTTCCCTGTTCACCTCAGTCAATCACAGCTTCAGAAAGCAGCCCTCTGCCACCCAGCATAGGATTACATGTCATTTATAATTTTACTCGCTTCAAAAAGCTAATGCTTAAGTTAATAAAGTGGAAAGATAGTGAGTATGGTGTCCTGACTAAGAGGCAGATTGAAGTTATTGTTATTATTTGGGTTGTGGGGCACGGTAGGGGTGAGGAAATGGGAGACATAAAAATAAAGAGCTAATAGTCCCTTTGGTGTCAAGAAAAAAGAGAAAAGGAGGCAGCTCTTCGATGAGATATAAAATATTAATAATTCTCAGACACTACTTTTTTTTTTTTTTTTTTTTTTTTCTCTTATTCATTAAAAAATATATGTGTATTTCTAGACATTAAATTTATGCAAGTGGAAGCTTTTTGCCTCTGAGGCTGGATGTTTTAATCACATGAGAATTCACAGAATTTCCAGCACTTAATGCAATTTACCTAACAGATGAAAAGGTTGCATGAAGTTTTAAATGTATAGACACTTTTCTAATTTCAATCTGATTTAACTGAGAAACTCACAGTTTGTGTGTAGATATGTTGTAGGGAATGGAGTTTTAGAAATCCTTTATTCACAAAATAGGCTAATAGAGATATGATACTGTAATTCAAACCCTGACAATACTTGAAATTAAAAAGTTTTGTGACAAGGGGAATTGTTTTAAGTTGTATAAGGACAGAAAATATCTATTTCCAAACTCACTGATTTAAATATCATAGGAAAACGTTCACAATAACCTGAAAATTAGCAAAAGTGTTAATCATCTACCAAGACAAATATCTCACTGAAACAGGACAGGATCTTAAATGCAGCAACAGAAGTTGCAAAAAAGAATTTATAAATGAACAGAAGAAAATTAATTGGGTGGACCACTTGATGGATAAGTAATTGATTGGATAGTTGCACTTAAAGAGTTGAAGTCAATAACTTGAAGTCCAGGTAGAAAACGATGAAAATATCATCGTAGAAAATGATGAGTGTTGTTCCTCAGTGGTCTGTACTGGGATTGGTGTTATTTAACATCTTTGTTGGTGACATGGAAGATAGGATTGAGTGCACCCTTAGCAAGTATGTGGATGGTGCCAAGCTGAGTAGTGTGGTCAACCCGCTGAAGGGAAGGGTTGCCCAAAATCTACGTACTGTTTCACAATGCCAAGTGCAAGGTCCTGCACCTGGATCAAGGCCATCCACAATATTAATACAGACTGGGCAATGAAAGGATGGAGTCCTGAAAAGAAGGATTTGGGCATACTGGTGGATTAAAAGCTCAACATGAACCAGGAATGTGTGCTTGCAACCCAAGAAGCCAACCATATCCTAGGCTATATCGAAAGAAGTGTGGCAAGTAGGTTGAGGGAGCTGATTCTCCACCTCTACCCCACTCTCATAGGACCCCACCTGGAGTACTGCATTGAGCTTCTGGACCCCACAGCATAAGAAAGACATGGACCTGTTAGAGTGGATCCAGAAGAGGGCCATGAAGATGATTAGAGTCCTGGAGCACCCCTCCTATGAAAACAAGCTTATAAAGTTGGAGTTATTTAGCCTAGAGAAGAGAAGGTTCCAGGGAGACCTTATAGTGGCCTTCTAGTATTTAAAGGGGGCCTACAGGAAAGCTGTGGAGTGACTGTCAAGGAGTATAGTATAATCAATACAATAGTATAATCAAACAAGGGATAAATGGTTTTAAACTAAAAAAGATTAAGTTTAGATTAGATATAAAGAAAAAAATATTCATGATGAGGGTAGTAAGGCATTGGAACATGTTGCCCAGAGAAGTTGTGGATTCCCCATCCATGGAAGTGTTCAGCGCCAGGTTGGATGGGTCTTTGGGCAACCTGATCCACTGGAAGGTATCACTTCTTGTGGTGGGGAGATTGAAAATAGATGATCTTTTAGGCTCTTTCCAGAGTAACTCATTCTGTGTTTTTATGATCCTATGACTCTGTGATTTAATCCTTGGAAATAATTTCTTATTTGCCTGCTAACCAAAAGTACAGAACTTATTTCCTCTATTATTACTGGTTTTTAAAATCTATTTATGTACATGTTTTAATTCATAGTAGACCTAAAATATCTGAATGTCAGACTGTAAATATATGCCCAGAGTAGGTATGTATTTAAACGGTTTTATGCTTAAGGCTGTTGCTGAACTGACAAATAAGATCATGGCAAAATATCCTTAATTTGCTGATGCAGATCCTGCAAGAATATAAAGAAAACTGTATTCTCACTACCTTGCCAAAAGTAAAGAAAGCAAATTACTCCATAGTTTGTACACAATGAAGTTCCTTATTCACATATATTATTTTTGACTTATGGAAAAATATATATGAAAACATGTTTTAAAGATTGCAAAGAATGTGTGCTGAGTTCATAAGTGTAGAAAAAATATTAATTCAACTGTACCAGCTAACCAGATTTAAATATCCTTATAAGCAACTTGTATTAACAAATCAATATTTGTACTATGCAACTACTTACAAAAATGTTACATATAGAATTATAGAACAGCTATGCAACCAAATGGAGTGGAGTGCCCAGATCATTGTTTAGAATAAAATGCAGAGATTCATTATATGACCTCCTAAAGAAAAAATAAATTAATAAATTATGCTGGTGGTCAACCACCTGGAAAGTAGCTTGGTAAAAAAGAGACCTGGGTTTCCTGGTCATCACCAAGTTAAGCAGTACACCCAGAAGTGTTAATAGTATCCTGGGCTACATTAGGCAAAGTGTTGCCAGCAGGTCAAGGGAAGTGATCCTTCTGCTCTACTCAGAGGCCATACCTGAGTCCAGTTCTGAGCTCCACAGTACAAGAGAGGCATGGATGTTCTGGACAGAGTCCAAGAAAGGGCAACAAAGATGATAGAAGCTGATGATTCTTTCCAGAGAGGAAAGGCTGAGAGAGATGGGACTGTTCAGACTGAGGAAGAAAAGACTCGAGAGTATTTCATCCATGTCAGTGTCCTGAAGGGACTGTGCAAAGAAGACAGAACCAGGCTCTTTCCAGTGGTTCTGGTGAAAGAATAAGAGGCAATGGGTACAAATTGGATGAAAAGAAGTTCCCTCTGAACATCAGGAAACACTTGTTTACTGTGCAAATGGCTGAGTACTGGCATGGCAGAGGTTGCCCAGAGAGGTTGTGGAGTCTTGCTCCTTAGAGGTATTAAAAAGTTGCCTGGACCTGGTTCTGGGCAACCTGTTCTAGGTGGCCCAATTTGATCAGGGTAGTTGGTCAAGATGACCTCCTGAGGTCCCTGCCAACCTCAGATGCTCTGTGATTGTGTAATGAAAGTAATTGTTCAAGACTCTTGGAATTTTGATTAGGTAATTTTAGTTAGGCAAAGGAAAGGACAATTGATACAGAAGACAAATGTCCCCAGAGTTTCACTCTGCTGTGTTCTTCTGCAATAGAAATCAATTAGGGAAGAGAATAGCCCACTATCTATGTCTTTGGTGGGAATGAATTAGTAATTAAATAGACTTCAGTTTACCCATGCCATTGCATAATTTTGAATACCTATATAGTGATTTTAAATTTTATAAAACTTGGGCACTTACCTGTGCTGTAGCAGTTTCAATTTGCAAGTTTTAAATTTAGTTAATCTATTATCCTTGCAACATTTTGTGACATATTTCAAATATAGAAATGTCTACACTTCTCAGAAAGTATTTTATTGGTGAAATGTGCTCTTTTCATCAGATAACATCTTCTACCTGCAGCCAAAATCTTCCTGCAGAGTACATTCTACATACTGTAGAGTACCTCCATTTTGCAAGGATAAATAAGATGCAGCTGAACACCCTGAATGGGAGAGACAGCAGTTTATGATATTGACAAGCGATGTCAAGAGAAAATGGTCTAAAAGCTCAACATCTTCCATTTATCCCACATGTCTTAGTCCTGGGTTATTGGATAATACACTTTTCCTCTTTATTATTATTATTATTATTTTTTCCAGTCACACATAAAGGAGTTTTATTTTTCATCTATAGCAGAATAAAAATGAATTGCAGAACTTGTCTTTATTTTATTTCTTGCATGTGTTTTTGAAAAAAAAATATATATATATAAAATGTTTTCATATCGTTTTATCAGTATGATTATTCTCGTATTTGATTGGTGGCTGTATTTGACCAAACCTTCATTTTGTGTTAATTGCTTCAGTTCTGTTACTTTTGCCTATAACTGTATAACTGTATAAGGATATGTAGCTGTGATGTCCTTTAAAATATGTGTAGAAAACAAAACAGATTTTGAATCAGGCTTTCAATGACATTTTTGTTTGTTCTCTGAAACAAAGACTGTCACATTTTTAAAAAATAAATCTTGTATGCTGTACTTTTTGCACCTCGCTTAGCTCATTCAATCAAACTAGACAGGTTAGTTTCACTTTGTACTCTCTAGTGATGAAGGGTACCAAAAGCCTTTCTATTTTCTCTAACTTATGTAAAAATCACTGGCCTATGAATTCTAGTTTTAAATTAGTAGTGGTACTTTAACCTTGACTGAACTCAGAATATACAAATAACTATATTGAATCAGACCAAGCGAACACTTAGCCTAGTATCCCATCTTACACAAATGTTATAGTCAAGTCCCAGGAAAGACTCCGAATAAAAATAAACATATTCTGTTACTGTGCAGAATATTCTTATATCCTACAATATTTTTCAGGACAAAAACTTTCTTCTCTAGAGCTTGTGTCTTTTCATCTAAAAGAATAAATTTCTATTCCATGGCCATATGCAATCATTTTTTTTATAACATATAAATTGCAATAAACACTGCATCCTGAAGCAAGGAGTTTCATAATGTAATTACTTAGTGCACTTTCAGATTTTTAGGCATATATGCTTCAAGAGGGGAAAGGAATGGTGTTATGTGCTATTAGAAAAGTCATAATTATTGGAGGTGGGATTGAAGTAATGATGTTTTAACTATCAAAAAACTTTGTACAAACTATCTAGAGTTGTCCAAACTAGAACTTATTCTAGTTGTGAACAATGATGAAAGGGAGGAAACTGCACAGGACAACTCTTTCCACATACCTCTCTCTTACCATGGAATAAATGTCCCTTTACTTATGTTTGTTTCCCTCCATTAACTAACGATGGACAATCAGTTTAGGTGAGATGCCAACCATATTAATGCAAACAAAGTGAATCACTCCCCATATTACTTTGGCCAGAATGAGTTTTCATTAAAAATACCTAAAAATCCAAACAATAAATGAGACATTGTTTGCACTGTATAGTCTACTTATACGATCTGAAGCATTACTGTATTTTCATGTATTTCAGCCTGCGTCAGGAAAACATCACTTCTTCCTGCCAGGAACTTCATTTTCACCAGTGGAGAAACTTTGTATTTAAAACTCAGTAGATGGGTATATTTTGCAACTTTAATTCTTGAAATAAGGAGATACTGATATGGCAAAATTAGTTTAATTAAGGTCTATCATATGTTAGTCAAAACTGGCTTGATTATCTTGAATTGGGAAAATCTTAAATTTACTGGCAAAGGTTTGGCCTAACCTTCTCAGATATATTTTTGGAAGCCTTTTGCTGTCTCTTTTTCTTTCAAAACACCTCTTAGGGTAATCTCATTATACAGAATAGCATGCACAATTAATAGATTTTCTAGTATTATCAAGAGGGTTTTAAAGTAATATAAATGAGGGAAAATGATACTATGTCAATCAAGTTGCACACACTTAAATATTAAAGCCAGCCTGTAGAATCTTTATTATGACAAATCCCTTCACAAACAATGTTGCAAGAAACCCATTCTTTAGGTCTGCGTCCGTTAAGATAAATGTCTGAAGACAGCATTTAGGATACCTAATACAGGTATTTAATTTGCACTTAAATTTTATAAATCTCATGGCTACTGTAGATCACTTGCTTAAATGCCTTAAATAAAATGTGATTAAGAATACAAACCAAAGCAATTTTAAAATATAGACTTTTTTTTTTTTTTTTTTTTTTTTTTTTTACATCCACTAATTTAGTACAAGATCTTAATATAATAGATTGTGAAAACACAAGAAGTTGACCTGAATGGTATCAACCGTCTTTGTGCCAAAGTTCTGTAATATCTTTCTATTTTTAAAACTATGCTGAAGAAAAAAAAAAATAAAAAATAAAAAATCAAATAATTATTAACAGAAGTTTCAAAAATGAAACATGAGTAACAATATTTGAAACTAAGCATATCCCACACTCCATCTGAAATCAGTTTCCAAAATACAGATATTTTAAAATGAGTTAAAATCTAATTGAATCGAATCAAAACAAATAATTAAATAGTGCTGTTGGTAGGGACCTCCAAAGATCATCAAGTTCTGAGCACTTCAAGGCTAACAAAAAAACAATATAGCATATTAATGAGGGCATTATCCAAATACCTCTTGAACACTTATAGGCATAGGCCATCAACCACCTCTCTAGGTGTCTGATGTTTCTATTCTGGTGTTTGACCACCCTCATGGGAAATAAATTTATCTTAATGTCTAGTGTGAGCTTCTGGTGCAGCTTTGTTCCATGCCTATGCATCTTGTCATCAGTTACAAAAGAGAAGAGTTCAGCACTTCCTTCTCCTCTTTCCCTCTATGGGAAGCTATAGAGAGCACCAAAGTCAGCTCTGAATCTACTCTTCTCCAAATTAGACAGTTCAAATTTTCTCAGCCTCTCAGAGAACATGCATTCCTACCCTTTCAGCAGCTTTGTTGCCCTCTGTATGTTTTCAAATATTTTAACATCGTTTTTATATTGTGGAGGCCAGAATTGTAAACAATATTTAAAGTGAGACCTAACCAACACCAAATAATGCAGGAGAATCACCTCTTTTGACAAGCTGGTTATTATTATGGTTTTGGCTGAGTAAATTTTCTTTGTAGAGGTTCATATGATGCTGTGTTTTGGATTTTTTGTGAAAATAGTGGTGATGACACACCAATGTTTTAGTTGTTGCAAAGCAGTGGTTACACAGAGCCAAGGATATTTCTGCTTCTTGTGCTGCCCTGCTAGTCAGGGGGTGCAAGGGTACGTAGCCAGGACATCTGACCCTGACTAGCCAAAGAGATATTCCATACCAGCAATAAAAGCTGGGGTAAAGAAGGAGGACATTTGTCTTCCCAAAAATACATTATGTGTCGTGAGCCCCACCTCCCTGGAACTGGCTGAACATCTGTCTGCTGATGTGAAGTAGTGAACGAATTCCTTGTTTTGCTTTGCCTGTGTGAACGGCTTTTGCTTTAATTAGTAAACTGTCTTTATCTCAGCCTATGAGTTCTTGTACTTCTACCTTTCTGATTCTCTCCCCCATGCCACCTGGGGAGGGTGAGTGTGGTACTCAGCTGCCTGATGGGTTAAAACACGACAGCTATGATTTGTTTAATGTACCCCAAAATGCAGTTTGCGCTCTTGGCTGCTAGACTCTTGTTAGACCTGCTGTCAACCCCAGATCACTTTTTTCAGTGATGCTCTCCAGCCACTCATCTCCCACAGTGTACCTGTGTCTGGCACCTGTGATGAGTTATGATGATAAATCATCCAATTTAAATTGAAAAGTGAAAGTCTGAGTTTGTTGTTGTTTCTTTTTTTTTTTTTCTTTTTTTTCAGTATCAAAATTATGGAAATAGGAAATATATGGTAAAAACGTGGATTACTATTTAAATAATGTAGACATCAGATAAGAGAAGAAACAAGAAAAATAATCCTGTTAACTTGTGAAGATTAGGAAAGAAGAAAGTATTTTAAATCAGAATATGAACAACAACAACAACAACAACAATAACAAAAAAGTACATCTGCTAGCTGCAGATGGTAAAAACACAAATAGGGACATAGAAAAGGCAAAAATATACAGGATATACTTCTGTTCTGTATTTGGAATGAAGTAGGTGGATGTATCCATCCATATGATATTGTGGGTAAAATATAAAGTTTACCATCTGTAACAAAAGGAAATGTGAGGCAGCATTTAAGGGCTGAGAAACAAGCTTTCCAGTCTGGCATTAGCAGATCAGTTTAGCCATCTTGTCAAAAGGAAAAGATAAGGTCTTCATCTTTTTCTGAAATCACTTACACAAGGAACAGAGTAAGCTACCCAGGGGCCTTTCATTCTTACCAACCAAGTCATAACAAAATTCAACTAAATAAAATTCAGTACTGGAATAGAATCTAATTTCTCAGAAGGGAGAATAATTAAACTGGGAATTGCATGTAATGCAATGGTTAGTCTTTAAGAGACAAGGAATTTAATTCTAACATAAGCAGTTTAATTCTTGTTGCCAGGAAAAATACCCTGAACTATGTGCTCTGGGCTAAAGGATTGATGTGGTAGATTGCTGTGGTACAACTTCCGTTTTTGAATCTCTCAGGTGTCTTCTCTTCAGAGGTTTGACAAAACCTCTTTAGTGAATGCTAATTTTGAGTTGTATATTAGTTTCTTGAGGATCAAAGTACATTGTGGGAGAGGTGTGAGTTACTCTGGGTTGGTGATCTAATGGTCCCTTTTGGCAAAATACATGATGCAGGTGCCATTTCTGGCTTGGGAATTGCTCAGGATACTAAGTAGGAAACAAAATCCACCTTTCTGAAGCTTTAAAGAAGCTTCAGAACATAGTGATGTCTCATGGGACTGCAGAGAAGGAGCTCGGTTTAATTCTAGGTATTTCTTTAACCATATACCTCTTTAGAGTTACTCAACCATATACCTCTTAAGAGTGTCTCTGTAATAAGTATGCACTCCCCAAGGTTACTATCAAAAGTATTAGTTAGACACAAGCATTTATTGCCCATATTAATATTAAGAGAAATGTTGCAATATTGGAGGAGATATATTTATTTATTTAATTAATATTATTTTTTAATGGGGGGAAGTGAAATAAAAGGAAAGGAAAAAAGCAAGGCACTTATCAAAGTCACTGTGCTGGTTGGATTCTTTCAAATTCCTTAAGGGTTTGGATGTATTAGTCTGGTGGTGGTGTTGTTTTCTAGGCGTGCATTAATTTGATCCATTCTTTTAGAACATGTGTATAACACTACAAAAAAAAAAAAAGTATTATTGGTTTATAAATTACACTTGTTGTTTCAGGGCGATAAACAGAATGATGAATGCAGTCTTTGTTCAATCACCTTTTTATTCATGAAAGGCAAAACCATGGGTTCTAAAAACATTTATCTACATCAGGAGTAAGCCATAAACCTTTCAAAAATGCTCCCAGTAATCCAGGAAGGATGCTGATTACTGTCATAACAAAGAGGATTCAATAATGCTAATGACTTTTCTTATGATAATCAATAACTTGGTGGAAGCTACTTGAATCTTAATGAATCTCCCAGATGTAGACCACTTCTTGCAAACAAAGAAATGGTTAGTGTGCATTTATGAGAATACTTGTTTCTGTCAGATTAATTATGGAAGAACATGTTTCCATGAAGAACTTCATGCCAGCAATGGATGAACCAAAAAATAAAAGTTTCAAAATTTAAAGTGGGAAGTCAGATTGGTGTTTACCTAAATATTTTTTGCTTTCTGTTTCCTGTAATTTTAGGATCAAACTCAGTCAAATCAAGAAAAAATATCAGTTTAGGTACTTGATTCATTAGACCCTAAACTGAGCATGGTAATATCCACCCAGCTTTGCTGTGAATTATCGGCATGACTTGGGATTCAACATTTTCCTAGTTCTGAGTGCTTCCTCTCTGGCGGCATGAACATAGTGAAATACATCTGGTATAACCTCAGCTTTACATATCTGAGCTGTTCAACTCAAAGACAAGAGAGATGTGCTTTCCAGGGACATTTGTCCCACCTATCTTCAATAAATATTTTAGAAATTAATTAGTAATCTTCCTCAGGGTCCTACTGATGCAAAGTGAAACAAATTATTTGTTTATGGTTGATACCTAACTTTTAGATGGTAAAAGTTTGGCAGTATTAATCCTGTTCATTGTATGTGTGTGTTGCCCCAAAAATATTTAGATAAAAAACAAAACAAAAAACAACAACAAAAAAACTCTCTCATAAAGCACCCAAATCATAAATCCAATGAAATACTGAGCAGATTTAAAGCTACCTATATTAATATCAAAGCAATCAAAATTAGATCTCAGAAAACAGGCAAACCTAAGTAAACTCTTTCAATTCAGTAATAAAATATAAAATATCAAAATAAATTTGATTTTCAAATGCAAGTTATCTTTACTTTCTGATTCACCTATACCTACTTATATAGAGAGATAAAAAATGATCAATTTGGGGTAAAATATACATTGAAATCTTTAAATTTTCAGTCCATATTTCACTCCAGCTTTGCCTTCTCTTTAGTACAACTGATTATACAAACTAATATAATCTCTAGACATAATATGTATGCTGATATTCAACTTATGTTTTCCACTTGGTTCATTTTTTTTTTTTTTTCATGATAGCTTTTCCTTATTATTATTATTGTAAATCTAATTGCAAATTTGTCATAAAAACACACCAAATCTGGAACAAGGAGAAAAAAAAAAAAAAGGAAGGAAGGAAGAGAGGAAGAGAGAGAGAGAGAGGGGAGGGGGGGGTGGCAAACAAAGACAACAACAGCAACAACAACAACACAGAATCACAGAATCACTGAACTGTAGGGGTTGGAAGGAACCTCGAAAGATCATCGGGTCCAACCCCCCTGAAAAGCAGGTTCCTCAGAGCAGGCTGCCCAGGTAGGTGTCCAGACGGGCCTTGAATATCTCCAGAGAAGAGACTCCACAACCTCGCTAGGCAGCCTGTTCCAGTGCTCCGTCACCCTCACAGTGAAGAAGTTCTTTCACATGTCAGTGCGGAACTTCTTGTGTTGTATCTTGTGGCCATTGCCCCTTGTCCTATCCCCACAAACCACTGAGAAGAGGTTAGCTACATCCTTCTGTCTTCCACCCCTCAGATATTTATAGACATTGATAAGATCCCCTTTCAGTCTTCTTTTCTCCAGACTGAACAGACCCAGGTCTCTCAGCCTGTCCTCATAGAAAAGATGCTCCAGACCCCATACCATCTTTGTGGCCCTCTGCTGCACTCTTTCACGGAGCTCCCTGTATTTTTTGTACTGGGGAGCCCAGAACTGGACACAGTACTCTAGGTGAGGCCTGACCAAGTGTGGTGGTTTTACCGTGTTAGGCAACTGAACACCACAACCGCTCTCTCACTCCCCCTCCTCAGATGAGGAGGGGAAGAAGTAAAGGAAAGAACAACTCACGGGTTGAGATAATTTTAATAAAGAGAAATATATATATATAAATATTATTAAGGAAATATTATTATTAATTAAACAATTCAACTAAA
>CM021763.1:8000913-8029627 GCA_011075105.1 Heteronetta atricapilla
TCCCGTATGGCTAATTCCCTCAGGTACGGGATTCCCTTCTCCATAGCGGTCCACTTGCCTGGCAGACATACAAGTTCTTCCTTGTAGGGATACCTTTCCCTTACAGCGTACAGGATACGCCTCCAGAGGCTGTAGGATCGTACTCCTTCTCCAATTGCTTTGTCAATGCCTGCGTCTCTAGCAAGGGATCCCAGCCAACTGGCTTCCCTGCCATCTATATCCACATAATTGGCTCCGGTATCCCAGCACCGGAGCAGCCAGGTGACAAGCTGCTCACCTATGCAGTGACCAAAATCTTTTTGCATATCTTGTAGCTCATGCTGGTATAGGTTTCAGGTAACTAATGTTTTTTGAACATCCCCAGCTTCATCCTCCTGCATCCCTGATGGCCTAGCCTTGTCTTCTCCATACCTAGACTCTCTGCATTCTAAATGACCTGAGACTCTATACCATTTTTTCACCTTGTCTACAGGGTTTTCAACTTGTCCTGCTACGGCTTGTTTCTCTGACTCAGCCACAGAGTCTGCCACAGGGGTTGGAATACACTCTGCAAGGCCAATAATAATAATAATAATACATACTTACATACATACATACAAATAAGTAATGCACAATGCAATTGCTCACCACCCGCTGACCGATGCCCAGCCCAACCCCAAGCAGCTGGCCCCCCACCCCAGCTAGCCATCCCTATATATTGTTCAGCATGACGTCAGATGGTATGGAATACCCCTTTGGCCAGTTTGGATCAGCTGTCCTGGGTCTGTCCCCTCCCAGCTCTTGCTACACCCCCAGCCTGCCCGCTGGCAGGACAGAGCAATGAGCTGAAAAGTCCTTGGCTTAGTGTAAGCACTGCTCTGCAGCAATTAAAACATCAGCATGTTATCAACACTCTTCTCATCCTAATCCAAAACATAGTACCCTACCAGCTACTAGGAGGAAAAATAACCCTGTCCTAAGTGAAACCAGGACAGACTCGATGATCTTTGTGGATCCAGGATGTTCTATGATTCTGTGAATATTAAGGTAAAATAACAATGTATGCTAAAATGCATAAGTAATATTAAAGAGTTGTTTGGCTTTGCAAATACGCTTGAATTCATAGGAAGCCTCCATTCCCAGTGGCATCTTACCCTGTTAATAGAGACTTCTTTTTGAAAAATGGCACCTTCTAAACTTGTTTCCATGTCTGCCTGACAGTTTAGTTCAACACAAATTGCAGCAATTGTTAAAGCCATTAAAATGTCTGATGATCATCACAGCTTTGAGTGTTGAATTTTAGTTTGAATCCTTTCCATTTTCTTTAATCTCCCTTATAGCCTTTTGATTTCTAGGAAATGCCATTTATTTAAAACTAAATAAAGCAAGTGGAAAAGTTAAAGTGCCGTTGTATAATGATAGGACTAGGTTCTCATTTTCAATTTACCAGCAACATACAGCAACTTTACATTAGAAAATAAATTAAAAAAAATATCTCTTTGGGTAGCTCCAAGAATAGTGCTGCAAACTTATCTGAATAGAAAATGATTTTCTCTAAGGCAGGAATACACAGTCCTTGTTTCTAATCCAGTTTGCAAATTCCCATGTTCCAAAGAGCTTGAAATATACCTTAAGCACACAATAAATCATTTTCCCTTCTATTTTTTTCCAATATAAATATTATCCTTCCTAAGATCAAATATTCACTGCTGTAGAATCCTGAAAATCAAAATCCATGTTGCCACCTTTGTGTCCCTTTGTAAATTCCCACTTAAAAATCTAACTTTCCTGTGATGCCTACAAATCATTGCCATCTAGTACTGTTTAAAGATCAACAGAGCTGTGGCAGTTTAATTACTTATTGTTAGTCAGCTGAGCATAATAACTGTTCACATTTTCTTAGCCTACTCCAAATAAAAAGTGAATTAATGCAACTTTCTTAGATGAAATGAAAATTAAGCAAAAATACCTAGCAATTTGTGTGAAAAAAAAAAAAAAAGAATATAAATTACAAATCTTAGTTACTTATCAGAAATAAACATGTCACTTTACATTTGGCAATCAAAGCTATATATCTATATCAGATTCTAAAATGTGCTGCTTATGACTACTTAGAGAATCATAGAATTTAAATTAAGCTAATCCTTTTTCTTATATTTTTATCTCTCTCTGGACCTTCTTTGATACTTTATTTACTTGTCTGATATTATTGAAATCTTAATTTAAGGATTTTAAAAGAGCAAGGTTTTTTTTTGGGGGGGGGGGGAGGGGCAGGGGTTGCTGTTTTTTTGATGTTTCATATGTATCAAATCATGAGCAAGATAAAGAAATTTCCTTGTGATACACAATTTAGACAGAATGCCAAAGCAGAAAAGCCATGATTTACCATCCAAAAAGAAAGAGAAGAGATGATCTCAGAAACTGAAGTAATAGAAACAACAACAGATCAAAGATTGCATGCTAAAGGATTAAGAAAATGTAACTTCAGAAAAAGCTGGCAATTTATTTATTTGGTAAAGTCCAAAGGAAGAGAAAGACTTGCTTGTCTTATTTGATTACAGTTTGACTTTAAAGCATCCACGTGGCTATGGAAAAAATAAATGCAGTCCTAATAGACGAGAAATAGGTGTGCGTAATAGTGGTAAAGAAGAACTAATGCTGTTATACAAGTCATTTATGTTATCTCCTCTAGAATATTGAATCCAGTCCTGATGACTTTCACTCAAGGAAAGACTTCAGTGCTGAAAATGGAGGTTCACTAAAGTGACAGAAACCTTATTTAAAAAATGAGATTTTTAAGGTCAGAAAGAAAACCTCTAGAGGAACCAAAAAACGTAACAGGTATCACTAAATGCTCTGTATCTCTACTTCTAGTTTATGGAATTAAAAAATAACATATTAATGCCATTCTGGACCACTGACTCAAGTAAGTACTTCAGCTCACAAAAGATGCTCAGATCTATGGAAGGATGCTTTGATGGATTCTACAAGATTGGTGGTTCTCCAGCAGGTGTTCCCCAAAGATACTTCTCCTTTAATCTGGATTCTGGCTTCTGTTCCAAAATACCATCCAGGGTGGCAGAATGTTGTTAAGCAGCAATTGTATTAACCTTTCAGAAAACTTAGCTTATTTGCTAGGTTGGTAAAGGAGTGCACACATAAACTACAAGTCATCCCACAGAAAACAATTCCATGAGTCCAAAGCCATTTTGAGGGCCTGTGCACTCTCTTTGTATGCAATATTTAAAACATGGAAAACAGGGAATGTGATGAATCTGACACTATTGTATAAATCTAGGAGCCAGGGCCTTAATCATAAATGGTCATTCTCTGTGTCTTTATCCAGCTGAAAACTCAATGCAAGGGAAAGCTCCAGAAGTACTCTCCTGAGGTGTGAGGCTGCTCTTTCCTGCAGCTGTGACAATGTTAATAGCCATTCAGCTAATCCCTTCTTGGATTCTGACAGCACAGTCCCTGCCTTCACATTCTTCTGTTTCTTCCTTTGTTTTTTTGTTTAATTAATAATCATCAGAATGTGTCCGGATGGTTCTCCCTTCTTTTTACCACTCTCTCTCAACACCCACTCAATAAGAGGGAGAGAAGAAAGATGATGGGGGCGGGTGGGCATGGGGGGGGGGGCGATGGAAGAGATGCCAGCTTGAAATTAACAGAGACAATTGCAGTTGACATAATGATACCACATAATCCTAGCAATTAAGTCACAGAGCAGCACAGCAAGTTCATTCTTAATGCTCATGGCATTGCTTTCCTGTTCCCCTCCCTGCTTTCCACTGCACATAGGAAACAAGGATTACAGAAGGCTCTGTTCTCAGTAAAGAGCCTGTTCTTAAAGACTTTAGCTGTCCTGGCTGTCATGTATGAATATGCAAGCTAGATGCAGCCATCCATCCATTCAGTCCATTGGCTGACAGTGGATGACTTTGCACAGGAGTGGCACTTGGATTTACCCCGGGGGTGAGGTCTGAGGCTGAGGCTGCTCACAGCTGTGCCATCTGTTCCAATAATACCACATTACTCTCTAAACTCAGTAACGAAGGCTCTTGAGTAATCTTTCATCAGAATGACTTCATGTCATTAAAAATGCATTTCAATACATAGCTTTTTTAAATATTTAACCCTCTTTGGCTTTGAGGGATTGATTCAGATCTGCAGTGTTTATATGTATAGGAAACATTTATTTTCATATGTAGGCTTGCATTAATTAATGAAGATATGAGCATGCACAGAGAAAGGGTGAACTGTGACAAATGAACTCTTAAACTTTGGACTATGAGTGGGGACAATTGGTCTTCTGGCTTTGATTTACCTGTGTGAACTTTTCTTTCGGAAGAGATCTAGGTTGGGCTAAATAAGTCAAGCATACCATTGAATGGGATCCAATTAGCTGTAACAGACGTTGTATCATTCTCATTTACTTGCCTCCCTCTTCTTTCATTCATTGTCTTTCCCTTGTCCTCATGTCCTCATTTTCAACCTACCTGGCATTGTCAGTTCAAATAGTGTAGTTTTATTAATACATTTTAAATATATTTTTTAAAGTTCTTTCCAAAGATTTTTTTTTTTTTTTTTTTCTTGTGGCAATTTCCTTTTAGGTTTCTGACATATTTAGCCAGCAAAAGTGTGTGCTGTTCTGAAACTGTCAGGCCTTATTATGACATGCAGGCCCTGATGAATACAGGGCTGTCAGGCCTGCTATTGCAGTGGAATGATCTGATGCTGTGTGCAAAGCTAAGGTTTCCCCCACTTGTTGATAAGTTGAAGATAAGAGCTCCTTGGCACTGTTCAATGCTCGCAGTGACTGTGAATGGCATATTACTCTAATTATACCTTTGGCTCTTTGAAAAATAAGTTTTGGAACTGATATTTGTACTGAACACCCTAGTAGAGACATATTGGGAACATGAGCTGTGACAAAGATGGGATGTTATTCTCTGAGATAAGCTTTAATAAAACAGATATTATGAGGATTAGCAAAGAGAAAGATGGTCAGAATTATGGAATAAGTGAAAGCCTTATGGATCATTAGATTAAACATGAGGTACCCCGAATCATTTCACTTAAATATGATCATGAGAGTCAGTGCTCATTTATCACTTCAAGGTATCTTGCATTCCAGTACTGGTATATTTTTTATCTTTTAGGAATCTGAATAAGCTATTGGTTCCCAGAATTTGTGGGTATGTCAACTTGAGTTTGTGTGCCAAGTATATAGAAATACACTCTGAATGAACTCAGAGGAAAAACAAACAAACAAACAAACAAAACTTGAGCTTTATGTACACTGGTTTTACCAAACATGACCCAACTCCAGAAATAATTCCATGGAGCCATGTTTAATATGACTTGAAGTCCAAACTAATCTCTGGAGGTCATTTAAAAAGAGTTTGCACTGGTCTGCAGAAGCCTACATAAAGGGTAATGACAGGTTTGGAGAGGTAGATATTTTTTCTATGTTAGATATATTGTTGTCTTGTAACAACACTCAAAACAGTTAGACAAAGTGATGGCATAGATTTGTTTTCATTTCTGACCCTGGCAATGTAGTCCTATGTTCCCCTCCCATAACATGCAACTTGGAATATTATCTTCAGGGGTGCATGTTAGTAATTGAAGCCATTGTGAATGGTGAGTCTCTTCCTCTGCCTCTTCCTCTGAAACATAAGTAATAAAAAGCATCAAAAAGGTATGAATCATTGGTCAAACAGCTCAAACTGGGGAGTAAAAGAGAGATGGCAAATTATAGGTAGAAATACAATATCTTACAGTTATTGCATGACTATGTTTCTGACAGAAATGATGGGCTTTCTATTTAATGGAATGCATTTATCTGTTAACAAATAGAATTAGGTCTGTTTTTTTTCCGAAATCTATATATTTCCTCCTCTATGCTCACATCCCTGCCCCACCACTGCCACATACAAATATAAACACTTATGCACTCAGACACAAGTAAGAAGTATAGATAAATGTGTCAAAATATGAACTACATATAGAATTATATGTACTTGTAAAATATTAAGTATATAATTCCTTTATAAATACATGATAATATATTTCTATCTATAATCTAGATGCATCTTATATGTCTTTGTGACGTGGCTACCACAATTGCCCTACATCAGCCAGTGTCTGTTGACACCCATTAAATTTTGTTCAGTGGGACACACTGTATAGACTCAAGCTGCAAAGGGTTAAAGAAGCATTTGTGGAAGGCATGTCACTGCATATTTTGGTGGGTCAAGACTGATTTTTAAAAGACATTAAGTCAGAATCTGAAGGAGACATGATGGTGTTTTCTTCAACTTTTTTTTTTTTTTTTTTTTTTTTTTTTTTAGAATATGTTACATACGTATCTGAAATTATTAAGAGATTTTATGTAGATTTTTTTTACTCTACCTCTATTCATCCAGTCCCTAAGTTGTACAAGTGCTAATAATAATAATAATTCAACTTAATAACATTAATTATTGCAAAGCATTCAAGCCATCCACTCCTCAAGGGCACCTAACACTTCATGTCTTCAACTTGCATCTTCTTTATCACACTTGAGCCACTCTCATAAACTACATCTTCTTCAGGGTTTTTCAGGGAGGGCAAGTCCAACATCATGGAAATGAACTGAGAAAAACACAACCTTTAAATATTCCTAATAAATATATAAATATAATATTTATATTATAAAAATATAAACCTCTTGATATTACAATTTTTTATCCTTTTTGCTATAGGGACTGAAACAGGTGTTCTATTTTCTTCAGTCAGGCTTTTAGAATCTCATTTTTATTGTCATCCTGTTATCAAATTTAGAGCTAGAAAAATGTATTTTTTTTCTGAAGTTAGCAAAATTCTTTGAAATCATCTCACTTTCTTCAAATTTCTGATACGAATCTGATCTAGTCAAAAGTGTTGCTTACAAAATGGCTATAGTGATTTAAAGTTAAAGAAATGCTGAGGGATCTTGTTCATTTGTTTCTTTTTGTACCCTTAAGATTTGACTGCATGTAAGAGAAACTCACATGCAGAAACAATCCATGTTTGTCCATGGAAAAGATCTCCTAAAGGAATTAAATTTAGTCCCAAGTGTTATAATTTTCCAGTCAATTCAACAAAAACATTCAGGAACTTTATTATTCTAGGCAGTACATGAAGAAGCCCGGAGAAGAAAAAAATAGAAGAGATCTTTTCTTGTTCTGAATTTTCAGACTGTTTCTATTATTATTATTATTATTACTATTGGCTGATATATGAAATAAGATCATGCTATAAATTTAATTACAAAGCAGCTTGATGTTAGTAGCAATTTGAACAGACTTAATTTTAACCTACAAGGGCAAGCTACCTGAAAAGAAATATTTGCTCTCCCACTATCTCTAGCTCATCTTCTCCATTAAGAAACATAAACAGTCAAAGGTTATATTGTATTTCAAAAACTTTTGTCTGAAGATTTTTATTCTTTAGGGCCAGTTGGGATACTAGGATATGGAAACAGACTCAGTTAGTGTTATACCACCATTAAAACCAATTGCTGCAACATGCATTCACCCTTTCTGGGAACAGTAAGCGTGTAATCCCATGGTAAACTGTATTTAGCCTGTACAATGATGTTAGGAAAAAAAAAGTATCAGGGAGAAAGCAAATCTGTTGGAGTAGCAGCAGCATCTTAAAAGCAAAAGAATCATTTAAAATAACACACAGACCTACCTGCCTGCAGTATAAAAAGAAGGGCAATAATTTCTTCAAAACACAATAATTCCTCCATATCTATAGTTTGTGATATTATAGATCACTTATTTTACCTGATAGGTGATATTACAGATAGACTGCTTGACCTTGGATTGCTCTGGTTTCCTTTGAACTTGTCTAGGCATTTTTCCTTGTTTGTTTGAATTTCTGAATGTTATGTTTGTTATTTCTCTTTCAAATTAGACAGTATTCACACTGAAATCTTTGATTGGGGGGGGGGGGGGCGGGATGGGGATGGAGAGGAAGATTTTGAGGATATGAATTACTACCTCTAAGTGCAAATATGATTTTATAATTTTGGAAATACATAGTCAGAAATATTGATCTAACTGCAGTGTTTGAAAGTTAGATGTGCAAGTATGACCAGCAGTCTAAGTTCCTGTTATATCCAATGGAGAGAAACCTGCATTTCTCAAAGGAAATAGTAGCTGGATGCACATGACAACTGTGATCCACCTTTTTCATAGAATTACCCAAAGTTATGAAAGTTCACATTGTAAGAGAGTGACTTGTTCAAAAACCTTGCATTGAATTAATGACATAATAAAACCCAGGTTCCTTGAATTCTACATCTGTATCATAGTCATTACAGCAGGCAGCCTAATGACTGCTTAGTAGACAAGAACGCATTACCAAACAGTCTCATACAGACAAATCTGTTGTTCAACTAAATTATTAAGATATGTTCAAGAGTAAGGATCTGGAGCAGAAAATTCAAATAAAATTCATAAGAGCCATTTTGCTTGCCTGAATGAGCTCAAGGTTCTGCTATATGTAGTTGGTTTAATCAGGTGGAAGGTACCTGCAGTGTCGTTAATTGTGTATATTTGGATACGTCTCATCTGCAAAATTTCTGAGTGTATCAACCACTTCATAATAGGTATGCATTTAGGCACTCTATAAGAGATGTTCGGGTTTCTTGGTTGTTTATTTTAATGGTGTATATCACTATAATATCTAGGAACATGTAAGATGGGACAGGAATTTTATCACAGGGTTCCGTCCCCTGTTATCATGGGAAGCTAAATTATGTATAATGTCATTAACAAACTGGTCACAGTTATTCTTAAAACAAAAGCCAGAAAGCAAAAAACAGCTACAAAATCTCAGATTACCTTGGTAGTCTGCACTCACTGTGCCTGATGGAAGACTTTTCCAGAGTAGCAGTTCACTGGTGTTTAGCTTTTTTTTTTTTTTTTTTTAACTTCCAGCAGAAGTATTTTTGGTTAGTCAGTTTTATTAAATGTCTTTGTTTAACAGGACATTAGTAAAGCTGAATGAAAAACTATGAGTGTTTTTTTTCTTTAATAGGGAACTTTTTCTTTCTTTCTTTCTTTCTTTCTTTCTTTCTTTCTTTCTTTCTTTCTTTCTTTCTTTCTTTCTTTCTTTCTTTTTCCTTTCTGCCTTCATATTGCTGATCTAAATGAGTCAAATTAATTTCTTAAAATAAGTTCTCACTTTCCTATGTCATTTCTGGGGATTCTCAGCAACTTGGTCTGGTTTGACATTTAGCTCCCTTGCACAAGTGTGGCCACATTTGCTAGTAGCTGTCCAAAATCCTGTGTGAGTTATATTAATACTCTTTTAATTGATTTCACTTTTGAGGTTACAGAAATGTAATCTCAGCCTCTCTTCTTCCCTTTTCAGGGTTTCAGGGTAATTGCCCACCATTCTTTTGGGATGTTCTCAGCAGTTGGATGGATGCAGCCTTACATTTTAATAGACCTTCTCTCTCCCCTAAAAGAAGCCTAAGCCTATTATAAATAAATAAATAAATAAATAAACAAAACAAAACAAAAAATACAAAAAAAAAAAAAAAACAGATGGCATATGCAAGTTTATTAGGAGTCTGGGTTAAGTTTTTTTGAATGGGAAAGGATGTTAAGGAGTTTTTGTATTTGTATTTTGTCTATGTATTTCAGAACATAAACGGGGCTAGAGAGAGAGCTCTGACTGGAAAGGTAATCCTTTCAGCACTGATGGAGCCAGAACAAAGTTCTTGAGTTAACCTAAAAAATCTTGTCTATTAGCACTATAGTTATTACTTCTTTCTTCAGCTTAACCATTTGTAGACTTATCTGAGTGGAGCCAATATCTTCCTGCCCTATAATCATGTGCTCTTTTTTTGGCTGGAGCTAAAGGACATTAAAAACAGAATCCCATAAAACATGGGTAAGTTTGGATTTGCTTATTAGAAACTAAGACACAGAAATCTCACAATAGGATGAAGAAGGAAGGAAAAGAGATGCAGCAAAGTCTTTTAAGTTTCCTTGTGCCTTAGACAAGCTTGAAATTTTGACAGGCCTCCTCCACTCCTGACTGCACAGTGATGGAACACCTAAACACTAAGTGAAACTCTACACATGTTGGATTTTTGCAGGGGATGTCTGCCATTTGCAGGTACCTGATTGAATTTCCAGCAGATGCCTAGCAGGTCATTTCAGTTGTCAGCCCCACGCAGGTAATGAGAATTTATCAGCTCCTTGTTCACATTCACAGCCAACCTCTCACCAGTGTATTTCTATAAATATTGCTCTTATTTATCTGGATGCATTTTAAATTAGCAGCTTATTTTATTTCATTGTGTTTATATTTCTATTTATTTATTTATTTGTTTTACACAGGCAGACTAAATAACAAGAAGGTGTTTATAACTCTGTCCTCACAAGTGTCACCATGAATGGAGATTTCAGCGTAGCAAATGTTTACATTGACGTCAATAACAATAATTGCATTAATCATGGCAGTCTCACCGGAAATTTGCCCAGAAAATATAGCATGGAAGCTGAGAGCCATTGTTTCATAATAAATAAATAAATAAATAAACCTATAATTTTATTAAAAGCAGAAAATGATATTGTTTAGAAACTACTTGAAATAATAGCCATCGTGTCACCAGGCTTGTCAACCTTTATGTCAGCCAAAGAAAACTGCAAAGAAAAAATATCTATTAGTTCTCAGACATTTATAACTTTGGAGTTGAGAGGTGGCACAGGGTCTTAGAAAGAATCTTTAAATCTTAGAATCTTAATCTTAAAACTCCTGTGTTTCTGTAGCACTTAGCCAACTAAGTTTAAATTCAGAGCTGAGGTGGGGAGGTAGTAAGAATAATGTTGTTAAATGAAGCAGAGAAAGTGAACAAAGGTTAGTTTATGACTAATCCTATTCAACAAAGTAATAATGAAAGTAAGGAGTGTATTTCTTCACGTAAACACAGGGACTGCAAGAGGTCTCATAGAATCATCAAGTGTTATTTCTTCATTGTAAATATTGCATTACATTTCACAGTTTCTTTAAAATAGATTTACTTTCTCTTACTTTTCTTTTTGAAGTGAACACAGGTTTTGCATTTTGACTGTGGTGTTTTTGTTGTTTTATTGTTATTGTTTTTATTGTTTTTTTATTGTTTATTTATTTTATTGTTATTCTTTTCCATCCTTACTTCTGCTTAAAGGTTGATTGTCAGAAACCTTCTTCTAACGTACAATTTCACTGTATTATTTCCTTCACAAAATGATGGATCTATCTCCATGACCCACCAACACATCCCAGTGCCTTGGTAACATTTACATATTCAGAAATACATGCCAGGAAAACTGAATGATGGCTGCTATGGAACTGTTGCATTGACGTAAATCAACAGCAGCACCAACAGTAATTGTGACATGTCATTCTCAGCCCTTGTTATTAGAGCTGTGTAGCTGTATCCGAAGAAACCACCCCAAGGCTACTCCATGAATTGCTGCTAATTCTATTTTGTAATGATACTGGGACAAATTTAATCACTTCAGAGGCTGAGGATGACAAAACTTTATTTAACCTAGAGGCATAGGGATCTGCAAGTCTCAACCTCTATCTCTCACAAGAAGCTACACTGTTTTTTGCTTGTTTGTTTGTTTGTTTTTCCAGTTTTGAGGCATCCATCTGCTTGCATGTATTGTTTTGTGTTCAAACAAGAATTAGCACCCAAGGGTCCCACTCTCCTACTGCCCTCTCATCAGTGATGGTCAGTGATGATACTTGAGAGCAACAGACTCTGACATGCAGCCAGAAGAACCAATTGTTCAGTATTATACTTCAGGGGAAAAAAAGGGTGAGAATGGCTTTCATCTTTCTTGAACAATTCATGCCCTGAAGCAGGAGGGTTGAGGTCCCCTGTTGTTTTATCCTTGCTAGTGTCACTCATTCATAACTACTGGATTTTTCATGATGCTTCACCCTGTGAGATTACACTTTGGCTTCCTAGAATACAGATCCTTTTGTGGCAGAGTCAA
The DNA here is from genome assembly GCA_011075105.1 of Heteronetta atricapilla. NCBI lineage: Eukaryota > Metazoa > Chordata > Aves > Anseriformes > Anatidae > Heteronetta > Heteronetta atricapilla. The sequence goes on from CM021763.1 coordinate 8,012,931, forward strand.
GTGTTTACTTTGAGCATACAGGGAATGGTTTTGCAGCAGACGATCCAGGCTCTCACTTATGTATTGATCCAAATACCCCTTATTCAAATCACACACAAAAATTTCTCATGCAACTGTACTGGGTCTGGCTGGGATGTTAACTTTCCCTGCAGCAGCCCATACAGTGCTATGCTCTGCACTTGTAGCTAAAACAGCAGTGGTATCACACTGGTGTTGTGTCTGCTGTTGAGAAGTGCTGGCACAGCATCAGGACTTTCTCTAGCCCTTCTAGGGAGTGGGCAAAAAAGTGAGAAACATCACCAGGGCAGCTGACCCAAACCAACCAATACCATATGATGTCACACTCAGCAATAAACGGTGGAAAAAGGAAGAAGAGGGGAGGGGTGGGCTCTCGTTGTGAAAACATCTTTCCTCCTCACGAACACTGGCTACGTGCGTCAAGGCCCTGCTTCAAGGACGTGATCAAGCATCGCTTTTTTGTGGGAAGTAAAGAGTATTTTTTTTTCCCTTTGCACTTCCACATAGCCTTTACTTGTTTTGTTATTCCCTTTCCCTCTTCCTCTTCCCCTTTCCCTTTTTTCCCTTTAGTTGAATTGTTTAATTAATAATAATATTTCCTTAAAAATATATTTTCCTCTTTATTAAAACTATCCTTATCTCAACCCGTGAGTTGTTTTTTCCTTTACTTCTTCCCCTCCTCATCTCAGGAGGGGGAGTGAGAGAGCGGTTGTGGTGTTCAGTTGCCTAACACGGTCAAACCACCACAGAACTTAAACTGAAAAAGTTTTATTCTTTCAGTCTTACTCTGAGTATCAGGTTAGTGTATGGCTTGGTTCAACTTGCATTTTAGATCTTGGAAAATTCATCCATTCTAATCTGTAAGACTTGCTCTGCATGTAGAATTGTTTCTCTGTGTATATTTTAGTTAGGTTTTCCAAGTAAATGAACCTGATAAAATATCATTCTGTCATTACATTTCTTTCAATGTATGCACATTTTTCTGCTTATCTATGTGTCAGCACTCCCTCTTCAACAGCTTGTGAACCTGTTACTCAGTTTTGTGCACAATTGATAGAGAATGATTTTATAACTATTAAATTTTAATATATTCCATAATAATAATGGTCGGGAGGAAAAAAAAAAAAAAAAAAGACATTAATAAGATATCTTATTAATTCATATAATCTCCTGAGGGCTAAGATCATGAAATGTATTCTTAAGTGTAACAACACAGCTCACATGGGAAAAGGAGCAAGTTGTGACCCAGTAACAGGAAATACTGCAGTCAATGTTCTTACTTTATAACCATGAAACATAAAGCTATAAAATACATGCATTCCTTAATTATGTTGCTCATATGTTTCTTTGGTATCATTTGATACAGGATTCAAGACCAGATCTTTGTAGCCTTCCTAAAGAAATCAAGAAACATGAACGTGGTTAGTACTTTCATAGTTCTATAAAGGGAAAAGAGCAAGTTATCTGAGCTGTCATCCTTCTTTAGCCTGGTTGGGATCAGACCCATTATAGTAATTCTTGGTCTTTATATAGCACTTTTCACTCTTAGATTTCACAGCACTTTTCAGGGAAGTAGAAGAGGCTTTGACAAAACCCTATTCCCATCAGGAATGCACAGTTCACTCAGAAATGAAACACTTTACAAAATTGGGTCAGCTTCAATATAATATTGTTCTGAAGAAAAATGGAATAAAAGCTCTCACAATTCAAAATACTACATTTTGACATTGTTGAAATAGCTATTTCTTTCTTTTTTGGCTCTTTCTTCTGAAATTACTTTCCATTTCTGTGTTTTAATATTGCATAACATACCATACAGTACTATTCCATACCATACTAGATCATAATACATATGATAAAAAATCAATTGAAATGTTTCAAGTGTATCATAACAATCTAAACCAGGTTTTTTTCTTGATGAGAAATTAACAATTCCAATTCTCCTTTTAAGTCATATGCAGCTGAAATTGGCAATTCTGTCAGTTTTCATTAAGTTGTAATTACATCTTCTGTACAATCAGAGCAAGCATACTTATGCCTATTCTACAAATGAGAAACTTGAGTCATAGAGAACAATGAACTGAAGCTCAGAAAATAGATGTAGTCAGAGCTGGGCCCCAACATTCTAGATCTGAATAGAACTATATACCCAGGTGTTATTGTGCAGACAGACTTTTTCGAAATTTCAAATATTTTTCTTGCAACCTGGAGAAAGGAAAACAATAATGTTTGGGGTTTTGCCTCCTGAAACAGATCAAACCCAGAACCCCTAGTAACCCAAAACTTACAAAAGTGATCTAATATGTCAAAGAATGTCTGTAAATAGAGATTCTATTTAGAATTAGGAAAAAAAAATCATGAAGGAAATTTTATTAGAATTTTAAAGTTTTCAATTTGATTTATCAATGTTTTCAAATAAAAAACAGTTTAATCTGAATATTTCCATCTATATTCCTATGTGTTAGCACTTTGTTTTCTTCAGAATTTAAAATCAAAACTTCTCTACACTTCTCTGAAAATAAATAGGATCACTGAGTGAAATGTGCTATGGAAGTTGATCTGAATATGGTAGTGCAATTTTCAAGAGCAGAATTCTAATCCACATTGATTTGATGTAAATTAATAACATTTGAAGAAAATCCAGGAGAGCAAATCAAGTCCTGTTAAGAGGACTTGTACAATAGTTGTGACTGGGAAGCCTGCTGATTAAATCTTAGAGAACTTTCTCAGCTCATATATTAAGAAAAAAGATTCAGACTGTTAGCAGAAAACTGTGTGGACATCATTTCATTTAAAATTTCTTGATGTTTGTTGTTGTGGTGGTGAAAAGCTTCTTTTTCACAAGCTTTGAGGAACCATGATCCAAGCAAGAAATTAGTTACATCCAATCCTTTTTCAATATGTTTCCATTTTTCTATTCTTGCATGTCTTTTAGGAGTCTAAAGTAAGGTGGAAATCAACTTACACTTCTGCTCATTTTAAATGACCTATAGTCTGTGATCTTGGCACAATTATACAATATGAGTCTGTGTTAAATACACAGAGCAAAGTTTATATGTGTGTTTTGCCAAATGTCTCTACATTTGTAGAGCCTATGTGCTAGGGTGCAGATGTGGACCTCAGGCTGATTTCTCTCCAGCATATGAAGAAACCAGACGCAGTTTAATAAGAGTAAGTGCAGAGTCCTGCACCTGGGAAGGAACAACTGGAAGTATCAGTACAGGCTAGGGGATGACCTGCTGGAGAGGAGCTCTGCAGAGAAGGACCACCAGGGGGTCCTGGTGGACGACAGGTTGACCATGAGCCAGCAGTGTGCCCTCATGGCCAAGAGGTCCAATGGGATCCTGGTGTGCATTTGAAGGAGCATGGCCAGCAGGTCAAGGGAGGTGATCCTCCCCCTCTACTCTGCCCTAGACAGGCCTCACCTAGAGTACTGTGTCCGGTTCTGGGCTCCCCAGTACAAAAAAGACAGGGATCTCCTGGAAAGAGTCCAGTGGAAGACCACAAAAATAATACGGGGCCTGGAGCATCTTTCCTATGAGGACAGGCTGAGATACCTGGGTCTGTTCAGCCTGGAGAAGAGGAGACTGAGGGGGGATCTTATCAATGTCTATAAATATCTGAGGGGTGGGAGACAGAAGTATGTAGCTAACCTCTTCTCAGTGGCTTGTGGGGATAGGAGAAGGGGCAATGACCACAAGATAGAACATAGGAAATTCCGCACTGACATGTGAAAGAACTTCACGGTGAGGATGACGGAGCACTGGAACAGGCTGCCTAGAGAGGTTGTGGAGTCTCTTCTCTGGAGATATTCAAGGCCCGTCTGGATGCCTACCTGGGCAGCCTGCTCCGAGGATCCTGCTTTGCAGGGGGGTTGGACCTGATGATCTTTCAAGGTCCCTTCCAACCCCTACAGTTCTGTGTATCTGTGTATCTGTGTATATTTTAATATTCAGTTCCTATAGTGGAGGCTGGTAACAGCTTAACCACATGTACAGAGAGAAAAATATTGGAGAGGCTGAAGATAGTGTCTCAATGTGTGTAATTACTAGTGCATAAACTATATATTTGTGGAGGCATTTGGCTGTCACTTGAGAGGGGACAGGTTTGCTTTTGAATTCTGTATACCCAAGAAAAAGATTTTCCAGCAATTATGTTTAATTCAACTATGTTTTGTTTAAAGGCTGTTGGTGAAATACTGCTTCATACTTTCATTTTTCATTGTACTATCTAGAAAAACAAACAAACAAAAAAGATGTTGTACTTTAGATGACTGTAAACTCTCTCTGTTAGAATGGAGTGTTAAATCTGTCCATTTTAAAACCTATCCTTACAGGCGACGTAGGTGTTATTTACAGATTAAAGAGAGGTGACATTTACAGAAGAAAGATGTTTTAGCTGCAGATCAAAGTCTTATGTTAGAAGACATTTCTCCATTCTGAAGCCACTGTAGAACTTATTCAGACTACATAACTTCAGTTTCAGTCCCAGACCTCTTTTTTCCCTCACAATATCCACACAGTCTTGGAAAAAAGATGTAGCCTTCTGAAAACTGGGTGAGTAGTAGTGCACACTGGGAAGATTTAATTCACCCTCTAGTTCAGACACTCCCAAGCCTTAACTATCTTCCTCTACATTATTCAGGGGCACAGAAGTGTCCTCATTTCTTACCCAGTCAATAGAAGGAAGCAAATATGTTAGTCAAGTATTCTGAATTACTTGTCTGATGTCTGCTTTCTAAGTGCTGCAGAGTCTAAGTTTGGCAACTAAAATAAATGTTCTGAAATGGCTCCTAATATTTTTCTTCCTAATTGTAAATTATCTTGCAAACACCCTGACAAAAACAAGATTTTTTTTCATGCCAAAATGTCTATAAACGTAAAACATTTCCATATATTAAGTCAGTAATTACTTCTAACAAAGGGCTAGGAGTACAATCAAAATTTCATTTTTGACATCTATCACGTTCTTCTGCATGTGGAATCAGATTTGATTCAACACAGAAACAAGCAGAGGCTTAATTTTCAAGATTTCCTGCAATGCCACTGTTCATCTTGTTAAAGCTGAATAATATATAAACTTCAGCTGGATGTATACAAGACTTAGAGCTGTTGTGGCACGTGAAGTCTGAAAATGCACATTGTGCCAAAGCTCTAGTGCTGTTTACCACTGTGCATTTAAGGTAAAACTTTCTTTAACCATTTACTAAATAACTTTGCAGAGTGCCTGGGAAGCCACTGAATGACCCAGATGCATGAGACTTTCTGTATATTTAATCTGTCCAAGCTAAAGGCTGAGCTTGGGTGAGAGCTTCCTCACTGAACTCCATTTTAAAGCAAGAAGAATTTCACCATAGAAAAGACATGTCAGACAGTGTCCTAAAGTTAAGTGTATTGAGAGAAGAGAATAGGATAAACCTCTGTCACTCTTTAAAACACTGCTAAAATGCTTTACAGGACAAAATGAAACTCCATAAACTTTCACTAGAATAATTCATTTTGTCCTGTAAAGCATTTTAGCAGTGTTTTTTTTTTTTTTACTTTATCGTCATTTCTCAGCTAGCCTTAAGGTCTATGAAAGATTTGTAAAATAAAGCTTTATGTACTAGATGTTAGGTGAGTAGGACAAGCCAAGGGTTTTTAATTGTTGGAGGACAGAGATAGTGACATCCAGAAAGTCATTCACACACTTTAAGATAAATTTATTAAATCATCTTCTGAAAGCATACAGAAACTCCTTTGCCCACATGCAAAAATGGTCTTCTATTTGCTGATACTAGACATGTAACTTTGATGACTAAATTTAGGTGAGATCAAACATGCCTTCAAGAAACTATGATAATTCTGCAAAGCTTATCCTTTTGTGCTCCCACTCTCCCCTGCTGTTTCTTTTGTTCACTTGTCACTTCTCATTTCCATGTCATGTATCTAAACTTAGATGGTAAGATTTTTGAAGCAGAAACCAGACCTGAATATTTGTCTCAACAATGAGTAACCAGCTTAATCTATAAGTAGAATAGGCAGCTGAAGAGTGCCTAAATTATTCTACACAAATTAATCATGTGTGATTAGGATTTTATTAGAAAATCTGCTCCCCTTTACCAATATAATTTTATTATGTAATTTTATTATGTCCAAGAGGATATAGTGAGGTTTTTGTTTAAAAAATCCTTTTTTTTTTTTTTTTTAATAATAAAGAAGGTTATCACCAAAAGTGACTGATGATGTTATCCTCTAATACCATATTACAATTTCTAGTAACAGACCTCAGTCTTTGCGCTGAGTTTCCAAGACCACAGGTGTGAGGTCTGTCAGGTTTCTTTTCACCAATTTCTCGAAGTCATCAGGTGCCTATAGATATTAGGGTTCACTTCTGTTTATCTTTGTGTAGGACAACCAATACTGCTATATAAATGACAGTAAGAAACAAAGGACTCTCAATACAGAATAAGGACTCTCCATACTCAGTGCCCTGCCACAAATGGAATGAAACCAGCAGCCTTGCAGCTCTGAGAAGTAGTAAAAGGGTTTGTATAACACCAGAAAAAGAAATTAAAACTGAGTGTTCTTTTTCTATAATATTCTTTTACTATAATATTAGATCTGAATTAATAATGATAGCACTCTTAAGATTTTACTTATACTAACAAAAAATCCTTCATTTTATAAATAGATAGCTATAAATATGTTGGTTTTTTTTGTTTTGTTTTGTTTTATCCATAAATAGGATTTTGAATATAATACTATCTTGCTATAATATGAAAGCGTTCACTAATTCTTTGAAGGACTACTTGTCCTTCTTGGTAACAAAAGTTAAGATAAGGTTGTCAGTTTGAAGTTACCAAGTGCAATTACAAAATAATAATAATAATAAAAAAAATATATAAAAAAGTTTTGCTTATCAGATCACTTGTTTTACAGAACCTTTAGAAAGTAAAGGTTTGACCATTTCAGTGTTCAGATTTTCTTTATGTTAACTAATTGTTACAACAAGAAACAAAAAAAAAAAAAAAAAAAAAAGAGAAAGAGAGAACTCTAACCTAGCTAATCACTGGAGAATTGGAGAATTGGCCTGCAAATTCTTGGAGAATCCAGCAAATAGAATCCAAACAAACTAAAGATAGACAAAAGGCAAAGTGTTTTTTTTTTTTGATTTTTTTTTTGTTTGTTTGTTTGTTTTTTCTCCTTTATTATTTTTATAGTAAGATTTATCAAATTGTAAGAAGCTCTCATTGTTTCTGATATCATCTGAATATGATTGTAATTTTTTGTTTTGTTTTGTTTTTGTACCTATCAGTAATTTTATGTCAGCTTATTATACCCAGAAAATAACTTCAGGACTTTGTTTAAAGAGCAAATGAAGAAACAACTTTTCCTTTCTAAAGACATTCTTATTGTTTTTCCCCCAAATGCAGAACTCAAGTCATCAAGACTGCTGTTTCTCTGATAAAGAGTTGTCACATTTTCATTTGTGTGAAGGAAAACCTCCACAATCCTCCAAATTCACCCCCACATATCATAATTTGGGCCAAGCCATGTATTTTGTCCCATGATTAGAAGTGGAATTTAGTTTAGCTTTAGCCATCGTGCTTTAGCCTAAAATTACGTGAAGGGAACTCTAGCATAACCTTTTTCACCTTGTTCTGGTTTCATATATTCTGGTTTCTGAGTTGGGTAGAGGCACAAAGAAAGATACGTTATCTGTAAACTGAGTTATAATGGTGATGACTTGAGAGATCAGGAAAAATATTCCCTCCAGAAGACAGAATATTTGCAAACTTCTGAGATGTTTAGATTCCAGATAAACATCAGATAATAAGTTAAACTTTGTGTGTTTATTGGAAATAAGTACATGTTTCTTCCTCCATAATTATATGGATATTTTCTCTCAAAATATCCTCCTGGAATTTCTTGCTGTCGGAGACCGTAGACAAATAGTAAGGCAGATATTTTGTTAAGGCTCAAAAAGCCAATAATAAGCATCCAATCTGACCTTCTATGTAACAAGCCAAAAAATGTTACCAAGTAATTCATGCATCAGTCCTTATTCCTGGATGTGCTACAAGCAGTCTTTTAGAAAGACGTCCAGGTCACATTGTCACCAGTATTCCCTGAGGCTCCATGCTGAGTTTCACATATCTGACTCCCTGGGACAACAGCAGGATCTTTGGAAAATCATCAGAGAGAGCTTTCAAACCTATATACTTGCAGTGTAATTATAGCTTCTAAAACAATGATGCAGACAGCAAGCAAAAGGAGCAGATCCACCCTTATTGTCTGAAAGTCTTGCAACAGAAATATTAAGTCTTATAGAAAGAATGTCTTCATTGAAGAACAAGGGATGTAATTTGGCATGTAGCACTCCCAGGAAGGCAAATGACTGATAACTAATTGTTTTTCCCATTAAAGAGAACATCAGTGATTGTACCAGTGTCAGTCTCTCTCAGAAAACATTCTAGAGAAACATTATTTATAATGTGCAGCAATAATAGTAATGATATATTGCATTTGCACAATGACATCCATTTTGATGAATACTAAAATACTCTAAAATCTTGGTGATCTGCTACTTTAATATGGGTGACCAAGACCTTTGATCTTTGGATAACAAAATATGATTATAACTAGCAAACAAATGAACAAATTTTCCTAACTTTGCTGACTTATGTCCAAAAACATCTTGCCAAGGCTCTCTTGTTTGTCTTCCCTGTTTTGTATTTCCCCTGGTGAGCATTAATACTCAAAAGCATTTAATATCTAAATCTTCCAGGATTGGAGAAGAGACTAGTTTCTTAGTTCCACCTTTATTCAGCTCTAACTACTAGCATTGTACAGTTGTTTTAATTACTCTTGTGAGCAGTTATTCACATCATTGCTACTATGATATATAATTATCATTGTTAGTATTGTGGCAATGATTCTTCCTATTATCCAACATAATATTGTAATTCTTTTTGCTGTAGTGAGGATGTTAAAATTAAAATTATAATTAATGATAACATCAAATATAATAAATAATAATAATAATAATAATAATCTGTGGAGGAGCATACTTCATTAAAGAATCCTAGTATTCTCTCTTATAATAATGCTTCCTAATAATCCAAGAGGTAAGCATGCTCTCAACTTACAATAAAGAAGTATCCAGTTTTGTGCAGGTGCATAATGAGTTTTCAAATGCCAGTGACAAACTCCCATTAACTGCAGCTACATAACACTATTCTTTAATAATGTCAATCAACAGTTTATGTTGAAAAATAAAAAGGAATACTAACTGAATTAATATATAAACTGGCATGGACCATCAGTGAGTTAACCAAGGAAGTTAAATAAGTTTCATTTTACTTAACCTTAACTATGTAAATGTTAAATGTTGAGCCTAAATAGGCTACATTAACTCTCTCTATTGGACATGGAGACCCACCCTCCTGTGAAAGCTGCTTAAGATATGTGAGCTGAAGCATCTGAAAGTTTCTTCATCTATCATTTTGCTACAGAAAAAAAAAAAAAAAACTAGGTGTATATGCCTCACTTTTACGGAAGGAAAATTACAGAATACCTGAGAGTCTTGAGTGACTATGTAAGTTTGTGCATGAATTTAACTAAATGAATTTAACTCTATAAATTTCCTTTTTCCAACATTTTTGGCTTACTACCTGGAGGCAAATTAATAGGACTATGCACATGTTCTTTGTGCATCTCAGAGGTACAAAGTACTTTTGGGTGGTATTTTAGGATAAGGTGATAGGATGGAAGATTTCTAAATAAAGCCTATAGTCTCATTAATCAAGGAAGAGAACTCTAGGTATTATTAGCATTTGCAACATCCATTCCCAATTCCACCTATACCTTTAAATTTGTGGTTTTTATTTATTTACTTATTTATTTATTTATTTCCATGCTGTAATATTTCTTTTGGCCTTAAGATGCTTAAGGCCAAAGACCCAGTTTTATTATATGTTCAATGGGATTTTAGATCCAGACCCCAATCTCCAGATCTTATACCCAGTTTTGTTGGGAAAATACTATGTTCAAACTGAAGTTTTGAATTGTATAGCAATCTAGCCTACCAGGAGTACCAACCAGGCAATCAGTCTACCTCTCAAGCTCCTGATTCTCTTTTCCATGTGCTTAAATTTAAAGTTTTGAAAGTTCATAGTAGAAATCATTTGTTCCCAGAGAGCTGAGAAGCTTAAATGGAGGCTGAAATTTGCTCAATATGTCTTTCCAGTCACAACCTCTTTGCTGTGCATTAGAACAAAATGGGCAAGAAGATACATGATGCTAAATGTGCAAAGGAGAAAGAATAATTTATTTTTTCACTAATAAAAATGACAAAGTATTAAAGACTGAGCAAAGAAATCTTTTGGTTCTATATCTATACTGGGTTTTAGCTATATATCTATATCTGGGTTTTAGAAACAGTACTGAATAATAATAATAATAAAGCCTATTATTCCTATTATTGAAAAAAAAAAATGTTGAACAAATTCTTTTTTTTTTTTTTTTTTTTGCTTAACATTTTTTGATTCCCAATTTTAGTTAAATGTGTTAATGTTACAGTTGAAGTCTTGAATGTGAAATGTACAATTTAGGTTAGTTAAATGCACAGAAGCCTTGTAAACATCACTGGTAGAGCTCTGAATTGAATTAGCAAGTGCATGTACAAATTACATCTTATTATTCAGCAGACAAACTTTTACAAGGCTGAGTTTTCAGTTATCAAGGTTATCCATCTTACTGCCTAGACTTATTTGTGAGGGAGATATAGAGCCCCTATTCTTCAGGGATTAAAACTTTTCTGATGAAAAGAACATCACCTCTAAACTCAACTAACATGAGAATGTCATGGTCTCAGGTTATCTTGATGCACAGGTGAGACTGAGATTACAAAACAGAATATGATTAGGAAAACTTATTTTTCTGGCTTCATGCAAGTACAAGGAGTAAACTAATGCTATTTGAAACTCACAACTCCATTTTAAAGGAAAAAATGAATTTAAAAAAAAATAGAAAAAAGAAAAAGAGAGATGAAGAAGAAGGCAGAGAATTTCAACAGTTTATGCAGAAAGTAGCCTTCAATTTTAGTAATCAATAGACTAACATCCTAAAGAGGATAGATTAAAACTAGAAGTTTAAAAGTTTTGGGATCTGTGGTTTAATTTGGGGTTCCTAGTTACGTAGCTAACCAATAGTAAGCTGTGAAAAACTGAAAAGCTATCCAAAACTGTCAGTAAGAAACAATCACAATAGCCTACACAAATTTAGTTTGCTGTTATGTTTATTTATTATGAATTCTTAAGAAGAAATTGAATTGAGTAATACTACTGTGATTTTATGCAATTACCTTTAAACTACGTAATTGCTACAGCTAGATAAGCTGAACTGTGGATTGTCTTAGGATGCACCAGAGAGATGGGATAAAACAAGCCTTTCAATTAGAGTACAAGAATCAAACAAATAGCCCAAACTAAGGTATTTGCATAACCACTGAGTTCTCTTAGTAAACAGGTTCCTTGGCTTTCTTTAATGATTAGTTTTAATTAGGGAAGTTAGAAATCCAAGGATTGTGAGTTCCACTAAAACTATGAGTGAAATAGAAAGCAGAAGAACATTTGGGGGATTACTATGCTAATATTTCCTGAAAAGGAAGAAAGCTATATGTTAGAAAGTCCTACTTATGTAGACAGTTTTCATAAAAGGTAGAGTGGGGTACAGGGGTTGTAGTGATGTTCTTGTCCTAATCACAACAATACTATTTAGAAAATTGTTTCTTCCAGAAGTAATGGTTGTTAGCATTGGCCATCAAAATTAATAGATGAAATACACTTTTAAGCCTCAGGCTCAGTTGTCAGTCTCCAAACACAAATACATTTTCTGCAACTTACCAGGAGAATTTGGGCAAGAGGTTCTGTGAATGTAGCTCTTGGCCCAGTTCTGGGTGATGTCCTCTCCATGGAGCTGATCTCTGACAAAAGCACTGTGAAGGAGATTTTGTGATTCCTCACTGAAAGAGGTCTCAAAGAAATTACAAACTATAGGTTTCACTAATGTCATGCCATTAGTATAATTATCGGATTCACTTGTGCTACCCTCTCACCCAACATTAAAATCTTCCTTTAACCTTTACTGTGGACAGAAAAAAGTAAATTAATAATTTGTAACCATGTCCAATGACAAGCACGGATTTATGCAAAACTGACACACAAGAAAAATTAAGCAGTACGCAGCCTGACATCCTTCCTGAGTACCTTTCCCAAAGCAAAAGCTGAAGCTGATTGAGATCTTCTACTATTCTTCTATGTCACTACACCTCTGGAGGACTGGTAATGAGATAAGAATATCTGTAGAGACTGTTCTTAATGTCTGAATCAATTACCATGCTCTTGAGGGAACACCAAGAGAAGTGTGAAATGCTCAATAATTTAAAAATATTGTTTTTCTTTTGTGTTCTCTGTTCCAAGGAATCCAGATAAAGCTTATAACTAACAAGAAAGGCCTGCATGTATTGAAAATTTGATTAAAGGATATTTTTTCATGAAAAACAGTTCTGGAATGAAATGATTCCAGAAATTGTTGCCCAATATTTTTGATAGCTAGCATCAATACTTAGCTTCAAACTTCCCCTGGAAGCTCTCCAGAACACTTGAAATTTGAATTAATGTCACATAAACATGTAGTAGTGTAGACAACTTCAAACGATAGGAAGTTCTTCCAAAAAAATGGATTTGTTTTAACAAATCAGGAGCTGTTTGTTATTCAGCTAAGTAAAAGCAATGCCCTAGCAAATATAGTGAGGGTTCAGTTCTAAGGAGCTATTTTTTTCTCAGACAGCTTTGGGGAGGGTATTAACAGAGAAAATTGTTGTATTCTTTGCTGGAAGAATCCTGTATACTGGAAAAAAATACTGAAGAAATACCTGAAGAAAATACTCTACATTTTCTCCAAATAGAAATCACACGAATACTCATTCTGCCCCAGAATTATTTTTAGGCATGTAACACATGTTTTGCAAAGTATACAGTCATCTAAGTTCTGTTAAAAAGGTGTTTAATGGGAAGTTTAGTGTACTAAATCATCTTCTGCAGGTCTTTTCTATTTCTGCAGAAAAAGTTTAGAAGTCTTATTTAAATTAGACAACACTAGACAGGTCATGTTCAAATTTGGCTAAGCAAAGTCATCAGTCTATAGCATTAAAGAGAGGTGGAGGCCACATTAACCACATGTACCTGTTAAACACTAATATGCAGACTCTGAGCTTGATGAAATTCAGCTTGGGACCAAGGTAAAAACACATATTCCCCTAACTGGTAAAACATGCCCACTGAAGATGCAGTGCAAGTATCAGCATATAGGTCATTCCTATATATTAATATGTTTGCACACATATAGGTACTTATATATGAGGGTTGAGAGCATGACATATAATCACATCCAGGTGCATTCATAGCACTATTCGTCCTAATCAGTAAGCATGCATGTTGGTTAAGAATGAGCCCTTTATTTCTCCACTTAATTGGTAAAGTCTATCTGTATTTAGACAGGCATAATGACTGTATGGGAGTTATTGTGTGTGCGTGATGTGTGTCTGAAAAGACAAAGTAAAATTGTGTATCATTAACACTGCATTGTATTGTAAGTCTGTGTTTGTTAATCTTTTCAATGCTTGTAAAACAGAAAGTTTCTGTGCATTTGTATAGAGGAGGGATAAGTAGTTATAATTACATACATGCAAGGAAGCAAGCCTGTGATGTGCTAATGTGTAAAAACTGGAAGTCGAGATTTTTGTGTGACAGTTTGTTCATGTATTAAAAGGCAAGTTTTTAAGTGTTTTTTTTGTTGTTGTTGTTGTTGTTGTTGTTGTTGTTGCAAATACAATCAAGAGTGTCTGTATTAGTCTGCGAGCACAAGCGTCATCATATATGTATGTACACTCTACAGAAGAAGAAAGAAACAGCACATGTGAAGCAGGGAGATTTCATGTATTTTTGTGTGTGCAAGTAAAGGTCTTTGCCCTAGGCAAGTTCACATCTTAGTTAGAAACTTGAGAAATTGACTTTACGGGGATTTGAAAGAGATCTCAGGTGAACTAAATTTGTCTGCTTTCTTTTCCCACTAGTGCAGTAGAAATGGATTCTCAGTCTAATAAGGTTTGACAAGACCTGGCACTGGAGGCGGGTGCCAAGGAATCCAACTAGTCAAAAGTATTAGAGACACCATGGGCACCAGAGGATAGAGGTGTTGCCATGGGAACAGTGTGAAAGGTGCTCCATGGTGGCTGGTCAGGAGGTTTGTTTAAGAGGGAGCCAAGCAGCTGCAGCCTTGCTATCACCCTATGCTTTAACAACGGTAGGTAAATTCTAGCCTCCTCTCTGCTCCGTCAGGAGCTGAGGAATTAAATTCTGCCTCCAGACGTGAATATTGCTGAAATCACTGACATTGCTGGCAACTTCCAAAAAGCATCTGCTGCAAAAGAGGATGGCTGGTACTCAATGCTGCAAACATCTGATGTGCAATAGGTGCTTGAGGGCACAGAAGATATTTTTCAAAAGGATTTGAAGACATCATTTTTAGTTACAAATTTATCAGCCTCCATTCCTCTGCCTTCCTCTCCCTTTTTCCCATGCAACTTCTCTTGTATTCCAAGAAATGTACGTGTTTCCTTCAGAGAAGTGCTTCCAGAAGAGAAAGAAAAACTTATTATGAAATCAAGTACTACTTCAAGTGGGATTTATAAAAGTATTGTACCTTCCAGAAACCAACCACAAGGACTTTTAATTGTTGTTTCCCTTTCTTCTTTACATCTGCAAATCTATAAAGATGAAAATAGGGTGTGAGGAAAGTAGAGGGAAACTTTTTTTTTTTCTCTAAACTAAAAGACCAGATGAGCAGCTGCAATATTGTAATTATCATAATTTGCATTTCAGTAATGTCTAGAATCGCCTGATAATACCACATCTCCACAGTGCTAGGTGCACTACATAATGTAGTAGGATACAATGGGTAGCCTGCAGTGCTTGAAAGGAAAATTAAAAAGAAAACAACAACACATAACTAAAAACGAAATCTGAAAGAATGGGTTCTTATATAACCTCAGAAAAGGGAGGGAATTAATAGGAAAGAGACTCAAATTAGTTGTGAAAGATCACTTAGGGATCACATAGCCATGTTAAGAAAAAAAAAAAAAAAAAAAAAAAAAAGGCTGTGGATATAACTTCTTATCTTCTTATCCAAGTTATCTCTGTGTTTTTTTAGCAGCTAACCTTATGTCAAGTTAAGGATTGTCATACACATATGTATCTACAGCACTATCTTGTTGTGAGTGTTCCTGTGTGTGTTTCTATCAGCCCATTTAGTTTACTAACACTTGCTACATTCATCACTGACCACTGCCAAAATCCACAACACCATTTTTCCAACACAGTGCAAGTGTTCTTAATTAAATAGATGCACCTTCTGTTTATGAAGCTCTATTTATGGTATCACTCATCTGTTGCCCATATTTGTATATGGGCATAGGATCTAGAAAAGCATAACTTCAGTAACAAGTTAAACTATACAGTAAAAGGATGATGTTTAACTACCTATACAGATAAGAATAAAACTGAAAAGTTGCTCTGAAGGGAAAAGTACATATGAACTCAAAAAATACAAAGCATTTTCTCCATATGTCATTTGCCTGATTTAGATATTTAAGCATGTCTGGGTATTAGGGAAACTATTTTTAGGTACTAATGCCTTCTGTAGTTCCATGTCCTGGTTCACTCTGATATAAACGGACTCTTACAAGCTTAATGCTCTCTTGGGGTTCAGCTCTCTTGGGTTGTCTGACCACAGAGGATTTTTTTTTTTTTTTTAATTAATGTTTTCTTTAGCAATAACATTTCCAATGCTGCTTAAGCCAAAATAATGTCAAGAATCTTGTAAATGTCAAAGAGGGTTCAGTAGTATTTTTTTTAGCTTGAATTATAAACTGTAAATTAAACTCTATTAATATAGGTAGCCATGCTTAGAAATCCTGGTAAGATCAAAAAAATTGCTGCTGTAGTACCAGTACATATATGACAGACTACTTTTCTCATAGCCTTTTCACACCTTAAATTAAATTTGTTTAGCATAGTTCAAGTGGTTCAGGTCCAATGGACCTGGGCTCTCAGAAAAGATGTTAAGGAATAAATCCAGGATATTTAATGAAGTTCCTGGCCATAGTGAGAAAGAACTCTACAGTTATCTGCCCTTTAAAATAACTGAAAAATAACACTAGCATCAATATTGTTATATTTGTTCATTCTATCTGACTTGTTTCATAAAATTAAGTGTTCTTTAAATATTAACCTACTGCAAATATTTATTTAAATATATTCTCAAAATCCCTTTTCTGAGTTGTCTTTTTTCTTTTTTCCAAAAAAAAAAAAAAAGAATTCACAAATATCTACATTTTTTTTACAAGACTGTCAAAGTTGGCAACTCCATCATATCCTTATGAAATCATATTCTGTCCCCTAGCTAGACCACCTATTGGAAATATCCTTGTAATTGATATTTCTCTCACAGCCATTTAAATGAGTAATTTCTTGCCTGATCCAATGTTTTCTTCTTCTAAAATCTCTCCAGATATTATACGTATTTCCTGAAGTGTATTACTGAAAACAAGGTGAAAGATTCATCTAAACTGCAAAC
>CM021763.1:8042892-8062354 GCA_011075105.1 Heteronetta atricapilla
AAAGGAAAGGAAAGGAAAGGAAAGGAAAGGAAAGGAAAGGAAAGGAAAGGAAAGGAAAGGAAAAAACAGGTGTTGTTTCTTTAAATAATGACCTTGTAACATTTTCAGAATTTACATATTTTAGGAAAATAAATTTTTGACAGGAAGGGATTTTTCTTCATTAAATGCATCTTGATAGCCCTAAAAAAATATTGTGAATGAAGCAAATATATATATTTATATTCTACCTCTTATTATATTTACTTTTAATTGTAGCCAACATAATTGTATAATCACAGACCAGTTTGGTAACCTCTTTCCCGTGAAAAGGTTAGCCAAAGGGAATTCAGGCTTTTTGACTTTTTGTTACTCTCTCCCATCCTCAACTTAAAAGACCTGTATGGAAAGCCTGTCTTTGTATTTCAAAGCAATGTATACTGCACAAATAAGAATTATGTTATGGATATATACTTCTTCCTTCCTTTTGATAGTACTATTTCCATTTTATTTTAATTATTATGGAGGAGAACCCTTTCACTGGATGTCTTAATTACATATAGGGCCTTAAATTGCAAGCAATGTATATTTTTTTTTTCCACATTTTTTAGAATCTGAGAGCATCAAAAGAGGCAAGTACTGTCTTCTGACTTCGAGATACATGATAAGTTATTATGATGTGTCACTTACTTAATCATACTCATGGGTGTTAATATTTTGTGACATGCCATGAATGATAAGGTGTTGTAACTCAGAAGTTACCTTCTGTCACAACTGTCAAATAGGACATGAAATCAGGTCCCACCGGTAAAATTTAGTTATCTACCTAACTAATTTAGGACAAGGATATGCTGTTGCTGTACTGTCCCAGGGAAGTATGTTAACAGAGAAGAAAGTAAGGGAATCTTGTTCAGTTTCTTAACTCATCAGTGGCATGTTTAGCCCTGAATTTGGGTGTGCTGTTCCATGTACCAAATTCTTTTTCCTTTGCCATTTAGAGGAAAAATCCATCTATCAGAGCAAGAAAGGTGTCTGTTCTGATATAATCCTCTTGAAATCAATGGGATACAGATTTCACCAACACCAGCAATATTAATGTGGTAGCGAATTACATGCAAATGCAGTAATATTGGATCTCCATAGATAATGGAGAAGAGTCGAAGGTCTTTAAAACAGAACTGCTAAAAAGAGTAATAAAAAAATGGTTATTCTTCCCCTCAGCACAAGAATTCTGGAGCACACAATAAAATTATTAGGCACTGGGGTAAAAATACCCCAATATAAAAAATATATATATCTTTTGCATGTATTATATGCCGATCTTGGGAACCTATTGCCACAGACTGTACTAGAAACCAAAAGTATAAATTACATACATAATGACTGTATTCATTTCTAAAAAACAAATTTGTTGATAATGTTGAGCTGTTGATAAATTTATGAATCCTACTAGCAAGACCCAATTTCTACAGCTTCATACAATATCAATGGGTGACCTGACAATTGGGTGCACACACCCAAAAACAAACAAACAAACAACAACAACAACAACAAAAACACAAAGACAGAAGATCATTTCCTTCTAAGATCATCCTGCATTAAGAGACTACCAATGTTGCTATGATGTCGAAGTCATGAATCTCTTTCGGATGCAAGTTTGTGGCATTGGAAAATAGCATTAAGTACATGCTAGTTTGTATGGAACAGAAATTATGTGGAAAAGAATTTAACTCTTCAGACCTATCCAACATCCTTCCAACACATGTGATCCACTCCAGTAAGACAAAGTATATAGTAAAAGTGTACAATCATTTCATGAAAAATGGTTCTTTTAAATTGGCAGATGTCACTACCCAATGCGTGCCATTGAAAAGACAAGTATTTTGAATCTGAACAGTTGTACATCTCAGAAATAAGGGTGTCCTGTAGAACAACCTACACCTGTAATCATGAAGAAGATCCTGAATCCTAAATTCAATAGATAAGTTCCAGAGTGAGGGAAAGGCTGGAATTAATGTACAACTTTATATCTTAGAGATAACTGGATTCATTTTTTTTTCTTCCCAAACCAGTAAGAAGATCTCAAATATCTTTGAGAATATAATCTGATCTTCTCTGTTCTTCCTCGATAAAGGAGGGATGCTGACAAATCCCAACCTTGTTGGATGGATCTGCTAAAATTTGGCAGTGTTCAGGAACTAAAACACTGAATGCCAAGTGAGTTGCCCCAATGGAAACCTCTGAACAACCCTGAACTACTAATGTTTCACTACTACCTTTGTGGTTGAGCAAGGGGAGACATGATTTGATTAACCAAGTAGCTCTAGCCAGTTCAGCAAAAAGTTTTTGGTTTGCTAATATGGAATTGCATAACAACTCTAGTAAAAGGGAGCTTCTTTAAAGACAAAATGTTATTTTAAGCATTCTAACAGCTTTTACCCTTTCTACAGGTCAAACAGAAGTCCCAAGGCTGTATATTTTCCCCAGGCTGTCAGGACATTAGGATATGGTTCCACATTTTCTGGTTGACGCCCATCTCTGTTCCAAATACATAAAGAATAATAGAAGGAGGTCAGGGGCCAATTATTCTAATTAGTCACCAAGGTCAGAACAAGAAGTAATGGGATGAAGCTGCAACAAAGGGGATATTTAAGTTAATGATTAAGACAAACTTTATAACTATTAGGCTAGCTAGAGCCATGGAACAAACTGCCAAGGGAGGTCACAGAACTACTTTCACTTAGAAGCTTTGAAGGGCAGACTTATAATCAGCCTAACAGTAATGGCTTAAGGAAAATGAATTCAGTCTTGCTGTGAATCAGAAGCACAAGATATGCCACCCACTAGGGTCCCTCTTCCAGCCCTAATGATTCAGTGCTGAATCTATGGACAAAAATAATTCTCTGTTCTTGTAGAAAAAAAAGTTTGAGGAGATAAAGGTGCTGGCATATATCTTGACTAATACTCTGATAATGTTCTCAGCGTGTCTAATTGAGTGCCACAGTACCTGAAGGTCTTAAAGAATATTAACAGTGATTTTACCCAATACTTATCACTTTTATCCAAGCATCTCAAACCCCATTACAAGGTTTGTGATGCTCTATTAACCTATCAAGTTTCACAACAGGAATATGTTGTGCTCAGGTGGTTATTGTGACAAAATTAGCAGTGTCATGAAATTTGAGGATTTATTTCTAAATCATAATAAAGAAATTAAAGTAGTGACAAATTCAGGATTAAGTTGAAAAGACTGCATATATTAGGAAAAATAAGTGCTACACTGAAGGCAGATGGACAATTATTTGGTCCTCTGGGCAATGTCCACAGATCTAACAGAAATCAGTTTTGTAGATAATGCATGTGGGTGAATGTCTCACACTCGCTTTTATAGTTGGTTAAATATTGGGCCAAAAAAAGCATTGCTGTCAGTGTAATTTCTTTAGCACTATGGATAAAAGAAAATCTCTTTCCACAAAGCAAGCCCTGGGAGTTCCTTATATTAATTCCTACACGGAGTCCAAATGGTATATTTGAAGTAGGAAAAGTATAGCAAACCCATTTTAAGAACACCCAGAGATGGAAAATCTACCACCTTCTTTGGTAAATAGTTCCTGTGGTTAATGATCTTGCTGTTTAAATCTAAGCTTTATTTTTGGTTTGAATTTCTGTAGCTTTAATATCCAACCTTTGAACAACTTTACAGCTTCGTCCACAATGTTTTTTACATAGTTACTTACAGACTAATCAAATCTCCCCATGTGTTTTACCTCTGCCAAGCTAAATCAAATGAAATACTGAATTCATACAGGGAGACATAAGAATAATTTATGTCTGAACCCTGATATGAAAAAGATTTTACAAAGGGAATCTGGAAGAGCAGAAGCTATAACCATGTTTAAAAAAAAAAATGGGTGACTACCTCCTTGCATTATCCTTCTGTTTGTATAGTCAGCTTTAATTCTTTTTTTTTCCCCTGGATTTATAATGGCACACTTGGTCCCAATTGTTCACTTACACCCAGCTTACCAAGCAATCCAAAGAGCTCTAACTAAAACATCTATTTTGCTCATTATTTACTACTCTGCCCAAAATTATGTCATCTGAAAATACTCTCTGTAATGATTTTCTGTTTATTTTTTCCCCAGGCCCTTGTTGAAACCATTTAATAATGTTAGGTATGAACCAACACGTCTCTGGAATTCCACTGCAAGGAGTTTTGAGGGCTGATTGCTCATTTTATGTGATATTTTGGGATCCAATATACAGTATTTTTTCATCTGTGCAATGTAAGCTATATTAATTATTAAAATTGGCAGTACCAACTCCCTCTGCCCTTTTTTTTTCTTGGAGAACTGTTTTAACTTCTTGTTGCAAGAGTGTTGTTATAATCAGCCAACCGTTGTTCAGGACTTTGAAGTTTTTGTTTGCATCCCGTCTTCCAAAAATATAATGACTAAAGCATTAAAAATGAATTTAGTCTACTCACCTTTCCATCAGTCTTCAAATGCCTTTAGTTTCCCAGAAAAAAAATCAAGTTCAGGCAAGAATTACAAAGTTCTCGGAGGACAGGGAGGCACTGTCCACCAGGAATAGTCATTCTGGTAAACATTTAGGCCAGCCGATAGAAAGACAAGGTCTGGAAATTACTGGCCATCTTTAGGCAGAAGCTACTTTCTCCCTTGACATTGTAAAAGTTCTTACCTTCTAATGGTCAGTTCAATTACACCAAAAGCATACTACAGCCTCAGATCAGGGAAAAAAAAAAAAAAAAAAAAAAAAAATCAGATAGAAAGAAATCACATTAAAAAGATAGGTAACCCTTTGAACAGAACAATTATGCAACCCTTTGAACAGAACAATTATGTCAAACTTGACTGGACACCAATCAACAATGTGACAACTGAATCCATTGTTGCAGACAAAATGCTGTAGTAAATATTGAAGAGACAGGGAAGGGAGTGGGGAGGAGGAAGAGAAAGAGGGAGATATTAAATTTGATCACATTAGGATTGATTTAAAGATTGATTGGGAGCTACGTTCATTTTCATTTTAATATTATTAGGAGATAGCAGCATGTAACAGGCTTTGACACTGAATGCTATGCTTTGCATTGGTTGCAGAAGTTGCCTGGGGAAGCACTGGGGAGTGGGAAGGAATTGATCAGATTCTTTCTTTTTCATATGGGAGGAAAAAAGTGTTGTGTCATTTACAAAGTCATCTATCATCTGAACAACGGGCTGGAAGACAAGTTCCTACACTTCATGACTTTTTTTTTCTTAAACCCATACACATCCATTCTTATTGGCCAGAGGTTAAAGGGAAAACTATGTACTTTCAGTGATGCAAAACAGTTCTTACTAATTTATACAGCCACTGTTTATTTTCTCTATATCAAACCCATTGTCTGTAGGTTTTCAACTGAAAACATGGAATGGTACCTGAACTGCCACTAACCTACCAGTATCAAATAAAACCTTGTCAATATATGTTAAAGCATTTTGCAGATAGTACCAATAATAGAATTTTAGATTTATTACCTGTCTTGTTTTGGAGTTTTGTTTTTCTTTTTGATGAGGAATCCAAGACAGAGAGAGACAAGGAGTGTATTAACTAGAGTCAAATAGTGAAATAACAGTGAATCAGGGAGTGCTATAACCCAATGCTATGCTCTTCACCAGGGATTATGAACACACCTGTAAAAGACATCTAATAGGACAAGGGTTTGACTGTATGCTTTCAAGGAAGTTTCCTTTGTTTTGTTTCGCTTTGCTTTGTTTTGTTATATTTATTATTTTATTTTATTTCATTTCATTTCATTCAATTTCATTTCATTTTATTTACAGTTGCTCATTTCTTTTCATCCATTTAATCCCAAATCCCAGGATGGACTATCAAGTGTCATTAAAGGCCTATTAGGGTTACTGAACAGGGTTCCTCCTCCAGCAGTGGAGGTGTCTAAGGATGCTGGGTGTCTGTAATGGGTCTATCAGAGCAGAGGATTACAGGACAGCCAAAATTGTTGCGGGACCAGACCAGGTGTGAGACTTGTTAATAAGCAAGACCCTGAGGTCCCCAATATTCTTTAATTTGCTATCCTTCTTGCCTTCTTAATGCAGAGGGGTGTCAAACTGATCTTGCAGAGTCACCCAGACATCGTTTTAGACTTCTCCCTCTATTGGAAGGCTATGGAAAGTAGAGGTGGATGAAAGAGAGGATCTGGGGTGGAACACCCCTTTCTCTGACCTCTCTGTGGTCAATGAGGGAAGACAACTGATATACCCCACAGAAGTGTTGAAATGAGCGCAGCATAAGCAGCTGAATGTTTCTGAATAGCATTAATCTTCCTTCCTTTCCTCAAATACGGCATCTGGGACAACAGGTACACCCGCAGTCTTTCACCAGAGCTGGTCTGCAATGGTTTCTTGCTCTAAATGTGGAAGAGCTTCTTTGTTGATAATACTGTGTATGGCAAGCAGGATAATAAATCAGTCAGTTTAAGGATTGATGGTACATTGCCAGTTACATCCCAGCCTGAGGGAACATGGATGTTTCTGTTAAAGTCAAACACCTTCCCAGAGGGAGACTACATGTCTAATTTTCTCATGGAAATCGTAAGTATCATCAGTGTAGTAATTCAGCATGTCTCAAATATCTCAGATTAGATAGGACAGCTATAATCCTTTTTTTTGACTTCTTTCCCAGAAGAGGGAAATTGCTTGATTTGCCAAGCTGTGTCTGTTTTTCTATAGGTGCTTATGTGAAGAAATTATTGAAGTAAAGTTGAGTTTTGTACCTGGATTTGAAAGTGGTCTGTCTGAAAGAGCTGGCCAGGCTATAAAAGCAGCATAATTTGAGGGAATTCACTGGTCAGACAAACCTGTGCATATAGGGACCTTCCACATTATTATTGCAGTGATGACTGGATAGAAGGCTGATTTCTTATCTTCATTATTTCTGTTTAACCCAATGTCTGTGGATCATGGAGAACAGACCTCAGGACCTGAGCTATTGATTTCATTTGTTGACAAGATTGATTTATTTGTTTATTCCCTGTGTGTGGATGACACTCTTATTAAGTTGAATAGTCATGTTTGAGTTTAGTCTTTCTTCCACATACCTTGGCTTAACTAAGAATAGTTTAGTATAGTATAATAACATTTGCCAGCTGATAAATAGCATCGCACCTCGTATAGCCTGTAATCCAATAGGCTGGACTTCTTCATATGGCTAGGGCTTGCATTGAAACCATCATCTGAAGTGGACAGAATGGTTGGAGCCATACAACTCCAAATACTGTAACAAGACTCATGCCCTTGACTTGAATGAGATCTAGATTCCAGCTGGGCCACAATGAGCCCTAAATCAAGGTTCATCAATGCAGAAAATAGTTACAACAAGCTTATGCTCTTATAACGCAAACTGCTATCTATCCATCAGACTTTATTCTTAGAAAAATCAATGCCTTTATGTTTATAGTTCAGGTGACACCTATCCCATCAGATCCCCTTGTCTCTACCCTGAATTTTTGCCTTTCAATAGAGCAATATTAGCTAAGATCATCTCCATCAAAGTTCATTACAGCTGTGTTACATACCTTATTTGAGATAGATCTAAACATATGCAATTATTTATTCCTTTAAAACTCTGAATGTTAAACCAGCAGAAGCAATTATCATTGTTCTAAATACAGGAAAGTCTGTTCAAGCTAAGTTTTTACAGCTTTGAGTCAAATCTAGTGGAGGTGTACACTGAAAAATAGGGCAAGAATTAGCCTAGCTAAAGAGTGGAGCCAGCCTTGCCAGTGAGCCTGGTTCCTAAGATCAGCCACAAAAGCCTCAAGCCAGCTGTTCTGTCTGGCTTATCATGAACCACATGCCTTTGATCAGAAAAGAGGGGTTGAGAAGTGCTGAGGTTTATTAACTGCAGGTGTAACATCCAAGTGTGCTCTCCCCAGAGGAACATCATAGACTGTAGTGACACCAGTGGGATTGCAACAGCAATACACATGGCCCACCACCTTTCAAAGTCATCATGCAAATACCAAGTTTCATTTACAGTAATGACACTGCAGGTAGATAGCTAAAATGGGTTACCCACATGGGAGGACCAGGAGATGTTTATTGCTTCACATCTCTGTTTCTTGTCTGTGTGCTTCATGCTCTTTTATCATGGCTACACACTTTCCATTTGCTGCTTCTCCCTGAAGTACAAATCTCTTCCCTCAATTTACTCCCTTGAACCTCATTTTCTGCTATTTTAACTTCTACTCTTAGCACTATCTATGCTTCATCAATAAATCTCTCCTACTCATTTATCTCCCTGAGAATCTCAGTTCCTATTTCTATCACTTTTGCTCTATACCAAGAAGTCCTTTTCTTGTTTGACATCCCAGCACACTTAATCACGATGTGGAATACGGAGAAGCTTTCCTTCAGTGTGGTTGGCACAGCACAGAGAAAAAAAATGTTGCCAACAATGACAATGAATAAACCTTTCCAATGATCATTATAATGATGAAGTGATATATTTAACACATCCCAGAGGCCTTAACCCACTTCAGAACATTATTAAGGAGGTAGTGAAATTGGAGGTGGCACTTGGGTTGTCAGACTCAGGTTCTCTCCATTCTTGAGGGATTTTTTTTAGAAAAGTAAACAGCTAAACTACAGGTTCCTACAAAGTATCAGCTCTATCTCTTTCCTTTATTAGATATCAGTTCCCATTTGGACCTATAGGGGTCAAAAAAAGACAGCTACACATTGATCAGCTCCTGAAGTAGACATGCCATTATATTCAGTATATTGGTTAGGTTTCCCTCTCATTTTAAATTACAAAGGTGTTATAAATTATAAAGGTGTAGCTCTGTTCCAGACTAATTCCATTTTACATACAGTTTGAAACTCATTGTACATGGCTTTGCAAGGAAAAGACAGCAAGGAATTAGGCCATATATTACACAACAAATAAATAAATAAATAAATAAATCTACACCTGTGTATAAGACACTGTTTTCTTTATCATCATCACTCTGTGCTGGAAAGGCTTGGCCTAAATGTACTCCATTTAGGAAAAATAGTCTTTTCTGTCAAATGCTCCAGGAGATTTTATATTTGTGATTTTCACTATGCTCTCAGTTCAATGTGGCCAGAATTTCATTCACAATATTCACAACTATGTGTTGTACATGCACAAAAACTGCTTTGGCATTTTCAGCAAACACAAATGGTATTTATTAAAGATATTTAATTCATTAACTTGCTCATTTGTCAATAGTGTGACTTGGGCACGCCACATTGCTATATTCTGTTAAGCTGATAGTCTAGCTATGATATAGAGCATTAAACTTACTGTGAAAAATCAGAAATCACTTTTTTACACAATTTGAAAGTTACAAAAAGGACTAATAGAAGTTACAAGAAGGGTCCTCACCTAGGTCTTTTCTGATAAAGGCAGATTGTTGCAATATGCAGAATGGTAGGTGTTTTAAAAATAGGACATTTATCTAACACAACAAATGTAAGTCCAGATCTACGTAAGATTTCATACTTCTCTAGATCCACTTTCGTCTCCTTTGTTTACCGCAGATTGAATTGTCCTGAAACCGTGTGCAATAATCAGAGACATCTAGTGGCTGACTGATAAACTGCAGATAAGCATAAAAAGCTTCAGCTCTCTGGCTCTCTTTAAGGACTCCTTTCTCCTAGTTTTTACAAGTGGGATACTAGGACAGTTTTCATCCCTTTGAAAGAAACCTTTCTCTACTCGCCAAACATCAGGTGATGCTTCAGAGTTCCCTTCCTCTAATTCTCTCGAGAGAAAGTTTAGGTTTCCTCTTCTGCCTCTTTGGTCATGCAAATACAAATATTGCTTTCTGTATTTCCATGTGGGATTGTGGCCATACGGGTCGACAAGCCCCATGGTTGGTGACAACATCGGACACGTAAGGATGAGGCCATCAGGAATGTAAAGAGTTTAGAGGGAACAAAGAAGGGTGATTCAGGAGACGCCTTGCTGTCCCGGACTGCTTGTTCTCCAGCCATTATTAAGGCATGGAGGTTGCTGGGTGTTTGCGGTGCCGGGCAAAGTTGCTGACCAATGAATAGGTAAGTGGAAAAGTACTGCTGTGGGATGAATGGTATAAGAGGGGAGCCTGTCCTCAATAAGGGGATGAAGTTATGCCTTCAATAAGAGGGAGTTGAAGTTATGTCATCAATAAAGTAGCAGCAGTTACTGATCCTAAAAGAACCCTGGTATCCATGTGTTCTTTACACCACATTTCCACTTTTTATTTATTTATTTATTTTTGACTGAAAAATTGTGCAGTTTTTGTTTGGTTCTGAAATTTGTTTGCTTTTTAAAAAAATAAAAAAATAAAAAAATTAGTCTTGCCTTCCCTTGACAGGCTAGTAGCTGATGCAAATCCATAGACTATATGTAATTAACCCTAAACATTCTGCTTGTCAGTTGTAATTGGCAGTTTCCTTCCAGGAAATGCATTTGTAGCTATCTGCTCAGTTTTATAAGGGCTGTGCTTATGTCTAAAAATGAGAAATGGATGTATTCATTTTGTTGTTTTGGAAAAATAAATAAAAAAAAAAACAAGGAGCTGTTTACATATAGTCTTAAAGGTTTTTTTTTTGTTTGTTTGTTTTTTCCCTTCATTTTTCCTAAATTATTCCTTTTGCAACATGGCTGAAATAAGAGAAAAAGCAGTGACCCCTTTCAGCATAAGATACTCCTGTCTGCATAGAGGAAAAATAAGACTGAAGCTCCAAAGTAGTGCCCCAATGGAAGAGAAATGCCTTGTGAAGCAGCTGGCACAGGCACACCACAAGTTTCAGTCTAGACAAATCCCCACTTTCCCTCAAAGCAAACAAACTCCAAAATCACACAGAACAAACACACTCCAGTCCAAAGCCAGTCAAGACAGCAAGCAAATACACCCCAGAAAACACCAGGCAATTAGAGTCCTGAACTCAGTTTAAACACAGACACAGCAAATCAGCAAACACTCCCTTCCCCTTATGAAAAACAAACACAGGAGGCAGCCACACTTCTCTCCCCTGTAGTCATGGCCCAGGAAGGAGGACCATGTCTCCCCCCTGCTGTATTGCTCTCAGTGTGGCTGACCAGGAAAGGAAATACTGATGTAACTTTGCTAATTTTTGCTTCTTTTTGTCCTTTTTCCCTGGTGTGCGGGGGGGGGGGGGGGGGGGGGCCCCGGGGAAGGGTGGAAAAAGCTTTCCATAAAACAGGACCTGGAGTGGTCCTGGTGGACATGAGCCAAAAATGTGCCCTTGCAAACAAGAACAGCCTACTGGGCAGCATTTTGGCAGAGCATAGCCAGCAGGTCAAGGGAGGTGGTATTTCTCTGTTCAGCACTGGTGAGATACACCTGCACTGCTGGGCTCCCCAGTACAAGACAGACAGGGGTACAGTGGGGAATCTGGCAAAAGATCATCAATATTGTCAAAGGTCTGGAGAACGTACATAGAGACATTGGTGGAGCTGAGGCTGAGCTGTCTGGGAAAAAAAAAAAAAAAAAAAAAAAAAAAAAAAAAAAAAGGTTTTTTTTGTTGTCTTTGACTACCTCGTGAGTACTTAGAAAAATCTGTAGTCAGGTTATTCTCAGAAGTGTCCAGTGAAGGGATAAGAGATAACAGCCGGCAAGTGGAATTGCAATACAGGGAAAAAATAAAAATAAAAATAATAATAATAATAGCTGTGATCAAACATTGAAATAGAAAAACAAAACAAACAAACAAACAAACAAAAATATTGAAACTGCAGAGAGGTTGTGGGCTCTCCATTCTTGACAACATTTACAAATTGATTGGACAATGCTCTGAAAACCAAATGTAACTTTGATGTCCTCTGCAGAAATGTTGGACCAGGTGAATTACTGCTAGCTTTAAGTTGAAAGCAATATCCTTTTAATCAGGATAAACTTATTATACAGACCTCTCAAATCTTAAACATCAATAATTTTACCACCACAGCACATAGATTTCAGTCTGTAAAAGCTTAAAAAAAGGAAAAAAAAAAAAAAATCTTAATGCATCTCTCACAGGTTGTATGACTTTATTTTCCTAAATTAGAATCTATAAATGAACTGAGGCAGAGCACTCTGCTAGATGGGAAATGTAGGGTCCCTTCCTTCTTTGGAGTGAAAGGTCCAAATGTATATCTTTTCTCTGGAAGGAGAAACTCAGTTTCCTCCTCAGAGTAAATAAAAGTACTCATCTTTCTGTTTGACTTTCTTTTCTCCATGCCCTATAACTGCTGAGCTAAACCGATGAGGAAGGCAAGGACCAGGAGAAAAACAGGAGGCCCAAAATAGGAAGTGCAAAGCTAACAAAACAAGTTTCCTCAGACTGTCTAGCACTTAGCTATAATTCATTTTTCTTGTTCCAGATCAAACTTTCTGAAGAGAAACTGAGTTGAAAAATGTGTTGTATACAGACAGCACTAGGAAAATACAAGAGCTTCTCTGCTGGATGTAACAGGCTTCGCTTTCTAGTATCATATACAACAGTGACATATACAAGAGAAACTTCAAGGAGCCTTGCAAAAGCTAGCAAATATTTCTGCTGTCCTGCAAGAAGCATAACCTACTAATATAAGCAGGGAGGACAGGGGTCAGTTTTACTTGTTTGGGAATAAACACATTACAGAAAAAACAAACAAACAAACAAACAAACAAACAAAAAAACTTTACTGAAGATGTTAAAACCCCTTTTTTCCAGCATAAGAACTGTAGAGTCAGTATTTAAAATTAAAAAAAAAAAAAAAAAAAAAAAACCTTTCAACTTTGTTTTCTAAATTCCTTTTCTCTGAGCTTTTTACAGGCTTCTTAAAATCTGTGATTTGACAAAGCCTGGATAAGTGAACATTCACACACAGCTTTTATACCATGTTTAGGCCATACTTCTGCCATCTAAGGCAATTTATACAGCTAAACCTTATTCATATGAGTAAGCATATAACAGGAGTTTGCATTTCCAGGGCTACTTCTAGAAATATGTTTTCATCATACTTTGAAAACCATATTCTGAGCCAGAGGCAACAAGTTATCTCTAAAGTAGGAGACGAAACCATCTCAGCTATTATTTTCCAAAGTAGGCCTTATAAACTCAGGCTCAGAAACGTGTATGCTTATAGAATCTTACTGCAAGCTCCCCTTGCTTGCCTAGAACATCCAGAAGACTGTCATATGGACATACCTATGATACATTTGCATCCCAATCCAACTGGAAAATGTGCTTCACGGTATTCAGTGTTATGCCTGTATGTATGTCTTTTTGCATGTATGTCTTTTTCTTTAACCATTACAAAATATTTTCAGCAGGGAAAAAAAAAAAATCAGCAAGAAAAAAAAAAAAAAAAAAGGTATGCAAATTTCATGCAGAAACTGAAGGAACTGCCTGAATGAGATCTTACTTTGCATGTCCTCATTTGTGTGGCTCTTCTGATGGCCACAGATAGCAAATACTGAGACTTGTGATGTGGTCATGAAAATAGTCTAGTTTCCCAAGGTGAATGATACCCTTGATGAATTTACTGGTTCTTTCTTTTATCTTTTTAACAGATAAATTATTATTATTATTATTTCATACAGAAATACCAAAGTAACTTTTTGAAAGAGATATTCTAATGTGGTTTATACAGGAGTAAGCCTTTCACATATGTACAGGCAGGCAGCCATGGAGGGAAAAAGCAATAGGAGTGAGCTGCACTTGTAGTGCATGTTATTTCCTTAAACAAACTCAGATGTCATATGTGTGCTGGTTACTGTCAGGTACCAGTCTGTAGCAGTGTCATTCTACCTGCCATTTAAAACACTTAGAGTGGAAGGTGCTGGAGAAAAAGAGGCACTAACTTAACAGTCCTTGCCTCAAAGAATAGACTATAGGACCTCTAGGGCACCTCAGTTGTTGCATAGGATGAAATAAAAGTATAAGGCACCTCAAAGAATATTTTCACAAAGAAAATTCAAGGGATGAGAAAGGAGAAGAAAAAAAGTACTGAATACTGGGGTTTGTCAGAAAATCTTGGCCACATGTCGAGCTCAGACTCCTGATCAAGACTGCAGGTAGCTGCCTTCAATCATTTGGTGTCTTGGTACCCAGGACCCCTCTTCAGGGGCAGTCTCATACAACTCCTCTTTGAATTAAATGCATATGGATCACTTTTTTTAAGGGAGGCAAGGGGTGTTTTACCACACACCTCTCTTCTGATCTCTCAGTGGCTATGACATTCTCCAGAAACTTAAAATCTCAAATCTCATGCTCTGCCCCTTGCTGCAGCAGCCACTCCTTGGGCTATGCATGGACTGCAAGGCTCCCAGATGAGGGTGCATGCATATGGAAAGTGCAGGAGATTTCTAAGGTGAGAGTTCTATTGCCTAAGGCAGTACATATATTTTGCCATTTAGATGGAAAATTGAGGCAATTCTGGGAGCAGTAAATAGAGTCAGAAGCCACAACAGAGATTTATCAAGGCCAAACACCCCCAGTGGGGAGTGAAGTCACTACAGCCGTGTCCTCTTCAGAGATGGGACATGGGACAGGGGTCAGATATTTCCATCAGCACCTACAGGGGATGAAATACTTGCCTGATTCATATCCTGACTGTGTGACACTGTGGCAGAGGAAAGCAAAACTCTGGGTGAACCTTCTGGTCAGAGATTAAGGTACAGTGATTTTAGGCATTTGAGGAAATTCTTCCACCGGTGAATAACAGCACAAAGGCTTCTCCTTCCCATCTGAACATGTATTTATAGTTTGGTCAAGTTAATTGGCCTTAATGTGTGAGCAGAACCTGATGGTCCAGAGGCTGAAGTAAATGTCAGAGAGTTCAGTAATTTCAGGGACTTCAGAAATCAGGTCTAGATTCCCTTCTCTTTTCATCAGTCTGTTTTAAGGACCAATCCAGCATGCATTGAAGTCAATAGTAAGCATTTTATTATTTTCAGTAAGGAGTAGTTCATGGCTCAAATGTTGGGAGAACATTAATTAGCATTGTATCCATCACAACATGAAGCAAGTGGGGATGTTTTGTTATTCTACCGAATGACTATTTACAAAATAAACATTCTATTTTGACAGAAAATATTCACTTTGATATAACTTTCCTGGTTTTCTGTTAGGGAAAGAGGACACAGAAATAAATATTAAACTTTAAAAATAAAAATATTTAATGAGATTAAAAAATAATAATAATAAATTCAATTACTTATTTTGCTATTCCAACCATTTTATCATTTTGCAAACTATATTTTATATGTATTTTATATTTAGGAGAAATAAAAATGGGATTTTATTATATGAATTTTTTAATCAAAATACAAAGGCACAAACAAAGAAGATTTTATGCAGTTTAGTGTAGAAGGGAATGCCTGTGTCAGGAATTTAGGGGGAAATTTTAAACAAAATCCTATGGTACTCAATGGTGGTTTTGATTAGCTTTAGCAGTGAGATGGATATATATATATATATAAAATAAAAAAAATAATTATATAAAATATATAAAATAATATATATATATATTATATTTTTTTATTTTATATATATATTTATATTTTAAATACAGGATGTTGATGAACTGTGTTTTTTTGTCTTTACTGTTCAAGAGAATTTTTGCTAATGTTTCACTCTTTATTCCACTTGATGTGCTGGGGATCTACAGTGGCAGTTCTTTTCTTGGTTTGCCTCCAGTTGTTAGTGCTGTTACCATCATATTTAGAAGTGACGTATCAGAACCCCACTGTGCTACATGACATGTACAAGGACTGAATCAAAATATGGTCCCTGAAATATGAGGCTTGGAAGAGAGAGAAGAAAAGAGAATAGAGAATAGAGAAAAATAAAATAAAATAAAATAAAATAAAATAAAATAAAATAAATAAAATAAAATAAAATAAAATAAAATAAAATAAAAAGAAAATAACAACACTCTTTACTTGGTTGATATGACAGACTGCAGTCTCATTTAGCTCTCTCAGCAATGTATTCCTAGTATTAAAAATATGCTGCAAAATACTCAGCAAAAATGCTAGGTAGGGTGGCAAAAGCAAATCTATTTATCTTTTTCTTATGATGAACAAATTTGCTATATTTGATGGGTTACATCCCTGCAAAAATTGATTGGTGTGGCATTAATGAGACAACACCCATTTACGCCTCAGTAAGATCTGGCTGTCAGGTGCTTCTATTAACATATACATTAACCTTGTGGCACACTATTTAACTCAAGCTCAGTATTTGACAATCCCCGTTATATTGCTACTGAATCATAAATTCAGTTCTCAGAGAATAAAAGTATTTCAGGAATCACTTCTAGAGTGGTTCTTTAGGATACTCTAGGATAGATTTACAACAATTTGGATCTAGTTTGACCAATCTGGATCTTCCTTCTGCAACAATTACAGCTAATGCTCAATGTCTAGTTCATAGGCTCATTTTTTCCCTTTCTTTTTTTTTTTTTTTGTTCCAGTATTAAAATGAATTCAGAAGAGAAGATCTATCGTAAACTTGAAAAAAAAAAAAAAAAAAAAAAAAAAAAAAGAGCTAAAAAGCTTAGAATTGATTCTGTGCTGATGTCTTTTATTTCTTGCTGGGACAAAAAAAAATAAATAAAATATAATAAAGATTCTTGCTGGGCCTATTCTGGTTTTGTTATTTTGTTATTCTCCCTTCTTTCTTTACTTTTGCTTTGAATATCAGCTCAGACCAATGACAGTGCTTTGCCTCCAGGGGCCAGAAGGGTTAAATTCCTCCCACTCCATGGGTCTCTCTTGAAGCTGGAGTTACACTCATCAAGGATCTAGCATAGGGAGGGATGGATTTCTTAAGACAGCCTGAGGGCTCCAACAGCAGCCTTCACTTTCAATCAATGTCAAGAGGCATGAGTGGAAATTCATTCAGCAAACAGTTGGAGGTCTTTGCCTGTCCATACAGCCACTTGGCACACAATCCCAAGCACAAACTGGTGGCGTCTCAGCTGGAGATCTGACATTTTGCCGAACCACCATTTGCTTGAGAACTGAAAATTAAACACTCTGCTCCTTTAAAAAATAAAAATAAAAATAAAAGATACATAGAAATTTAAGTGAATTCTGCTGGTAACCTTGGAAGTTTCCTTTTTTTCAAGGTTTCAGGTACATGCCAAAATGTAGTCTGTTCAGGATTGGTCTTGGATGTACAATTGCCTTTTCTGTTACCTGATTGAATTATTCTGACTGTTTTTGTTTGACTTGCCTCTGGGATGCTGTGCTGCCCTGGCAGAGAGATCCATATGCTGGCAGAGTTCATGAACTCACGCTTGCAAGCTGATCTTTGCCCTATGTGTTTCTAAATATTTTGGTGTGTATATAATGTGACAGAATGTGACTTTGCAGTAAGAAGCCAAAAAGATACAAAGAAGAAACATCTCATGTCCTCTCCGTCCACTCCATCCCCTTCCTCCCCTTCCCCCCAATCCTGCCAAGTTTTATTGTCTTCACAATGCAACCAGGTGAATCATATTGCAATACTGGGGGAAGGGAGAATTTTTAATTAATTTCATTACACATTAACAAAGTCCAGCTCATGACTCAGTGGAAGTCTATACAGTCTTTTGCAGACAGATGGGAAGTTACCCTCACTGTCCTCTGAGCTTCCTGGATTGGGTAGAGATGTACTAAAACAGTTTATTAACAGTTTATTAACCGCTCTGCTGTGCAGCTCAAAGAGTGAGGCCACCAAAACAGACACGCAACCCATAGCCTGAACTTGACTTGGGATTAGTCAACTCAGATTGAAGGCACTGTTTTTTTCACTTCTACCCACAGTAAAAAAAATTTAAAAAAATAAAATAAAAGTTAAAAAGTAATAATAATAATAATATTTTTTAAAATGAAAAAAAAAAAAAAAAACATATCTGAAGGTGTAATGTAGAGCATCAGAGAATCAGAGAAACAGCCCCAGTGTTCTATATGATCAGATGTCATCTGGTATCATTCAGTTGTAATGTAAGGTGTCATGAACTCTAGTTCTGGGACAGAGAAAAAATCAAGCCTAGGTACTAAAAGGGCAGAAGGAAACAAATATACTCAATAACCTTATATCAGGAAAGGAATGTATCACAATCAGAACAGAAGAGCAGAAAAGGGATTCTGCCCTCTGAATATGCCTCTCAGTTATGTCATACTGGACATCCTTACCTGGAGGTAAGTCAGTTCTACTGATTCCAGCATTTGTTCTCCTACTATATATATAAATTTTTTTTTTATTTGTTTGTCTGTTTGGGTGTATTTATTTATTTATTTGACTTCAGCAAAAAGAAAAGAAAAAGATCAAAGGGCATATTTCTAGCAAGATCACCTTGTTGTAATGAGCAAGCCTCATACTCATGAGGCTATGAATTTTTTATACAGTATATATGCAGCTGAATCAGATTGCAGCAAGGAATTGCACTGATGTTACAGTAGATGTAAACCAAAGCAGAGATCAGAATTTCTTGGGATTGAAGAGAAGTACTGGCCTAAAATTATGAGGCTGTAGTGAGGTGGGGATTGGTCTATTCTCCCATGTTACTGGTGATAGGATGAGAGTGAATGGGCTAAAGTTGTACCAGGGGAGGTTTAGGTTGACTGTTAGGAAAAAACTTCTTTACTGAAAGGGTTTTTAGGCATTGCCATTGGCTGCCCAGGGAAGTGGGTGAGTCACCATCCCTGGAAGTCTTTAAAAAATGTTTAGATGTGGAGCTTAGTGATATGGTTTAGTGGAGGACTTGTTAGTGCTAGGTCAGAGGCTGGACTCGGTGATCTTGGAGGTCTCTTCCTCCAAATGATTCTGTGATTCTGTGAAAATCATCCCTTTCTGTGCAATTGCTCTTCAGCCTCTCATTCCCTAGTTTGAATTAAGGATTGCATAATCCCAGGTGAAGAATCCAGCATTTGATCTTGTTAAACTTCATGCAGTTGGTGATTGCCCAGCACGTTAATTTGTCAGGATCTCTCTGCAAAGCTTATATACCCTTGAGGGAGTAAATGGCTCCTCCTAATTTAGTGTCACCTGGAAACTTAGTATGCATTCAAGTCCTACATCCAGATAATTTATGAGAACTTTGAAGAGAACTACCTTAAAATGGAGCCCTGTGGAACCCCACTAGTGATTGGCCACTAGCCTAATGTAACTCCAAATACTGTAACCTTTCGAATTTTGTCAGGAAATAGTTTTAAGATGTATGATCTGCTCCTTCCATTTTATTTAAGAAAATATTTGTAGGTAAATGGGAACTGAACTGAGGTTTCTGGTTTTATTTCTACATCTCTCTACAAATATTCATCTGTGCTTCAACATATTTTGTTGCATGCAGAAGAAGAAGAAGAAGAAGAAGAAGAAGAAGAAGAAGAAGAAGAAGAAGAAGAAGAAGAAGAAGAAGAAGAAGAAGAAGAGGAAGAAGAAGAAGAAGAAGAAGAAGAAGAAGAAGAAGAAGAAGAAGA
>CM021763.1:8062364-8072864 GCA_011075105.1 Heteronetta atricapilla
GAAGAAGAAGAAGAAGAAGAAGAAGAAGAAGAAGAAGAAGAAGAAGAAGAAGAAGAAGAAGAAGAAGAAGAAGAAGAAGAAGAAAAGATTTTAAATATCCTGTTTAAAGGTTTCTCTCTCACTGTTGTGGTTCTGGACTGACAGAGAAGAGGATGGAAGATGTATTCTGACCCATCCAAACCTGTGACCCCAGGCTGCTGCAAATCCACTGAGCTGAATTAGCTGGATGGTAGTCTTCACCTTTCCAAATATGAAATTTCTCTTTTTCTATTTTCACCTCCCTGCACATATGGTTTGGTTTCAAAACTTCCTGGGATGGGGCAAAGAGAGGGTTATATTTAATAGGCACTCCTCTCAGTCTTCTGCACCTCTTCCAGGCAGGTACTTCTAGCAGGTAGATGTCTCTTTGGATATGAGCCTCCACATGGTCTCATTTCTATTGTCAGCCCAGGCCCTCAGCAACCTGCCTCTGGTGATAACCTTGTCAGTTCTCCCTGGATAAGCTGGGAGGGTTGATATTTGAATAAGAGATATGGTGACATCCCCTAATTTTGTAGGAGATGCTGCTGGTGATGCACAAGGAACATCCACTTCTCCTCTGCTGAAGGTGTCTGGCAACAGTACTATAATGTTGAGCTTTCAAGAAACAACACCTTTCAGATAAGATATTGAATTATTAATGGTGTTAGCAATAGATTTCCTGGCCTTGGCAAAACTGAAATGGAATTAAACACTCATCCAGCCTCTTGTAATTCCATCTGGATGCAATACTGCCTTGAGATCTTTACCACATGTTCCATATTTCTCAACATGGAGGCTGCCTTTGATTCTCCCTTTCCAGAAGAAAATGGAAGCTCATGTGAGTATTTGACTGACTTTGCATCAGGTGTTGTGTAACGTGTTCATATTGAATATTGACTGTATGTTTTCAGGGATATGGAATAGACTGACGTGTCAGATCACCTTCAGACTTAATACCTATGATTCTAGAAGACCTCTTATGGTTAAGTGCAAGCAGAATTGACTCAACAGCAGGACAACACAGAAATATGTCTTAAAATGTCATTACTTATCATTACTTATGCCTTTACTTTTTTGTAAAAACAAGTGAAGCTCTCTCTTTTTTTTTTCCTTTTTTTCTTTCCTTTTTTTTTTTTTTTTTTCTTTAAGGCAGATGACCTTTGACTTCCACAGGTCCCCAGAACCCTAAGGAAGAATTCCCAAATGGAAATACTCAGTTTGAAACCAAAACCACAAGGAAAAAGTTTTGATTGTTATAATAAAAAATGCTATTCTTTAGGAAAATGTGGTATTAACAGCTTTTTATTTTTCATTTGGCTCCTCTCAAATATGAAACCTTCATATTAATGCCAGTTTGGTAAAGGAAGTAGCATTCATGTAACACTGATCTTGATGTATTAGTGGTGTAAAAAAGGGTAAGTGTAAAACTTTGGTATGTAAGTCTTGAACCAGACAAGCAGGCGCATTTTGCCATTGGTAGACAGAAGAATTATAATATTTTTCAGGCCATAATTAGGATGTTAATTTTCCTGTCCTGTCTACACTGTCTTCTTTGGGAATCTTGTACCCATCACATAGAAACCTCTCCAATAACCTTCATCTGGCTGCAGTCCTCTTCATCTGCGTCTGCACAAACATGGTACATAACCATGCCATGTTCTCTGTGGCTCTGTTGGTCATTTATCATTGTCCATCTTAGAGAAGGCTTCAGATCAGAACTGGTAAAAAATAAAAAATAAAAATAATAAAAAATTATTATTTTGCAAAATGCTCAAGACAGCATAAACATCCATTCCTAATCAACTAAGTATTTAAACCTGGCTTATATTTTTACAGGTGCTCAATATTCTTGAAGTTAAAGGTACTCCATTTTTTTTACTTGATGTGGTGGTAGTATTAGGGGGGAGACATAAGTGTAAACATAGGTAATTTATTGAATAGGTATTGCAGAAGAATTATCATCACAGTCTAAGACTTCATGGAAACATGGAAACATTTAGCAATTTACAGTCATTATTTTAGGAAAAAGTTGTAGGTCAGTCATGGGGATTAAAGGCTATTTCAGAGATTATTATATTTCTCCCTATTTATTTATTTTTGTCATTTTTCTGTAAGCTCAAACAAGTGATCATTTAGTCTTCCAGGCCTGGGGAAATATTCATAGTACATTCCTTTCAAAATATTAAGAGGAAAACTACATAAAATCTTTTTAATGCAAGGGAAAATTGATCATTTTTGAGCTGAAGTAATACTGAATGTTGAAAATTATATCAATGTTCATTATTCTGTTGGGTTTCAGAATAAGCAGCCCCTTCACACATATTTGCCATTAAGAATTGATATAAACACATTGTTTGTTTTTAATTAGTTTTCTAAACACATATAAAACTAAACTGAATAAATCAAAATGACCTTTAAATTCTCAAAATTACATCCTATTTAAATGGCCATAATAAGGTAATAATAACCCAAGCTAATAGTAGTTCTAGTTTCCATACTCTATGACTCTCTATGTGATATGTGACATTATTAATTTCAGTGTGATTACAAATTATTCCCATAGTTTGGGTTTAATACAGTATTGATGTTGTTATTAATATAGATTTGTCAGTAAAGATACAAAGCAAAGCCAGTCCCACTTAATATTGGTTGACAATAAAAATATAAATAAATAAATAAACTTATGGCATATCTACATGGGCAGAAGGAGGTTCAAGTGAAAAATAATGATCTAATTTCATTAAAGGAATTCTTAGTTTGAATTATGGAAGACAAAGGGAAGAAAAGATGCACACAGAAAGAATCTGCTATTTTTACATTTCTAGAATTAAAGCTGGTATTTATTGCTGCTGCTAAACATTTGTGGCTGATGTTACACAATCAACCATTTTGTTGTTGTGACCAGGACAATCCAGAAAAATTTAGAGTAGTTCTCCAGATTTATATTACCTCTGGAGAAGAATTTGATGCAGAGGTGTCTGAGATTATATGGTTGTTTATTCTAGTAATTATCTGGAAATATTCTAACAGTTCTGCATACTTTGTGTTTGTCCTGGACTTGGCTAGCCCTGGCTTAGTGACTTCTGCTTCATGCTGAAATGCAGCAAGCACTATAATCTCTGGAAAAATTATGTTTTCTGATGCTAGATTCCAACTGAGCACATTATCGGGATGTGGAAGCTTGTTGCTCCTGTTCTGTTCTAATATGAAGACATGTTAATGCAAAGCACAGATGGTTTCAGATAACCTGCTTGATTTTGTTCAGGATCAGAAGATAAATAAACACCCATCTATTTATAAGTGCAGAACAAGTAGTCACTGCACTGATTGCCAGCCCTCACTTCCCTGAATTTCTGCCTATTCCATCAATATTTAGTTGATCAGTGAGTGAAAACTCCTCTGGAGATTTCCTGCAATTTCCTCCTCCCTGAAGGGGACTGCAGGGGCAATAAGAGCCATTGCATAAACATGGGTGAGGAGGTTCAGTTGCCCTTCAAAGTCAAGTCTAATACAACTGACACTGTAAATATGAACTTACTTTAGTAAGAGCATTGAACAAGTACAACACATGAACAAGTAGTTGTGAGTAACAGATGATCCTCTGTCAGTTCATCTGGGAAAACTCACATGTGTTTTGCCTGTAGCAAATATGAGGTGATACACAATAAGGTCTAAAAAAGAAAGATAATTCACTCTACATACCTTATATTCATCCTGGACTAAGAGTGCCTACATGGATTTGTTATCACAGTTTAGCTCACGTTTTAACTAATTACATAAATAAATGATTTGTGCACCTGGCACACTAGGCCAGATGTTGTTCATATGCATAATAAAGAATTCTGTCTTGCCTGCAGAACTTGCTGTTTAAGCAAACAAGACAAAGGGTACTAGTTATTCACTATTTTGCAACAGGGGGAACAGAGATGCCGTATGACAGGGAAGCTAGCTTGTCCCAAGTAACACAACAAATCTGAGGGAAGAGACAGTACTGAACTCAGGTATCAAATAATTGTGTAATCTTCTTAGTGATTAACAGGTAGCTTTTCCCACTAGCTCAATGAACTGTAGTATTTTTCTCACATAGATACCCCTAAACCCATGGGAAAATTTACCTTGTGATGCCTAACAGTCTGAGACTGTTAAAACATTCAAACATGTTTTAAGACTAGAATATCCAAAGGTCTTTTATGGAACCTCTGTGCAAATTGCAGACCATGTTTCAAAGTGAAAAACAAAACAACAACAACAACAACAACAACAACAAATACCTCAGCACTAGCAGTGATCTCTGCACAGACCTCATTAGAGGTGTGCTCAGCACCTGCTATGATACTGTGTTAGGGACAAAGCTCTGAGGTGGCTCTACTCACATTCAGGCTTCTGCTTACACAGAATTCAGAAGACCTCAACATAAATGTCAAAAAGGACTCTGGTTTGCACTATATGGATTAAAAGTATCACCTAAAATGTCCTCTCCAAAGGTTGCCTATGAAGTCTTTTCCAGTGATAAGAAGGGAATTCAAGAGGCTTGATTTACAGTCTGTTGTGTTCACTACTGTACATCCCTAGCTCATAAAACAATCTGCATTAATGTGATTTTTATTTATACTCATATAGATCACTCTACAAGCTGAAAAGGCATGGGAATGAGGAATGTCCAATAGTCACACATGTATCATATGACAGAAATTTTACTTAAGGATGATTGAATCATCACCTTGTTTTAAAAGAGAAAAAATAAAATAAAAATCTACCAGAGCTTAAAAGCAAAACTAGGAGATGTCCAGGGATACCATACAAATTATCTTTTAACTTAGGGGTGACTGTTTAAATTGATTTGGAACATGCACTGGATTTAAAAGAAATAATGAGAAATATTCAAAGATTTTTTTTTTCCTGCTCCCACCCCAATGCCACTCCTACCTTTACCCCACAGATGACACTGTTCTAGCAAACACATACAGAACAGACTAAGCTGTATATCATCTGAAATTTGCCAGTCCTTCAAAGAATACAAATAAACATACATTCACTTATACAGGATATGGGTTATTTATCCCATAAGCAAAGTCATTAATAGTGCTGCTACCCTAATCACAGACCACTGTAACAAATCTATTGAAGGTGTGGTTTTCCTCCAAGCATAATTTCAGACATAGATTTTTTTTTATTTTTTTTTTTCTTGCTTTTCCTTTTAACTGAATTTCTATCTGCACAAACCTGTGCTGATGACTATTATCCAATAGGAAAAAAAAAAAAAAAAAAAAAAAAAAAAAGAGAGAAGGGAATTAAATGGAGGGAGACAACATGGCCTAGTGAATAAAGCAAAAACTTGAGGGGATCAGGAGACCTAGATACTATTCCCAGCTATTCCCTGCAGTGTGACTTTAGGCAAGTCTCAGAGCAAACTTTCCTTCCCTATTCTGTTGTCTATTTATATTGTAGGTTCTTCAGAGAACTACCATCCCTTGCTTCATGTTTATACAGCCCCAAGTGCAAAGGGGCTCTGTTCTCTGTAGGAATATCCTACAAACAGCAATTGAAACAAACCTCAGAGAAACCATGTCAAAGAAAATGTTAGCCTACCTTTTCACATCTGATGTGTCCACAGATGGTTCTGGGTTACATTCTGTATCTATATCATACAAAGAAAACTGTCCTCTGGCAACACAGGATGTCACAAACAATTCCAGTCCTGTGCAGCACTACAAAAACTTGAGAGAATAAATAATAAATAAAATAAATAAAAGGCCTTAATAAGAATAACAAAATAGGCCTTAATGAGAATAGACACACGTGGGATTTTATGTAGATGTGAAAGATGTGTTACTGGTATTCTACCCAGTACTTCATCCTTCCCTGAAGCCTCAGTTAAAGCAGGTGTATTCTACGCAGTACTTCATCCTTCCCTGAAAAAAAATAACTGTAGTCAGAGTGTGAAATTGTGTACTTACTCCTCACAAAACTGAGTACAAATAAAAGAAGATGCAGCCTAGTAAGAGAGAGCAATCTACATAAAAAATATCAATGAGGTGAGATTCTTCTGACAGTATTACATGTTAAAATTTATTTATTTTTAATTATTCCTTTCTTTCTTTCTTCCTTCCTTCCTTCCTTCCTTCCTTCCTTCCTTCCTGCCTTCCCTCCTTCCCACCTTCCCCCCTTCCTTCCAACCTCCTTCCATCCCTCCCTCCTGTCCTTCTTTCCTTCCTTCCTTCCTTCCTTCCTTCCTTCCTTCCTTCCTTCCTTCCTTCCTTCCTTCCTTCCTTCCTTCCTTTCTTCCTCCCTCCCTCCCTCCCTCCTTACATCCTTCTCCCCTTTCTTCCTTCCTTCCTTCCCTTCTTCCTTCTTTCCCTCCTTCCCTCCTTCCTCTCTCCCTTCCTCTCTCACTTCCTCACTCCCTTCCTTACTTCCTTCTTTCCTCTCTTCTCTGTAATTTAAGCACAAATCTGTGTTTATTCTTAATTGAGAATTCAATCACTGCTAACAAATTAAATTTTCTCATCTCAGTGAGAGTGAGGCACCTTTGTATAAGTTTTGAAACTCTGGTGTTTCAGCTAAAACATTAGTGTACAACTAAGTTGGTCAGAAATCCTTTGGTCAGAAATCCAAAATATAGCACTATACAGGCTGTTATTAAGAAAGTTATTTCCTTCCCAACCAGACCCACCTTAAGTTACATTTCAGTTTTTGATATATTATGTAACACCTATTCTCAGTTTGATCCTTCAAATATCTTGTGTTGCAGAGAGGGCTAAGTATAATCCCATGATTAAATCCTAAAGACTTAATTATAAGTGTTTAATTTCTTTGACATGCCTTTAAAATTAGTGTAATTCAGAGAAATGTATAAAACAGTGATTTTCAGCCTAGAATCTGATCTGAAAAAGAACTTGCATTAATTATACAAAAATCTGCCCATGTACCAAAAAACATTAGAAGTCTAAAAACAGGACTGAGGGTGACCAACTTTAACATACTTACGATGTGACTTTCAAATTAATCTCAAAATTAGAGAGAAAAAAATCAAGGATATTAACAATAGACATGCACAAAAAATTCTTACATTCCTTCCATTCTTGTCAGCTTCATTTAAAATTATTTCTTTCCATTTTTTGACACATTTATTTGTCTTTGCATTTTATTTTAATTTACTTGTTTAAAAGTTTGCTGCCTTCAAAAGCAGCTGGAATCCCAAGACAAAATTAAAACCATGTAGGTGCCAATATATATATTAAATACATATGAGACTAAGTTAAACTAATTGACATTTTATTAATATTCTGCTGTTTGTTCCCGCAGAGTTAAAACCATCCTCAAGATCCTATTATATGAAGATATACTCTGGACCATCTGGTAGCCAGACATTGTAGATTATAAATAAGTCATTTTTGTTAATTATTTATTTGGGAGTTTTTGTTTATTATACAAAAATCTGGAAAAGAGAAGAAATAGGAAAGTGTGCTGGGTTTTATATTGCATCTTTCATTAAAAAAATATATAT
Source organism: Heteronetta atricapilla (assembly GCA_011075105.1). NCBI lineage: Eukaryota > Metazoa > Chordata > Aves > Anseriformes > Anatidae > Heteronetta > Heteronetta atricapilla. The sequence goes on from CM021763.1 coordinate 8,069,893, forward strand.
TTTTTTTTTCATAAAATCTGGTGGAGACAGGAGAAGGCTCTGAATATCTATTTTAATTAGAAAATAATTTCTGAACTGATTCTAGTTTTCAGCCTTTTTGGCTCCACTGTGTGAACATATAGGCACATATGCACTTAGCAGAGCAAACACTCAAAAGTAGTAAACATTTAGTTCTAATTTTAAAATTTAAAAAGGAAGAGAATGATCAGTTTATCATAAAGAAAGCAGAAGAGGATACAATTTAATTTATAACCACAGAGACACTGTTTATAGGAAAAGAAAAAGGAAAAATAGATAACTGATTTAATGACTATGAAGTTCTGGGATGGTTAATGAAGGAAAGCTGTAGGCTCTTCATCACTGGAGGTCTTCAAGAAATTATTAACATCTATCTATAATGATGTGGGTAGAATTGATCTTTCCTTGAGGAGCTAGACTTGAGTCCTTGAGGATGGACTATTTGGTTTCTCAACATATCTTCCAGCTCTGTTTTCTGAATTAGATATTACTCTCTGTATGTTATTGATAACTGCTATAATTTTTAAGTTCAGCCTTCAAGCAAAGTCTTTAACACTGTGAGACATAAAAAATCATGAGATTTGGCTAGTGATTTGTTTAAAAAGAAATGAAAATGTAAAAATCAAATAAATAAGGACCAAATTTCCTTAGGTTCATTTAAAACCCTGAGAATTATTCACTCTGTCTGATATCTTATATTCCCAAGTGTACATGCTGGAGGAATAGAAAAGACTACAATGTCCAAGAAACCTTGGCAAATTGGATGGTTATTTGTCATTGGCCTTTGAAGCAATGAGAATACCTATTTCTGAGCATAACCCAGTTCAACCATGACCATCTAGGTATGGATGCTTTCAGTTCCAAAACCAAAGGAAAGCCTGAGGAAATGCTTATTGGTTTACAAAATTACTTGTTCCAAATTATTTTTAGAACAGTCTGACAACCCAGCTAACCCTTTTCTTGGGGGATAATATAAGCTGCTAGGTCTTCATTACATAGGTGTGTATTTGCATAGCAAAATGTACCAAGTGCAGAACCGTAGACAACCAATATTACAACACACACATACACCCCTCCTTCCTCCTTTCCCCCCCACCTCCCCCACCTTCTCCAAATAATTTGGGATATAACCAATATGACCTTCTCTTTATCCAGGAATTAAAAGCCTTTTTAAATAGCATTTCCTTCTATTTCCTCCCACATTTTTTGCAGATTCTTTTGCGGAAATTAGATCTACTGGTCCAGCCAATATCACAGGAAGGTATTGTTTAGGATTTAGGAGTATTATTCTTCCCCCACAGACTGCAGAGCTGGATCTGCTTCCTCCCTGCAGAGCTAAGAAACTAATTTGCATGATGTTGAAAAAGAGACACCTATTCTGATGGTTTTTCTCTTGAATGCTTTATGTGTAGATCTGTGTTCATTCCCTTCATGGGGGTGGTTATTCAGGAAATCAGAGTGACTAACTGTGACTAAGTATTTACATTTCAATATTTTCTTAAATGATTGCTTAGTATTATCCACTCAGTACAACTGGAGCCCACTATCAGACTTCCTTAAGACTAAGAGAGACCAATCTACAGAAGACTGATCTTTTTTTTTATTATTATTTTTTTAAGACACTCTCTAGTCCTTAAAGTGCAGATATGCACCAAATACGTTACCGCAGCCTTGAAGCAAATGCAAACAGACTAAGAGTTCTTCAGCTCATGTTGTTGGCTTTGGAGTCTGGCACAATATTGAGTGATGCTGCTGATGATCCAGAAAAGAGACAAATAGCAGATGAGAATTTGGAACTAATTTTCTATCACCATATTCATTTTTTTGTTTATCTCTAAATGTTGTGAGCAGCTCACTTGCTTCATTGCTGGTATATTTGGGTGTGATCATGATTACAGAGAGCCAGGAAGGACTAGGTATCTTAGTCTGCCAAACATTGTAAGAGGATAAACATATTTCCCTTATTTGCCTTTAGACATCTAAAAGTACAGCTCATGGACTTCCTTATATTTGGCAATAAATATTATATACAATTCCAAATATACTATGGGGTTAGCCTTTGGCAGTGATATGTATTTTAGAATGACTTCTCCCAATCTCATCCTGGTCAACAGGAAGACATCCATAGTTGCACGACATTTTATGCTTTCAAAGAGCTGTGGCATAGTGGATGTCATTATAAAGACTATATTTTTGATCATAGAGAATAGTAAATAGTGGCCAGAACTAGACTGAAAACCTGGCACTATCACTTCAAAGGGAAGAAGAAAATATAAATAAAGTTACATTCAGAGAAGCTTATGTACCTGCACACACTAAGGTTAATCAAATCTTATGCTTCAGAGTATATAGTTGATTAGCTTGTGTGTCTGCAAGCAGTTCCCCTTATTCGCCATTCTACTCTTAGCCACAGATGGGGCAAAGTTCATGCTGATTCTAGGATATTTTTTTTTTTTTTCCATTATTCACTAGCCACAGAAACTTCCAAAACTAGTGGTAGCACTGAGAAGTGCTTTATGCAGAAGAGCTCTCTTACAGCAGGGAGACTGGCAAACCTGGAAGATTTTATATGTATTAAAATAGATACATAAAAAAATATTTTACTACACAGTGAAAGACAGACAGTGAAGTGCCTGTCTTCTTATGAAACTTTATAACTTAAAATAGGATATTCTTCTATAAGCTCTGATATAGAGAATTTCTTTCCCTCCTTCCATCTGTGAAATGTGAATATTATGAATATCTTTGCACTGTGATTTAAGACATGGAGAAACTGAGTCAAGTGTTTTTTTTGTTTTTTTTTTTTAATATATTTTTTTTATTTATTTTTTTATATTTTTTTTTATTTATATTTATATTATATATAAAAAATATATAATATATTATATAAATAATAATATAATATTATATATTATATAATATAATATATAAAAAATATATTATATATAAAAAAA
>CM021763.1:8082864-8101134 GCA_011075105.1 Heteronetta atricapilla
TGAGCACTTTGATGTCCTTCTTGTAGTGAGGGGCCCAAAACTGAACACACAGTACTTGAGGTGTGGTCTCACCAGAGCCGAGTACAGGGGGACAATCACTTCCCTGGACCTGTAGACCACGCTGTTTCTTATACAGAGCCAGGATGTTGTTGGCCTTCTTGGCCACCTGAGCACACTACTGGCTTATATTCAACCAACTATCAACCGATACTCCTAGGTCCTTCTCTACCAGGCAGCTTTCTAACCCCTCGTCTCCTGGCCTGTAGCACTGCTTGTGGCTGTTGTGCCCTAGGCGCAGGACCCAGCACTTGGCCTTGTTGAACTTTATACAGTTGACTTCATCCCGTCAGTTCAGCCTATCCAGATCCTCCTGCAGAGTCTTCCTACCCTTGAGCAGATCGACACACGCACCTAAGTTGGTGTCATCTGCAAATTTACCGAGTATGCATATTAATCCCCTCATCCAGATTGTCAATAAAGATAATTCAATAAAGATATTAAAGAGAACTAGCCCCAGTGCGGAGCATGATTAACACCTGGGATTATCTGATCATGATTATGATCATAGAGGTCCCTTTTTTCTTAATATTACCATTTTTAAAACTTTTGTCTTTACATAGTATATTATTTCCAACAAATATAAAAATATGGCAAACAACACAATGATCCCCAAATTTGATCTACCTACCGAAAAAGACCTGCCTACAATTAAAAAAGGAATACATACCTACTTCTCTGAAATAGTAAAGCTCACATGGTCAGACACAGAAAGGAAAATACAACTAGAATTAACTCCATTTAGGAGGCAGAATGTAGATATGAATAAAATAAAATAAACATAATAAAAAATTAAAATTTCATAATTTCTCACCAAAAACCATTCAGATATTAAACTAAATATTTTAAAAGAACAGTCTACTTTTATTATTTATTTATTTATTTATTTATTTGAAAAACCCATTTGTATATTAGATTTAATTTTTATATATACAGGAATAATAAAAATAAAAATTTACCATTTTTAGCTTAAAAAAAAAGGAAAAAATGGTTCTCAAAATATTTCTTAGATAAAAATATATACTCACCTCAAATAAAATTACTACTTAAATCAAAGTAAAGTCTTTTCTCTTTCATCCTACCAAGACACAAGTGTTTACAGCAGGACAATGTTTCCTATCCAATGCTAGAACTGTAGTACATAGAAATCTGGCAACTTTTCCAAGGTCAACCATGAAATGCAAACACTTTGTTTTCCCATTATCTATTATGACTTTTGAATTGCTGTGAAAGCACAAAGGAGATAGCCCAAGAAAAATGATTTTTCTTATTTGCGAAAGGTATGTGCATATGTTTGTACTTTTATTATCACATAAACCAGTGTAATCAATAAGCTTAAGTATGTATTAGAACCTGAGACTTCTGCTTACTGAAAACTTTGGTATTATTTATTTTATCATCATACCTGATGGCCTGCAATCAAGATTCTACTGAAGCAGACTAGCACAGCACTAATATTCTTCCTGTGTATTAGTTAAACTCTTCTACTGAATTAGGTACACAGTAACAATTGACTAAAATGGGATGCTGAAGTCAAAGATGTGAAAAAAAGGAAAAGAGAGTGTGGGCTTTTTTGTTTGCTTTTTGTTGGTGGTGTTGTTTGGTTGATTGGGGCTTTTTGTTGTTGTTGTTGGGTTCTTTGTTTGTTTTGTTTTGTTTTGTTTTGTTTTTTGATATCATTGGGCAGGTTTTTCACTGGTACCACATTTTAAATTTTTAACATTATAACATTACAACCTTCCAAAAGACACGAGGACCACTAAATATTCCTGATTAGTTCCTGTTCTCTGAGGCAAATCCTTCTGTAATACATAGAAATTTTGCCATTCTCCGTGTGTAAATTCAGTCAAATTACAGCAGCAGATAACTGAGCATCAGTGGAGATTCAGTTGTGTTCGATGTGCACATTATGAGTCGGTAACAGATAAATCATAATGAAAGCCATTTAAAAGCCCTTTCATTATGTCACCTTTGCTAAGGACTTATATAAACAGAGATGTGATATGTGTTAACTTGTTAAACTCTAGCAACTTAATTACTGGTCTGAGCCTACAAACCTATCTATACCTCTCATATATATGATGCTTGTAAGCAAAACTGCCTCAAATATGGAAAATTATATAAATAATTTACTCTTACAGGCTTACAATGTTTCTCTACATAAGATGTTATTCAGGTCTTGCTGGTTGTGGACCTATCCTTTTTAAAATAGTGATCAATTATATAGGTAAAGATCTAAACAAGAGCAAGTTACAGTTCTGTTGTTTTGCTTCTGCTGCTCTAGGGTGCTGCCAGAAAGGATGACAACCCCCTATCTGTCCAAATCCAAAAATTTTGGGGAGACTGTAATGATCAATCAGAGAAAAAGAGTGACTTTTCAAAGTGGTTTGGGCAATTCTAGAAGTTAAGTTTACAGGATAATGTGATGGATGAGTTGTCCAAGTCCTTTTTGAAATTAGAATTTGATTTCCTATATTTTCAAATATTTCTCTATGTGCAACTTTATTCTAGGAGGTTTGTATTCTTAAAAGATCTGTAAACTGCATTATTTCTGTTCACATAATTTAGTAGAAATCTAAATTTTGACTGACAAAAATGGTTTATTCTATCTCACAAATTCCATCTCACAGTGTTTTGAATTCTTCAGGAATTTTCCCTGCTTCAGGGAAATCACATGGCTATTGTTAATATCATACTGCAAATACACACATAGGCCTTATCTGTGCAAGAGACTGAAGCAAGAGGAAGGCATTAGCCTTGCATTCAAACATCTTTTTATAATAAATTTCCTTATAATTTTCTTATAATTTTCTTATGATCCTTTGCTATCACAATATTGTTGTCAAAACTACATGGGGAAATGAAGAGGGAGTTGTTTCTGGAATCCAAGTGGATGGCTCTGCAACATGGAGTGAAGGAAGAAAGAGGATGTGCAAAGCACAATAAATGACAAATAAAGAAAAAAAAATCCTCTTTAGGGAAGGAAAGAGAAGTAGAAGTCATTTTGTGGAGATTGAGAAAAAAAAAAAAAAAAAAAAAAAAAAAAAAAAAGAGCAGGAAAGTTGTAGACCAAGTTCATAGAGTAACAGAATGATGTGGTTTGGAAGGAATCATCTAATTCCAAACCCCTGCCATGGACAGGAACACCTTCCACCAGACCATGTTGCCCAAAGTCACATCCAGCCTGGCCCTGAACACTTCGGGGGATGGGACATCCACAGTTTTTCTGGGCTACCCGTTTCAGTCCCTTACCACCCACACAGTAAAGAATTTCTTCCTTATACCTAATCTAAATCCCCCCTCTTTTAGTTTAATACCATCACACCTTGTCCTATCACTACAATGACAAAGTGTGCCTCTCCAGCTTTCTTGTAGGCCCCCTTTAGGTACTGGAAGGCTGCTGTAAATTCTCCCCAGATAGGTTCCGAGATATGAATTCAGCAATAAACCTCAGCTGCGATGTAAGCATCTCTGTCTACCTGTTGACTGTAAAAGGATCTTAAAGGATCTAATTCAGACATTTAACTTACACATACCTAATATGTCTTAGGAAGAGATTAGGGACAGATAGCTTATTACTATTTTGCCATTCTGTAAAGTAGTAGAATTTTCTTTTCCAGGCTTGAAGATTCATTGTTAACTGTTGTTACTGGCATCAGAGCAACATTCAAATAGCACTAGCTGAAAAAGAACAAGTTCTAAAAATGGGTGATTGAAGATGCTGGATCTGGCTTGGAGACCTTGTCCACTTTGTCCTATTCAGCCAGATCCTCTGTCTTCTGTTAGAATTTTCTCTGATGAATTTCAGATCCCAAGTAAGCTTGACCTTGTATACAGATACAAATGAAATTCTGGGCTAATGTTATCTACTTAGCGTAGTTGGCATAATTATGTTGATTTACACAAGAAAATAATCTATTAAATCTGAGAGAGATTTTGGGAAGGCATAGGAATGATACAATATCCAAAGGAAGTTATTTGGCTTTCGAAGGTCAAAAGATGTCTCTCTATTATTCATTTTCTTAAGTTATTTAATTAAAAATAATATTTTTAATATTATTTTTAATATTGGAAAGGTCTTAACAACTCATAAAGATGTGTATTTGTCTTTGTCTTAATATCTTGTAACAGCTGTTCCCAATATACTTTCCACAGATATCTTATGAGGGAAAAATGAGGGAAACCCTGCTTTATAGCATGATAGTTTTCTTGAGATTTGTAAATTATTCATAATGAGGATATTGCAGACCTGGTGTGTGTCTACTATTTTTTTTTTTTTTTTTTTTTTTTTTTTTAGTTAGCTACCTTCAACTTTTCAAAAAATTAGTGCCTTGGAATTTAACCTTCTTCTCTAACCCATCTGAGGCTTCCTCTCATAATTCACTTCTGGAGGAACATTAGTGGATGCGAGTTTTCTCTCAGGGAGATATGCCATCCTTCTGTTTTAAATCAAAAACTATTTTTGCAAATTAACTGGAGGAGACTGGCTTTATGTGTCCTGCAAAAATCCTTCAGAGAACATTCTGGATCTGTTTGCTTTGAAAATAGGTAGGGCAGCAGTTGACTTAAAACGGGAAAAATAGCAAAAGGAATAGGGTACATATGTGTCTTAGACCTTTCATTTCCAACAGAGATGGATAACTGGCATATCCCACTCTTTGTTGAAATAATTACTTTGACCTCCCAATAAAGTGAACTGGATATAGATATGAGCTAAATTAACTGACCAGAGTGGTCCAACTAACTTTTGGAATAATGAGTGATTACTCTAATTCTCATGCAAATATATATTGTCAGCTTTCTCTCAGACTATTGAACTCTAAGCTGTCATTTCTGATTGTGCTTTTGGATTAAGTCCATATGGGTTGAATTTATGGCCCTTGTTTTCAAAGTGTCCAACTTTAAAAAAAAAGTAACAGAGAGAATTGACTTTCCCACAGTCAGAAGAGGAAGTATGTGACAGAGTAGGGTGTAAGCTTGGAACACTTGGAACATTTTTAAGTCCTTATCTAGAAGTTACCATTGCTAAAACACTATTACTAATTCAAGGATATATATATATATATTTTACTGCTATCACCAAAAAAAAGTGTATCAGACTAAGGCACTTTTAGAAAAGCTGAAAAAGCTACAAAAAGAGGAGATGTGAATAGGATAGGTGGAATGACTTTTCAGATGAGAAGATATGAAAAATGAAAAAAATCTTGAGTGAAAGAAGAATGAGAGGGGAATTGTTTAAAATAATAGGTGATAAAGAAACTGAAATCAGAAAGATCATTCCCCACATGAAAGCCAGAAGGCACCCAGGAAAATAACAAGGCATCTCAAAGTTCCTCAGACAACATATTATGCAATGCAACTCATTGTGAGAATGTCATGGTGTCTCCAAAAATTAAAATAGTTTGGATTAGCTCATAGAGGCTAGGTACCATCACTGACTAAAGTCTCATGCAACAGAATGTTCATGAGGACTATGCATATTGGTAGCAGGAAAGTGGGAGAGCATAACAAAAGGCATATCAGTCTGTATATCTTTACATCTTGTTCTTGTGTTTGAGCCCTTGCACATGTTAGTAGTAGGACTGCACCTCAAATATTATGTTCAGTTTTGTGCTCCTCACTGTAAGAAGAGTATTGAGATGCTTGAGCATGTGTAGAGAAAAGCAGTGAAGCTGGTGAAGGGAGTAGAAAACAAGAGTTCTGAGGAGTGATTAAGGGGATGGGAGCTGTTTAGTTTGGAGCGGAGGCTGAGGGGAGACCTCATCACTGTCTACAACTATCTGAAAGAAGGTTTTTCCTTCCCCAGGCAAAAGGATGAGAGGAAAACAAACAAACAAACAAACAAACAAAAAAACTCAAGAAGGTGCAGCAGGGAAGTTTTACACTAGATACGAGGAAGAAATTCTTCACAGAGAATGTGGTTAAGCATTGGAATTGACCGATTAGGGAAGTAGAGAAGTCCACATCCATAGAGGTATTTAAGAGATGTGTGGACATGGCAGTAAGGGACATGGTTTAGTGATGGGTCTTGGTAGGTCAGGCTGATGGTTGGATTTGATGATCTTGTCCAACCTAGATGATTTGATTTGATTTATTTTGATTTGATTCAATTTGATTCTACACTTGCCTTGAGCATCTTATTTCTGAAGGGAAAATTGAGTCTGTTTTTTTGGAAGTGGTACACACAGTACAACTGACAATACCCTTTATTTTTCTGAACTTGCACCATTAATTAAATAGAGGAGTTTAGTCTGAAAGACAATCAGATAAGTCCAGAGGCTGATCAATATGACACGTTAAGCCATGCCAAAAGTATCTGAAAGAGAATATAATGCAGATAAAAAATATAAACAGTCTAATACATCACAACTAGTAAGATTTCTTGACTGTTTTTTTTTTTGTTTGTTTGTTTTGTTTTTTCCTGATGTTTACAATTCAGGAATTATATTGTTCATAAATTAGTTCTCCCATTTCTATATAAAAATAGTAAAAATATTATTTTTATTAACTTTTTCACACACAGGTATAACAGACAAATGAAAACATCTCTGTCTTTAAATACCATTTTCAATGTGAAGTAGAGGTCTTTACCTGAAGGTATGTAAATGTATATCAAGAGTCTAAAGGTTGGCTTCATAACTTTGATGACATCTGAACATTTTTGTTGATGTTTTACAATGGAAATAATTCTTACTCAATTTAACTTCCTATGTGTATAAGTGGAAATCTGTTGTAGTTTTTTGTTTACTTGTTTGTTTTCAGACATTACTGACAGGACTTTTAATTTTGACAGAATGTGTTCTTTCACATCCTTATATGCATAGATATATAGGTTGACAGACAAACTGACGGCTAGATGAATTTTTTAGATGAATAAAGGTGCTGAAAGATAGTTACTACAGATAGTTATTTGAAATTGTTTTAATTCTTTCTCTTGTCTCCCCTCAGGACCTACCTGAGGTCTGCTAAGGGTGGAAATGAGATCAATACAGAAGAAAAGAGGGCCAACTCCTTAATTATACTGCAGAACTTGACAAAATGATATGGTTGGAAATGAAGGGCTAACCACAATCCCAAGAAAAAGGTCCTGGATTTGATTAAATATTCAACAAAAAACTCTTGATTAAAAACTTCTCTCAGATAAATGAATCATCATAGAATCGTAGTATCATAGAATTATAGAACCATAGTACCACAGAATCATAGAATTAGAGAATAGTTTGGATTTAAAGGGACCTTTATGATCATCTAATTCAAATTCCTGCCATGGGCAGGGTCACCTCCCACTACACCAAGTTATTCAAGGCCCAGTCAGCCTGGCCTTGAATACTTCCAGGGATGAAGCATCCACAGCTTCTCTGGGCAACCTGTTCTGGGCAACCTCACTGCCCTCATAGTAAAGAATTTCTTCATAATATCTAAATTAAACCTACCTTTTTAGTTTAAAACCATTATTCTGTGTCCTATAAATACATTCCCTCATGAGGATTGCCTCCTCAGGTTTCCTATAGGCCCCCTTTAATTACTGGGTGAGTAGGTTTTTTTATGAGAAGGTTTTTGTCTTCTGACTTTCAGTTGGTGTTGACCAACATTTGGAAAAGTGTTTTTCTACGTACAAAACTAGATATGAAAATTTTGATTAACATAGTGGCCTGAAATAAAACTGACAGTTTTTCATCAGGAATAAACATGAAGCATAACAGTAGTGTTAAAGGTAAAAAAAAGATATGTCTATAAAGGATAGGAAATACAGAAATCCAAGTAAGGATATACAACAGAAAAATAATGATGTCTAAATGGTAAACAATTTTCTTATTGTTTGGACAGGAGAAACATAACTAAGAATAGATTGACTTTCCTCCATATTATCTCATGTTTCTCTGGAGGGAACAGCTGTCAGTATACATTCCCATTAAATCTCAGTTTTGAATGAAAATACAATTTGGACCATGTTATGAAGTGGCTTCATTTTCTCCAGAAACTGAGACTAGTTTAATTCTATATCTACCACAATTACATCTGGTACTGTTTGAAACATCAGTGTTCCTTTCTGTTTCTAACTCACAAGAAAAGGATTTGACTCTTTCTGACCTCTGTTAATAAATATCAAGCATCTCCTCATGACCAGAGCTGGTCTCTGCAGTACACCATACTTCCAAGTGCTCCAGAATTTTGTCAGCAGCTTTCATAGGCTTGTGACAAATGGAGCACAGTCATTTATATCTTTAAAAAAAAATGCATATATGCATACATTTACATATGCATATGTATATTTATGTATACATAAATATACAATGATAGTGGGAAGTAGTGAAAAAATATGTTTAGTTGTAACTTTTAAAACTTTTTCTAATAAGCAAAGGTAGATTTCGTCTACAGTTTATTTCTGGAGATTTGGAAATAGATGTCCTTCAGATTCAAGTGTCCCTCATCTCTTTTAATCTGTTTTCCTCCTAATAATTAGCTAACCAAAGAGGAAGGAAAGAGAGAGGGAAGGAAAATAGACTTCATTTCTGTAACCAAACGATTCTTCTGCACAGCTGGCTGCTATGCTATGCAGACTCTATTTGTGCCCAAATGGACAATGTTAACAATAGGTTAATGTTCAGAATTCTGTACACTTATTGCTTATTACTGTTTGTCTTTCATCTAATAATGCAAATTAAAAGTATGATGAATGTGGGAAAAAAAAAAAAGAAAGAAGAACAACAGAAACAACAACAACAACAAAAAGAACAACAATAAATGAACAAGAATAAGAACAAGAATGAGAACGAGAAAAAGAACGAGAACGAGAACAAGAACGAGAACAAGAACAAAAACAAGAAGAACAAGTAGAAAAGAACAAGAGGAGGAAGAAGGATAATAGAGACAATAAGAAAATAAGAATGAAATTAATTTCAAGAGTGTAAATCTTTTTTTATTTCTCTTTGACTATGCCTGGATAGATTTTTCACTTCCAAATTTGCAATATGCTTCTGGTTAAAGATTAAGTTGACAAGGGAATAAAAAGAAATAAATTCACCTTGAAATGGTATACTTATATGTAGCCTGATAACATATATTTATATTTCAGTTGGTGGGAATATCCATACATTGAGTGCTCACTTGCTCCAGCTCCACGGTACTGATAAATTGGTAAATTGTAAATCTGCTGTTACAAACTGCATTTGAGCATGTATGATACATAGCCATATACTGCTTAAATTCAAGGCCAGATGTGGGTATTACATACCTAGCAAATCCTTAGATACTCAAAAGAGAAAATAGAGGTACAAGATGTTCTACAAAATCCAGAAATTCTTCTGCATATTCCTGAGCATCTTGTTACAAATCTGCTCTTTACAAATACATATTAATGCAAAGCATATTTGCAATAATAATTTTTATCCTATAGCAATTGAAACTATATAGGAATGAGAGAAAAATGTAGCCAGTGTGTTCAGCTGAAAATAAGCAAACCAAAACTTAGCTTTTAACAAAATATGAGAAAACTTAGGTCATTACACAATAAGAGAAAAACAGAAGAAAAAGGAAAAACAGCATAGATGTTATACTAAAGGGCTGATTTAAAAATATTTTTGATTTTCATTCAGTTACAGACCTTATGGTCTTAGGAAAGCCCCCTAATTCACTGGTCCCCAAACTATAGTTCACAACTTGATGGCCCAAGGATTATGGTAAAGAATCTCTGTCATCTACACAGCAAAAGAGTGTCTTTAGAGTATTTTAAATTGAATGCTCAGTTGAATAATGGTAAACATCCATGCTGATTGATATACAAGAAAAGTTAGCCTCCAAAGTCATTAGTAACCACTGATGGAGGTATACAGTACAGTGGAGCCCTACTCTTTCAAAGGGGAAATGAAAATGCAAGTGTATATTTTTGTGTTTGCAATCCAGAGCAGATGTAGTCTTAAGTGCTTCATCTACATTGTTCATGGAGTCAATCCTGTTCAAGTCCTATTTCTATTAGAGAATGCTATATTTTTTTTCTTTTTGGAAGGAACATTGTGTGCCAGGATAAAACAAAACAAACAAGCAAACAAAAAATAAAAAAATAAAATGAAGCAATTCCTCTGTTTTCCACAGATGAGGACTTAGGGCTGCCCCATGGGAAGTACCTATCCCAAGGACAGACAGAACCAATAACATTACAATAAATTGACCTAATTTTCAGAGAAGCTTAGTTTTCATCTTCACCATCCAGAACAGTATACGATGTTGGTTCATGTCACCTTTAGAATATAATAAGAGATGTATGCAGAGCACAAAACTCCAAATCCTTCCTTTACCACTACATTCTTTTGAGTGTCATTCAAATCCTTCCCAGGTGTATATGTTTGTATGGTGGTATTGTTCAGTGCAAGTGTATTGTACATCAATTTCATTTCATTATCATACTACAACCTGTGACTTTACTGATTGTAAAGTCACAGATGCTTGTCTAATCATAACAAAACTTTTTACTGTTAAGTTTATAAGTAATTTGCTAGCTTTTTCAATTCCTCCCCATTATCTAAGCATCCATTTTTATATAAACTCTGTCATTTTAGAATGTCATATTTCAGAAATCTTTCTATAATTTAATGTTTTTTTTTTTTCCTAGTTTAACTATTGTGACTAATTATGCAGCAGATTCAAATCTGCATGAATTTAGCAGACTGCTGCTTGCTTCCCCAGTTCTCTAATTTTCTATTATCAGGCAAATTACTCTAGTTTTGATTGTTAGTCTCTTTCCCCCCTGCCTTGGCCTCGTATGCAGATTAGAATCAGCAAAGATCCATCCACTGGGTCATTCTATAAATCCTTTCTCAGAAGACATTTCTTTATGCTTGATGACTTTCCATTTAACTCTTCCTTCAATGTCTACTGCACCCCATGCTACATAAATCATTAAAGAACAGTCAAACTTCTTGCATTGGCAATCAGGCTAGTCTATATAACTTTACAGTTACTCAGTATACTAAACTGGTGAACCTAGATCTGCCCTGGTACAATTTCAGTACTAATATTTGTCTGAATCAACACCTGATTTGTATTCATATGATCTTCCCTCTTTCTAGTTCTTTACAGAGAGACTTGTTTTGTAGAATGCAAATCTGCTGATCCAGAAGACAGCAATAAAAAAGCACTTTATTTTTTGGAGAAGTGATCCACCTTCTCTATAAAATCAGGCAACAATTAAAATAGTTATAAGTAATTTAGATTTCAAAGATTTCTGATTTAAAAAAAAAAAAAAAATCTTGAAAATTCTTCATTATTACTATGCCTGAAAGAAATAGGTAGCAGTAAAGAAGTAGCAGTGCCATGAACAATTTAGCACAACATAAAGTTTTTCATAAGGCCTCTTCCTTTTGACTGTTTTTCAGGAGAGTTTTGATGTTTATGCACAGTGGACTTGATTCCTTAAAATCAAGAGTTCTCAGTATAGGTCCAGCAAAAGGCAAAGTACATCCTTGCAGCCACTCCACTAGCTATCCATATTACCTTGGCTTTTATAGTACATCCAATCAAAGGAGGTATGGTGTCTCATATAACCTTGGAAATCTGACTTGCAGTTCTAGTGATGAGCTGAGAGCTGTGTGTTTAGGCACTCCTGATTTTCTGAACGCCCTGTTACAACTGTTAGAAATGATAGCTGAGTCTTTGATAAATGCACCTGTCCAGAAAAAGATTTAATTATAAATAAATAAATATTTAAAATTAAATTTAATTAAAAAATACTTTGTTTTCTTGTTCCAATGAGGAAAATTCTCAAATAAACAAATGATAGTTTGTGGATCAATGCAGGCCTGCCTTATCCTTGAAGGCAGACCAGTTGCTTCCAGCCAATAAATTCTGGACCCACTCAGAGCTCAAATTACTTTAAATGGTAGGAAAAAAAATATATATATATATCATGCTAGCATTTACAGCTAATTCTGGGATTGGCTATAAGTTTACAAAGGGTGAAATACGACCAAAGTACCAAGATAAAATGAATCATGCAGTGATATTATTGTCAAGGGAGACAAATGTGGTGCACATTATACAAAGCCCTACAGGATAGCCCAACTACATCACACTGAGAAAAATTAGAGGCATGTTTCTCCCCCCATAAAATCCTCACTGAAATAAAATTGTTCAAATAATCAATCTTTGAGTAATCAATGTGAAGTGATAGTTTGTATTGGTTGTTAAACATGTCAGGCTTTACTAAAAGTGATGCTTATTTCCCAAAGTTAATAGAAAGAGCAACCCACAGTACCATCTGAAAAGCAAAGAAGATATTTAAAAAAACAAAAAACAAAAAAACAAAAAAAAAAAAAACATGTAGGCAGGTTCTTCTCAGATCTGTCTTGTCTCGGGGCAGCTTTAGATTTGTGGACACTGTGGGGACATTGTAGGCAGTGCTCTCCAGCATCAGCAACTGTAAGGGAGATGCTTTGCCAAGCTGAGTTGTGTTTCAGCAGTGTGCCTTCTTAGTTAAACTTTATTGTGTTTCAGTTTTGCCATCTCTGAAAGAAAGACAATTAGCAGTTCTGAGCAAATCTTGTTTGCTGCTGAGCTCATCCCACTATACTCCTTGATATTTAATGGAGAGAAATAGACACTCCTAGAAGGTGATTTGCTAACTTTACAATAGATGTCTAAAATTCCTTGAATGAGTTATATCATAAAAATACTATTTCTTTCCACTGTTTTATTTGAGAATGAGCTGTGATATCTATCAACAGGCTTGTGCTTGTGTTGCACTCTTTGACTGTGGTGTCAATGACTTTTCTATTTTACTCCTGATTTACATGTAGTGAGAGAATAACTGGCCTAAGATAATTTGTAGAAATATCACTGGGCCAAATATCCATGTGGGGCTATCTGAGCTCTTTACAACTTTGGTGAACGTCACCACTTCTTCGCAGAGGAGAATACAACTTATTTTTCCTCAAAATCACTCACTGTACTTCTTAATGTGTGTTGTTTTAATAGTAGAAAAGATGATTTAAAATATAAAGATTCTGTCGGGACCATCTTTGCTTAAAGATTACTCCAAACTGTTTTTAAATGTTTTTGAAATTTGCTAGTATGTAGCTGGAATATGGATTTCTTGTTCCTGCACTCTGTGTAGCATTCTGGTGTAAGTCTTCCTCTTCATTAGATCTGAAGAAGTCATGCTTCTCAGATTTGTAATCATATATTGAAAAGGCTTAGCCTGTAGCTCTACTTTTGAACGTTTGTGTTTCTTTCTTTTCCATATTTTCTTTCTTCATTCTCTATGGCACTGATGGTAACACTGAACACATTAGAAGCACATTAGCACATTATTCTTTGCCACAGATGTCTTGGTGCTTAATGATGAGAAGGTACACATTTCCAAAGGAAACAGGAAATTCCTGGAAGAGAAATCACAGGTTACTGGACTGAACTAAGACACTATTTCAGATCAGGAATCTCTTGAGTTCCAAGTGGTAAGGAGTCTGGAAAATACTCAAAGGAATTTTCCTTTACTTCATCTGCTTGTCCTGATCTTTTACCCTCCACAAAACATTTGTTTTACACCACTGTCACAGACAGGAGACTGATCTGGGCAAACCTCTAGCCTGATTTATTTTAGCTACCCTGATGTTCATAAGTATTCAGGTCACAGGTTGTATTTGTGTGTAAGCACTGACAAACATAACTATTGTCCCTGAAGTCTGGAGAGAACATCTTCAGACTTTCTGAGCTGTTTTGTCTTTTTTTTTTTTTTTTAAAAAAAAAAAAAAAGGTTATAAATCTGAGAAAATATACAGCATACCTCTCTACCTAAATTTTGATACTGCAGAAATATTAAACGAATAATTTGTTTGCTAGTACAAGAATCATCTGCATGCTAACTACTTCAAATCTTAATCAGAAGATTAAACAGCTATCCTGATGTAAAACTGACATAATTCCATTTCACAAATTTCTCCTCTCAATTAAACTGGTTCACAGCTGGTGAGTTGGACTGTTTTATAACCACAATTTCATATAAAGAATTAAACTAACCGTGAAAAGAATAGAAAAAATATCTCTGTTAATGCCCAAGCAGGAAGAATGGATTTTAGAAATTTTAGACTGCATGACAAAATTAGAATTTTTTTCTGCATGACCAAAAAAAAAAAAAAAGTTAAAGTGTGATTACATACTTAGGGATTCACAAATATAGACAGAACAAAAGAAGAGAAAATAACAAGAAAAAATAATCAAGTTTAGGTGATATTGCCAATTATAGCTATTTGATGGAAAAATAATACCTTTTAGCTGGTATTTCCACTATCAGTATCACTAGTGGATCTTCAAGAGCACTGGATTAAGAGTTCTAAATTTGCTTTTGTACACATTCTAGGGGTTGCATATGTTTATGAGCAGTATGAAGATTTACTCCAGATACTTCAGATTCTCTCAGATTCTCTCCTTATCTTTGATTTCCCCCACCCCCAGAGCATTATAAAATGCAGCTTCTCCTGATTTCAATCTTCCTCCCTTGCATTTGCTAAAATTATCTTAAACCTTATCTACAAGGTTATTTAAACAGCTTTTTTGCTTTTTTTTTTTTTTTTTTTTTTAATAACGTAGAAGTTGTATATTTGAAAATACAGTACTTTTGATGATAAAAATTGAGTATTTTCTTACTAACTCAAAGCAATTCTCTGAAATGAACATAACACCTTGGCACCAGAAAGCATAGGATTAAAGTTCAGTGTGGAACATGCCAATGTATTCAGCCTGTTCCAATAACTTATTGGGAAAGAACCTTTCTTTGGGCATATAAAATAAGACAATATCCTGGTACATTTCCCTATATGATCTCCTTTTTTGCTGTCATTATGTTCATTCTTTGACGTTGTGATTTCTGGAATAGCTTCCATCAAGCAGAAGAGCAACAAATACTTTTTTTTTTTTCTTTTTTTTTTTTTTTTTCTTTTTTTTTTAGCGTTTCCAAATATCTCAGTTTTGTATGGAGTTTTGACTATGTACCATTTTAAGATCACTTCACTTACTCTAGGCTTTCAGTGTCATTGCCTGCACTGGTGAGGAAGGGAAATTGTTGTGTGCATACCATGTAACACAGTTAAAGGTAAATTAGAGAACAGAGACTTCATTTATATGTAACAGGAGTGAAGTCATTGTGGTGACTTGATTGCTTCCTCATGTCTGTTTGCTTTTCTCTGCTACCTGAAGTACCTGAAATACTCCAGGGAACCTGTCTTTCATGACCAATGGATGTTGGACTTTTCTGTAGAAGTAAACCTCAGATCACAAAATGTTCCTTATTGATTTTAGAGGAACTAAGACCTAAATCAGAGTTATGCACATAATTGGTATGAAATTGCCGCAAATATTCCATGTTCTAGCAACATTTCATTGATAAGTGAATAATAGTAAATTACTTCACCAAACCTGATGTCTGAGTCTGAACTAACCATAGCATTCTTTGTAACTCATAAAGAAAATGAGGGATTTTTACTTTGGGATTATTTTAATTTATACGAGATGACTATTTTAGGATGAGACACACACATAAGTGAGGGAAATGTACTTGGTAGGAAACAATCTTTGTCTTCTCTAGTGTTCTCTATCCAACACAATCTACAAAAAAGCTCTTCACTATTGTGCACTTGAACCTACAGAATTCCCTCAGGTAAGCTATGCAGATGAGCATGATAATTTCTCTCAATAATTCTCTGGCTTCCTGTCTGGTCCACTCTTCCCCTTGAACTCACATCTGTTTCTATCATTCAAAAAGAATGGAAATATGTTGCAGGCCAAATTATATGTGGTTTAACTTTGACACTGAAACCATTCTCTCTGCTGCTGATTCAGTGCTGTACTGGGTCTAGCTGGGATGGTAACTTTCCCTGCAGCAGCCCATACAGTGCTATGCTCTGCACTTGTAGCTAAAACAGCAGTGGTATCACACTGGTGTTGTGTCTGCTGCTGAGCAGTGCTGGCACAGCATCAGGACTTTCTCTAGCCCTCCTAGGGGGTGGGCAAAAAAAAAGTGAGAAACATCACCAGGGCAGCTGACCCAAACCAACCAAAGGGATATTCCATACCATATGATGTCACACTCAGCAATAAAAGGTGGGAAAAGGAGGAAGAGGGGAGGGGTGGGCTCTCATTGCGAAAACGTCTGTCCTCCTCTCCGAACACCGGCTACGTGCATTGAGGCCCTGCTTCAAAGACGTGGTCAAGCATCGCTTATTTGTGGGAAGTAGAGAGTAATTTTTTCCCCTCTGCATTTCCACATAGCCTTTACTTGTTTTGTTATTCCCTTTCCCCCTTCCTCTTCCCCTTTTCCCTTTTCTCCCTTTAGTTGAATTGTTTAATTAATAATAATATTGTTAATAATAATAATATTGTTAATAATTGTTTAATTAATATAATATTTCCTTGATAATATATTTCTCTCTTTATTAAAATTATCCTTATCTCAACCCATGAGTTGTTTTTCTTTCCCTTTACTTCTTCCCCTCCTCATCTGAGGAGGGGGAGTGAGAGAGCGGTTGTGGTGTTCAGTTGCCTAATACGGTCAAACCACCACAGTGCCTCAGTGGAATGAATTACAGCTGTTCTGATTTGGTCAGGAGATATTTCAGGCCAGATGGAAGCTGTCTACCCAGATGCATCTCACCATCTAGCCTATATGAAGTTCTCTGATGCCTGATTATCTCTAGTGTTTCTAATTCCTCCCAGAAGCATCAAAGGATCTTGGACAATGTGCCTATAGCTCCTTTTAGCAAGAAAGCACCTATTAGCTAATGTTTTTACAGCAATTTTTTATAGTGCCATTCTACAAAACCAATTATTTCATTTTATACTTTTTGAGGGTTCGCCTCTATTCTAATCAAGAAATTAGATCTGTTCATCCATATCCATGCAGGTGTCTCAGAACCCAGGAGAGGAAAGTCTACCTGTGTCCCCAACACTCTGAAGCAAACATACATCATGATCCTTTACATCAGTGATTAAATGCTGTAAACAAATCCAAGACTACTTTCTTTGTATGAACATATTCAGGCCACTAATAGCATTTATATCTGAAATTTTAGGTTGTCTGACTTTCTCACCTTGAATAGACATTGGTTTTATGAGTCACACACAGTGAACTGAATTTAGCTTCAGGTTTTGTTGAAAATTGAGAACTAGGGACCAAAATACTTTTTGATAAAATGCATATAGATAGTAAATGGGTCATATCTTTAATTATATATTTTTTTCCAAACCAAAGGAAATATTGCTTTTATAAACAAAATTCAAGCCAAGGTGCAAAATTACTTCTGCTACTCTGAGATGCATCAATCCATGTGTGACCACTGTGATTCTTCTAGAATCTTCTATACAGCTCTACAAATTTGTAAAATTCAAAATGAAAAAAGCCTGTAAAGGAATTTTTTTAAAGTTATGTAAATAAGATTCCTTGTGGATTCAAAATAAACAAACAAATAAATGCTATGTATATTTTTAATATTTTCATCTTGTCTGAACCTGTCACCAAAACCTCACTGTTTCTTCCTTCCAGCATCCCATTCAAATCTTTCAAGCCCAGTTAACATTTCTGTTGTCCATAATCCATTCTTTGTCACCCAGTGATCTTGCTTTAATATTTGCATGCAGCTGTTGTTCAGCTTTCATTTTATTAAGCTGATACATATTGACTTGTTATCACAGAGAAAACAGCAATAAAATCTTATGCAAACAGAGTTCTTGGACCTTTCATGATAGCATCTATTAGCAAATAAAAAAAAATAATAATATAAATTTAAAAAAAGTTTCAGTCTTAAAGTAGGAAAGGTTTTTGTTTGTTTGTTTGTTTAATTGATTGATTGATTTCCCTCTGGTATTGTGCTATCTCTAATTTGTCCTTGTAGCTGTATTGTTTCTTCTAGGGCAATCTCAAGAAAAGCTTGCAGTGTGATGTATTTCTATTTATAAAGGTAAATAATTAGATTCTATATTCTTTCCTTTGTTCTGGTTTTCACTGCCCTCTTGAACTCAGTTGTTGTGGTAAAGGCCTGCAGAAGTAAGGCCCTGACTTCCATTTGTCTGAATCTGTTCTTGGCATTCAACAGTATCATTTTAAAATAGAAAGAAATTATGGTCAGATTGAGGCTGTAGAAGTCTTCCATAAGACCTATGTCCACCTGAGATATATCAACATTTTGGAAAAACAGCTTCAGCAATCTTTTTTTTTTTTTTTTTTTTTTT
>CM021763.1:8110364-8139729 GCA_011075105.1 Heteronetta atricapilla
TGTTATCAACACTCTTCTCATCCTAATCCAAAACATAACACTCTACCTGCTACTAGGAGGAAAAATAAGTCTGTCCTAACTGAAACCAGGACAGTTGTTTTGTTGTTGTTGTTGTTGTTGTTTTTTGGTAACACACCACATTACATTTCTTGCTTGTTATTACATCTTGGCAAATTTTTTTGCACCTTTTTTTTTTTTTTTTCACTTCTTATTTTCTTGTATGAATTTTTCATTGGGGAAAAAAAAAAAAAAAAAAAAAAAAAAATGTAAAAATTTTTAAAAAAGAGAGAAAGAAAAAAAAATAATAATAAAATAAAATAAAATAAAATAAAATAAAATAAAATAAAATAAAATAAAATAAAATAAAATAAATAAAGTAAAGGGAAGAATAATTTACATTTCCTGATTGGAAGCCAGGGATTATTCATCATTGCCCTGTACATCTCTTATAAAGATGATAAATGAATGTGTATTAACTGAACCCTAAAACAAAATGATGTGTTTTTCTAAAAGTTTTGCAGAGCTTCATTTCCATTGTAATTAGTTTACTTTTTTTCATCAAGTCCTGTTAAACCACTATCAAAGTGAAAGCTGAATTCTGGACTGCTTAAAGGAGGCAGGGGGGTAAGTAATGGAATATTCAGTAGGTTTTCCCTTCCTCTTACAGTAATACAGAAAATAAATGTAGTCTCTATCTTTTAAATGAAAACATGCACAGACAGACACACACACACATAAAATAATAAAATAAAATAAATAAAATAAAATAAAACAAAATAAAACAAAATGAAATAAATAAAATGAATTAAATAAAATGAAATATAAAATAAATAAAACAAAATAAAGTAAATAAAGTAAATAAATAAAATAATAATAATAAAAAAACAACCATGACAAATAAAACAAGTCAAAGATGAATGCAACAACGACAAGAAAAATCTTATCCAAGAAAATAAGAACTAGATGACACCAGAGGCTGGAAACTTTCTCCACAGATTTCCCTCACAAGGGACTTTATGGTCTTGATGACTTGATTTATAGTCCTGTTAGAACAGATATGAGGAAGCTAATTTTTTGAGCTGCCTTGAATTATTGAGCCTGGCCAAGGTTTACACAAGATATTTGGCTTCCAGCACAGGAAAGAACCCACAATGTTGTTCTCAGCCACCCCCACTCCTTGGCCATGATTCTCCTGTCATAATATATGTGTGATTTTTGTTCTAAACTAAAGAGAAAACCCTCACAAATGGAATTTTGTCTTTCAGTAAAGTGAGGTGGTGAACTTCTAATGAGGAGATAGTCACACCAAGAGATTGAAGCTGCATCAGGAGAAGTTTAGGTTGGATATAAGGAAAAGGTTATTCACCAAGGGGTGCTCAGACAATGCTTTCAGGTTTTGGTTTTTGGGTGGTCCTGTTCAGAGCTAGGAGTTGGTTTCCATTATCCTTGTGAGTCTCTTCCAACTCAGGTTATTGTATTATTCTGTAATTCTTTGAGATTTTTTGAAGAAACATAGTTTTTTGTTTTTGTTTTATGTTTTCTTTAGAAATCTAATGCTCTCAAAATGTTCTCATTTTCTGCTTGCAGCAGCTAAACAGATCAAAGAAAACAGTCAAAAGAGAACCGTTTAAATTGCATCAATTTATATTTTCTAAAAGATCCCTCTCTTGTCTGTCTTGGCATTCTTCTTTCTTTTTCTTCTTTCTTTCTTTCTTTCTTTCTTTCTTTCTTTCCTTCTTTTCTTCTCTTAGCCTCCTTTCTTTTCCCCTCCTTTTTCTATACCATATTTTTTAAAGGTAAAAATAATGTGTCATACCCAGTTTTTAACTGTATTAGTAATTGATTTTTTTTTTTTTCTTTCAAAAATTGAAAACATTTTTATTCCAAAACTGAGAGTGAGAATTATCATAAATACCATTTTTTGGTCAGAAGGAAAGAGCATGAATTGTTTCTTCTCAGATCACAATGGCAAACTGCTGTCATTCTTGTTCCATACCATGGTATAACAATTATATCCTTGAAAAGAAGAATCTTTTAGAATTTTCAGTGTAATTGACAGAATTTTGCTGTTTCCATTGTTTTTCAAAGAATAAAAAAGGGTTGCAAAGAAGGGGTTCCCAGCACCCAGTGTGAAAAATCTCAGTTGCTGTAAATGATTCTCTGGAGAACCTCAGATCAGTGCTCTTACAAAGCAGGACATTTGAAGATTATTATTTCCTTTAAACACCAAAGTAACTGCCTGTAAACTTCTTCAGTTATTTGCTTTTACTGGTCTGCAAAACCATAAAATATAAATTCATAAATAAATATTTATAATGCATGGATTACAGTGCTAACACATGCCGTAAGCCATGCCATGAAAAAGGAAATAAATCAAGCTTCGTGGCTGAGAAGCTTGGCTTGATTTGTAATAAAAAACTTCACTTATCCTTATGCATCTTATTAGTACACTTTGTACTTTGTACTATTTTACTTAGCTTTCCTCATACTGCTAGCCACTGTTCAAAGGACTGTCATAGTTTTTAAGAACTAGATTCATGCCATTCTAATTTAGGCACTTAACTAAAGCACATAAATTAGGCTTTCTCTGTGGTCACTGCAAGTCTGAGTCACCTTGTGGGCTATTTGTGTCTCTCTGCACTAGTCATTAAAAAAAAGTCCAAAGACAACTGTGCTCCTGGTTTAAAAAATATAATAATAATAATAAAATAATAAAAATTGAACCTCAGTCAAACCTCAAGTTAAGAGCTTATGGTTTAAAAGGACAAGCTGGACAAAGCAAGTCAAATGCCTACTTGGTCAGGATGAAAGTAACACAGGAACCATCCTCTTTTTATGATATAACCAGAATCAGTCTCCTCCCCCAGTATGGAAAAATCCAGCTAATTTCATTGATTATTTAGACCAATGCAAATAGCTCTGCTTCTCAAGATGGGTATAAGCTTATCTCATATCTTTTGTGTGGCAACTTTATTACATGTTGCCATCATCAAAGTCATTTTAACAAAATGAACATTTTCCAACCATACAGATGGAATTTTCTCATTACATTCCCTGATCTGGATCAATCTGGGTTTCTCTGAAGGAAAGACTTCTAAATTGCCTGTGCAGATTTTCTCTCAGTTTCTCAAATCTCTCATTTCTCCTATAACTTGATTTATTTATTTTTTCCTCTTTTGTAGACTCTCCTTCAAATGCAATGTGTTCTGCACATTAAAATGCAGTCACTACCCTGCTAAGGAAATACCTATTCAAGAGAAACCCTAAATAACATCCTATGTTGCTCCTAAGAGTAACAGGCTGGCCTGCAATGAGCAGGGAATGTCACTTCAAGAAATGTGATACTGAATTTGAGGGGTAGCTCTGGACAACACCCAAGGGCACTCCAGAGACCAGCATTTGTAAAGCCATGGTTTAGAGGAATGCTCAAAGAAAAGCAATTACTAAACTACTAGGCTCTGATGCCAACTCGGTGTGTGACTTCCAGTCAGTCCTTCTACATACTATTGGCTTTATTTCATGCTTTCCCTTCTTCCCTTCCTTATTTCCAGGTACTCAGATTGCAGAATACAGCTTTCTTGATGTCTGTGGTCGAGAAGTGTGCAAGACAGTGGAAGGTTTTCTTTTTCGTCTCAGCCTGTCATCTTGGAAAACATGAGTCCAGTCCTAGACTATGATCAGTAAGGCTGACACCCACTGCAATGAGCAGCAATGTTTACAATAGGTGAATATACAGTTATCCTGCAGGGGCATTTGCAATTATTCATTCTTTCATATGTGTGGCACATTAGGTTATAACCTGAGTACCACTATTATTACTTATATAGGAAAAGATCAACTAATTTATCTGATTAAAATTTGAGATGGCAGCCATAAATAAAAAAGTATTCATTAGAGTCTCATTAATTTGGATACTTGCTTCCTGTGTTTATTTTAAGGCATTTCTTAATATTGTGTAATGACATTGAAAGTACCACATGTGAGCTGTGAAACACTTCTTCACTACTGCTTAGTTCGGAATAATTTACTTTGTCCCATAGCTAGCAAGTTTCTTCCAGAATTATTCCACAGAACTTACAGAGGTCTCTAAGCATCACCTGTGGTCATTTGGTCATTTTTCCCACAGCTTTTCTGGTAGTTACTCACAAACTGATAATTGCTACAAAATAGCACCGCAGTGCTAGACTGTCATTGGTTTGTACTTCCCTTTGGCTTACAGCCCCCTGGTCCTCTCTCGGGCTCTGTCTGCATGCCAGTATGCTGTAATGATAAATAACATTATCGACCTATAAGTATGCATAAAACATTAGATGGATCGTATGTTTTCCAGACTGCTCAACTTTCATGAACTGCATTTAAAGTTACTCTGATTAGGTGCCTTAGATCTGACACCATAGAACTGGAGTGGGTAGAAGAGTACCATGGGCACAAGTATTTCAGCAAAACCAGGTACTTATGTATACACAAATTCACATTTTGTCTTGTTTCAAGACATAAACTAAGCAGCTATTTCAATGAATATCTTAGAAATTAGAATTTAGAAAACTTCAGAATTGAAGATTTGTCTTTAATAAAAAAAATATTTTGACTAGTTTATGTATTTTTTTCCTTATTTCATTAAATAAGTAGAGTAGTAAAGTAAGTATAAGTAGAAATAATTTAAATTTAATGATGGAAGAGCTTCATTCTTAATCTTTATAACTTGTATAAACAAATGTACTTTTTTAAAGAATAGAAGAGTGTTTTTTTGCATAACAACAACAACAACAAATGTATAAAAGATTTAGGTGTGTAAATTTAATTTGATGAGGTAGTCTAGTATTAAGAAGTCAAAATTCCTTGTATTTAAGTGAAAATGAGGCTCTTAAGAATCAAAGACAAAAATTAAAATTAAATTGGTCCCTAACTTCTTTGCACCTGAAATGTGTTTGTTTCATCTATGTATGTTTTTATGTATGTACTTGTAATATATACATATATATACATATATATACACACATATAGTGGTGTGTGCATATGCATACACATTTATTAGAGGGAAAAACATTTTCCATTTATCTTTTGTTTGAGAGAAACAAATTGCTATGCTTAAGCTTTATAAGTTCTACAAGAAGTATAGAATTAATATCGAAAAAAAAAAATCTGGTTTATTTTATATTCAGCTGCAACTCAAATTAATTCCTCTAATGTACAATGCAAAATAATTTAAATGATTCAGGATCGGTCCCTTATTTCTTCCTAGATCACTACTACTGATGTTAATGAAGTGAAATGGGAAAAAAAAAAAAAAAAAAAGTGACAAATCTTTAGATGAAATAACTGTCAAATAATTCCTGTTGGAAGAATGTTGGTCATCTGGCCCAACTCTTCACTCACTGTAGGACCATAAAATAATATGAGTTCAATATAATGTGAGGTCAGGAACATAATTTTGTATTAATTCTTTATGAAAAATAAATTAGATGGGTCTTGGAAGGAGATTTAGACAGAGCATTGCACTTGCCACCACAGTTAGTTTAGTCTTAATCTGGTATAATAAACACTTAAAAATAACTGCAAATCTTTCTATCTTAAAGAAATCATCAGATTAAGAACTTATAGTCAAATCCCATGGCAAAAATATTAAGACATAATTAAGGTGAAGAACAGACACACAATTTCTTATTTAAGTTTTCAACACCAATCCCAGCAATATCTTCCTTGGGTATGAACTGAAAGGGTTTTGTTCATTACAAATTCATTAAGGAAATCACATTCAACTGCTCATTCTTTGGAGATATATTCCCTGCCCCTCATGTGGTAAAGGAATTAAATCTTCTTACATTTTTACAACTCTGGAAGTATTTTGTGGGGAATCTGAGCCCTTCTCTTCTAATCAAAGGATTTAATTTTCAGGTTTTTTTTTTCCCTGAAACCAGGAAAACTGTGTATCTCATGTTGAATTTGGAATTCATTCAAATACTACCTTATTCCCTTCTGTAGTGTCCTTGCCAATCAAAAATACTACATGTATGACTCCTTTTCATCGGAAGAATCCAACAGATTATATATACATTAAAGTCTAAATGAATGAAAGAAACTTATGTCTTGTATTAGTATATTAGGTAAATAGGAACAAATGGTGGAGTTTTGCTTCATTGTTTTCCTCCTCTTCCTTTCTCTCTTTCACTGCTAAAACCCCAGTAGAGTATGAATGTAGAATATCAGCCCATCTTCTAATATATGCAGCATAATCTTCTTAAAATGAGTTTTCACTTCAAGGAACAGAGGGGCTTAGAGATGAGCAGCAGGGCTTTTTTTTTTTTTTTTTTTTTTTTTTTTTTGTATTTGGCATCTCATTATACACTGTACCTTTTTTTTTTTTTCTTCTTAGAACAATTGAATATCATTAGTGAAGTAAAATTCCTCTTATATACTAATCGAGGTTCTTGTTTATTTTTGTTTGATTTGTTTTTGCTTGTTTGTTTTTGCTTTTGGAGGGTATGGGGAAGGAAGAGAGAGGCAGAGTAAGACTCTGTTGATTCATGGTGAAGGGGAAAATTGTATTTTATTTTACATTCCTTTCATCCTGGCATTTCCTTGATATTGAGCATCCCTCTCCAAATAATTCTATTTAAACTTAACCAATAGACATTTCCATGAATTCAGGGTGTGAAAATTGGGAATTAAAAAATATTTTTTTCAGTAATTTATTAAGAGAAAATTGCCTGAGATGCAGATGCACATGAAGAACTGAGAAAATCCTCAGTATGTTTCAAATATAGTTTTAATTCATCGTGTTTTTTGGCCAAACACACGTATACTGCCAGTTTAAAATCCAACAACATCCCCTGGGAAACTTCAGCTGAGTTCTCTACTTAATAAAGCCAATGAGGCTGTACCCGCAGACAATTTGCCCAAATATCTATTTGCATGAAGAGTTTGTACTACATTAATGCCTAGCAGAAATTCAGTGATTTAAAATGTCTCTTACATATTTTATTATTTCTTTTAAATAGGTTGGATAAGACAGAAAGCATACTCATGTCCAGCTTGATATTGTTTGATGGTAACCACTATAAATGCAAAGAGTTAATATGGTGGAGTTATAATCAATGCTTTTGTTCTATCCAACATAGTGTCATAATCCAGATCAAGTTCTCCAGGTCATTGACCATCAATTACCTTGTGTCATGTCTAAAAGATAGAGGAGGAATACAGAATAAGAATAAGAGAAGAATGATTAAGAAAAGGTTAATTCTCAGATCCAAAGTTGTAACTTTGCGTTACAGTCTCTGGAAGTATGGCCACAGAGGTTGTCTCATTTTCTATGGTATCTCTGATACAGGTGGCATTAAGAGACAGATCATTGAAAGACTTTAGCATCAACAGCTATTAAAAATAAGCTGCCATTTCTGGTGGTTTTACTCGGTTGGGTGGCTGAACTCCACCACAACTGCTTTCTCACTTCCCTTCCTCCAGAAGGAACGGGGAGAAAATATGATAAAAAGGGCTCAAGGGTTGAGATAAGGATGAGGAGATGGCACAGTAATTATCATGACGGGCAAAACAGGCTCAGCATAGGGAACTCCTTCTCTGTCACTCTCATCCCCTGTGCTGCGGGGTCCCTCCCATGGGATACAGTCCTTGCTGAACTGATCTGGCTTGGGCTGCCAACAGACAGCAGCTCTTCAAGAACTTCTCCAGATATGGGTCCTTATCATGGGGTCCATTCCTCAGGAGCAAATGCTCCAGTCTGGATCCCCGAAGGGCAGCAGCTCCTGCCAGGTCACCTGCTCCTGCATGGCCTCCTCTCCACGGGCTACAGGTCTGACCTGGAATCTACTCCAGCAGGGGTCTTCCACAGGCTGCAGTCTCTGTCAGTGCAGGTTCACCTGCTCCACCATGGTCTCCCTCAGAGGCTGCAGCATGGAACTGTAGGTGGAGGCTGCAGCTCCACCGTGGTACTCCATGGGCTGCAGGGGGACAGCCTGCTTCACCATGGCCCTCACCACAGGATGCAGGGTACTTCTGCTCCAGCACCTGGAGCATCTCTCCTCCTCCTTCTTCACTGACCTTGGTGCCTGCAAGGCTGTTCCTTACTCTTCTCACTCTCCCAGCTGTTGTATGGTGCATGTTTTATACGGGGCAGCTTCTAGATTCTTCTCACAGAAGCCACCCTTATGCCCCCCTGCTACCAAAAACCTTGCCACGTAAACCCACTACACCAGAGAGAGACACTGTAGAGAACGGAAGTTCTCTACACCGTAGAGAACAGAAGTACTGGCACACTTATAGAGATCAGCATAGAAAGGTCTCCTTATAAACAGAGATTTCACTGGTGGATCACTTTATTTTGGAACTTAATCCCTTTAACCCTGTACATACCAGTCCTGTGCTTTGGAGATCTGCATGCTGTGTGAGATCTACTGCCATAAACCAATAATAGATGTTGGGTTATGCTAAATTCCTGTTCAGCTTGGCTTGTTGCAAATGGGCAACTAGACAAAAATGGCCTCATCTTCACTTCAGAGCATGAACTGTTGTACTGACTGGACATGGCACAAGCTCTGCAGTTAGCTAGCACATGCTCAGATTCTAATGGGAACTATCTCTGGACTAACCAGTTTCTATTTAGTTGTTGTTTTTCCCTAGGCAAAATAGCCTGCATTGATCTTTACCAAATGCAGACATCTAACAAGTGAGCTATTCAAAAAGGTATTTATCTAGGCAGCTTTCCAGAGAAGATCACCTTCAGGAAATGATTCTGTTGTCTTGGTTTTGATACACCATTGAAAGATGTGTAAATTTCTCCCGTGATTATAAATATAGGATGTGTTTTTAAGTGTGATATTCAGTTCACAGATTAAAACAGATTAAGAGATCATGTAAGTGCCTTCACTTGAGCCAGAGCTTTCAGTGGAGCTCTAAATAGTACATTCAGTGAAGATTGCTTCAGCATAAGCTCTTACCCAGGCCTCTTTCTGTTCCTGCTACTGCTTTCTTTCTTTATGAACCATGCTGATTGTAACCTTTCTAAAATGAGAACTTGTGTACCACTGAGGAGTATGAGAAATACCTCCTTCAAGGACAGCTTTCTCTTTCCCTCTATATTTTAGATATATATGTTTTTTTTGTTGTTGTTGTTGTTGTTGTTGTTTTTTTATTTATTTTTTTTCCTCTCAGTACAAACCACAGATTCAGGAGGATGATTGCTTTAATCTCTGCAGGTCCAGGACTAGCTTTCTGGGGAACATACTTCTGGGCTGCTGTTTACACAGTACAAAACTAAGAACTGGATCTAATGAGACTAAAATATAATTTTTACAAAAAGTAATCTCTTATGGATTTTCAAAAGGAGTGAAAGAGCTTACAAAATATCATAGGCTAGCAATGTTTGGCTGATGAAATACTAGGTGCGCTGTCTTTCCTAAATGTCCTAGCAAACTGTGAAAACTCAGTTACACACAATACACCCACACACATGCATACAAATAAACACAGAAACACTTTCAAAAGATCCAGTGAATTTCAGATCAAAATCTGTTTAGAAGAGAAATTTGACTTCTGATATCCCTATTGCTCTTAAAGGTACCTGCTCAGCGTATGGATTTATCATACTGTCATTCTGATTTCAGCAGAAACAAAGGCTGCAGAAACAACTGTGAGGCCATAAGATACCCTTACCTGGTCTCCAGCTAATGTTCTGGAGAGTCATGGGTATCTGAATTTAGTCCCACATTATATCTGACAGTGCTAACATGTCTCAAATTCTACTGGATGTAGCAAACTGCATTGAGTTCTATATTGACTAGACCACATAGTATCTGCAACAAACATTTCGACACCTACCTCCTATGCAGATGACTGAGCTCAGACATTTAACCTGACTAACACTGTTGAAAAACAACTTAAAAAAAAAAAAAAAAAAGGAAAATAAATTATATTTGATACAGAAATTTTAATATTTTTCTCCCTATTCCTGCACCATTCACAACTCTAGACCAACAATGTACAAGTTTTTCATTTCTCCATCTCATGAACTTAATAAAGACCATCATAAATAAACTGCATTGCTGCAGTCAGGGATTGTATCTTATTTAATCCAGTCGGGTCTGGAAACCAATTTCCATGCATGCCACTCAGTGGGGTATGCCCTGTTATATGTTGTGTGGCAGAAATGAGCTCAGCTTCATCACTGAGTACTGGGAGAAGGATGCGGAGGTTGATTTCTGTATTATATGGTAAAGAAGATAATGTTTTAAGGATATCCCTCTATCTCCAAGAATTCTCTGCATGAAGCTGAAAGGAGAAAATTATACTTAGTAGCTGACAGTTGGATGGCAGTAAAAATTCCAGTAATGATGCCCTGGCCATGAAGGCTTTACAAGACTTTGCTATAATTGAATGTTTTGACCTTCTCAAGGCCTGTTAAATGAAATAAATAAATAAAGCTTCAATTTTGACTTTAAGGACATATTGAAAATTATATCAGTTAAAATAAAAATATCATCATTTAAAGAATGAAGTAATTGGAGAACATTTCTCTCTTGCCAGTCTAAACATGCTGAATGAAACTAAGAGATCAAAATGAACAAAAGAAACAAAGCAAAACAAAAATCACAATATAAAAATATTTCTTTTTCTTTTTTTTTTTTTTTTTTAATTTACTTTCCCCCTTTGGTGAAATTTCAGAGGAAAACTAATTGACTCCTTGTATATGATTAACTTGGAGAACTACTTTTTAAAAATTATTTGGCAGATTTCATAAGAAGCTACAAGAGCAGTGAAGGAGGGAGGACTAGAAAAGAGGAATAACTAGTGAAGGAGGTCCAGTGAAGGCGGATTGGTGAAGGAGGAAGGACTAGAAGGGAAAACAAAGAGAGTTATGAGTGCAATAATTTGTATATAGAGATTATATAAAATCTTCCTGGATTTATTTCAGTAGATGCTTTATATAATAAAGAAACACAGCTTCAAAATACTGGCCTGAAATAACAGCCAAAACCAAACAAAACATCAACATCAACAACAACAACAAAAAACACATCTAGAAGACAAGACTGAAGACATCAGAATAATCCGTTTTGCAAGTAATGCCACTGTTTTCACATATATTTACAGATTAAGATATATAAATATATATAATTTGCTTGAAATGGTCCTCCCACAATTACTTTCAAACATATTTAGTCTCCAGTCTTAAAGCAAAGTGCTTCTTTTTGTATTTCACTTTTCTGTTTCAATGTATAACACAAACACACGCACAAAAAGACTTCTAATATTGAATTTTTAATCTATTCAAGCACTTTATCTCCATGTCATTCTGTATGTTTCTATATCAACAGAAATTTTATGTGAGAAATAAGCTCTGAATTAATTCTTAATATATATGTGTATATACATATATATATATATATATATACAATGTATATATATATACATTCTCTTTTTAATGAAATACAAAATCCAAGCTATGTTGGTATCAGTGAAGGTCCAGTGCTGCTCTCGGTAGTACCACATACTCCAAGCCAGAGTCATCCCACCTGTCAGGAGACTTAAATGCACCTTAATCTCTAGATGTCTAAAACATAGTTTTAGAGTTTCTAAAATACAGTTTTAGAAGGCAAGAACGGTGTTTTATTCTAGCCAATGAGACATTCTACAAGGTTGAATTGCCATCCAGAGATGTTTCTCCACATTTTTAGCTCAGATTGTCTGGAATACCGCTCTCTCAGGCACTGTAGTAATCTTTACAAAATATATGTGAAGGAGGAAGTAAAGGTGTGTTTAGGCAGTCAAGTCAGTTTATTTCCTGCACCACCCTGAGTCTTCATCTCTTTTGTTTATGTCAGGTTGCACTCAGGCTGGGATCTGCAGAGATTGAGTGTGTTCTGGGTGGTAAACCTGCTCATAGATTTACCATAGCAACAGTGAGTGGCACAACAGTGAGCCCAACAATCCATGTGCTAAACATCACCCTCCTGGAAACTGTTAATGGAGTTTCATTTCTTAATTATCCTTGAGTCCTGAATTGTGGTTTTGTACCAAAGACTGTACCAAGCAAAGAAAACCTCCATTTTCTCCTTGTTGATTACAAAGCCCTTTGCTGAAACTGTGAGAATATAACATTGTTTCGGTAGATTTTTTGTTGGTTTTCATTCATCCTATCTTTTTTATCTTTTTTTTCTTCTTCTTCTTTTCTTCTTTTTTTTTTTTTTTTTACCCTTTTAGACCTATGAGACTGCAAAGTGTGGGGGGGGGGGGGGGGGGAGGGGAGAAGGGGGGAAGGGCAAGGATTGTATTTTAAAGTGTCCTTCCAGAGATGGTAACATAATGGAGCCTCTGGGGATTCTAGCAGTATAAACAATAATTGCTTTAATTCATTGTGCAAATAGAAAAGAGCTTCTCAAAATGGCTGTCAGAGTGCACCCAGAATGAAGTCTATTATGAATATTTATTTCTGCTAAGATCTGTAAATATTTTAATAGGCTTGGGTTTTATCTGGGCAACATTTAGTTATCAATTACTATAGTTCATATGCAAAATGCTGTCCATAGTGTTTGTGTGTAGGGCAATCTCAGGAGTTTTTATGAAAAATGTTAAAAAAAAAAAAAAAAAAGTTTTTTTAAAAAGATAAACAGAAGTAAAAGTTTTATTGTTTTATTTATTTTTTTTTCTATGATATATATTTTCTCCAGTTATATAGTTTACAAATAAGACCGTGACCTAAAGTTAATCCTATTTTAGAAACACTTGTATAGAAAGAGGAAGAAATTGGTTTGCTTAATAACAAAAATAATTCCTTCTGCCTCTGCTAAGTGTGTGATAACACTACTTTTCTTTTTGTTTTATTTCAAAGTCAGTTTATTTTTAACCTCTTACAAGACACTGTTCTTAAAAAGATAAATTACATAGTAGAAAATAACAACAAAATCTTATATTAAAAAGTAATAAAAGTATGTTTTCCATCTTCTTAAAAATTCCAGTCTAAACTGTAACTAGAACTAGAAAAGACCTTAAAAATACCAATTGTAATGTCATTCAGACTTCAATAAGCAGATAATACTACTACTAAAATTTAGAGTGTCTGTCCTAATTTGATCATAAGGATTTTTTATTTGTTCTTTTTTTATATATATATACTTCTGTATAAGTTATGGAAATAGTTAATTCAAAATAAATCAAAAGAAACATGACCAGAAGGTTGAAGAAGGTGATTCTCCCCCTCTGCTCTGCTCTTGTGAGACCCCACCTAGCGTACTGTGTTCAGCTCTGAGGCACCTAGCACAAGAAAGACATGGATGTGTACAAATGAGTCTGGAAGAGGGCCACAAAGACAATCAAGGGTCTGGAGCACCTGTTCTATGAAGACTGTCTGAAGGAGTTGGGGTTGTTCAGCCTGGTGTGTTGGGTCTGTCTGGGATGGAGTCACCTTTCCCTGCAGCAGTCCACACAGTGCTGTGCTCTGCACTCGTAGCTGGAACAGCACTGGTATCACTCCAGTGTTTTGTCTATTGCTGCATAGTGCTGGCACAGCATCAGAACTCCCTCCAAGCCCCCAAGAGCCAGCAGGCTGGGGGTGGGCAATTGATGAGGAGGGGACATCACCAGGGCAGCTGACCTAAACTGACCAAAGGGATATTCCATAACACCTGATGTCACACTCAGCAATAAAAGGGGACTCTCGTGGGGGAGGGGTTCTTCTGAACAACCGATACGTGTTTTGAGGCCCTGCTTCCCAGGACGTGGCCGAACATTGCCCATTGATGGGAAGTAGAGAATAACTTGTTTTCCTTTCTCTCTGTGTTTCCACGCGGCCTTGTTGTTTCTTCTGTTTCTTTTGTTTCTTTTTCTCCCCATTCCCCTTTCCCTTTAATTAAATCATCCTCATCTCAAACCTCAAGCTCTTTGTATTGTCTTTTTCTCCCCCTTCCTCTTTGAGGAGGGGAGGAGTGAGAGAGCGATTGTGGTAGAGCTCAGCTGCCCACTCGAGTAAAACCGTCACACCTGGAGAAGAGAAAGGTCTGGGGAGAATTTATAGAAGCCTTCTAGTACCTAAAGGGGGATGCAGGAAAGATAGGGAGGAACTCTTTGTCAGGCGATGAAGTGACAGTAGAGTGAGTAATAGCTTAAACTAAAAGAGGGTAAGTTTAGATTAGATATCTGGGAGAAATTCTTGACTTAGAGGGTGTTGAGGTACTGGCACAGGCTGCCCAAAGATGTTGTGTATGCCCCATCCCTGAAAGTGCCCAAGGCCAGGTTGGATGGGCATTTGAGCAACCTGATCTAGTGGAAGGTGTCCCTGCCCATAGCAGGCTGGATGAAGAGTGGAAATAGATGATCTTTAAGGTCCTTTCCAACCCAAACCATTCTATGATTCTGTGAAGATAATGCAAGTACCTAAAAGCAACTTAATGTGTACAGAATGTGCATAAACCTGTCTGATTTACTCATATTTCATCAAATGGACATTAAAGATAAATTTAGGAAGTAATGTAGTTATATTAAAGTGTTAGTTTAATGTTCCAAACTTGTCTTCAAAATTTTATAGTAATTTCAGATTTTTAACATAAGAATTAATTGTATTAAACATAGTCAAAATAGCATTTTTGTCTGCTTGAAAATTCTACACAACAATTTTTGATAATTATATTAGGCTGGAATGATAAAAAACCTAAGTTTCAGAAAGAAAAAGTTAAAGAAGTGTGAAGTGTCTTTATTTTTCTTCAATCAAAACAAAATATTTTGACACGTTAAAATGAGACATTGAATCAAAACATTGATTTGAAACGAAACGTTTCATTTTGAAAAGTTGACATGAAGCATAAGTTTTATATCAAATTGGCATCATAAATTAAAATGTCACTCAAATTCTACTTTAATTCAAATGTCAGTTTAAAAGTAAACAGTTAGGTCTAACTGAGAATTTAAAAGAAATACATTATTCTGTTTCAAACTACTACTTTTAAAAATCAGAAATCACCAGAATGGACAGTACCTACATACAAATCTAAATATAATAAAAACTCATTTTTCAAAGGAAAAATGTACAACTGAGCAGACATTTTTTCATCATAATTTTTTATTTATAGTCTGATTCCTTATGTATCCATCTTGCATGTGACTGAACTAGACCGTAGTAGAGATGTATTCTTACAAGAGTTCATATGATAATAAAGCTCCAGAGTGCTCTGTTTCATAAACAGATGTCTTAGTTGTTAAAGAGACTGTTCTTGAACTATCAGAAACAGGCTCAAACACCTTAGTATCAGAGGTGAGCAATTGCATAGTACATCACCTGCTTTGTAGATATTATTATTATTGCTGTTGTTATTGTCGTTATTTCTCTTTTCTGTCCTATTAAACTATCTATATCTCAACTCACAAGCTTTTACTTTTATGATTATTATTTATTTATTTATTTATTTATTTCCTGGTTTTCTTCCCCATCCTACTGGGAGGGGAATGGAGAGGGTGAGTGAGCGAATGTCTGTGTGATGTTTAGCTGTTGGCAGTGTTAAACCACAACAGGGTAGAAAGGAAAACCTAGGGAACCATGGACCAATGAGCCTCACCTCTGTGCATGGACAGATCATGGAACAGATCCACCTGGAAGCAATGCCAAGGTACATGCAGAACAAAGAAGTGCTTGAAGGAAGCCAGCATGGCTTCACCAAATCATGCGTGACCAATCTGGTGGCCTTCTGTGCTAGAGTAACTGAAGACCAACCAATGTCATCTACCTGGACTTCTGTAAGGCCTTTAACATGGTCCCAGACAATATCCTTATCTCTAAACTGGAGAGATATGGATTTAAAGAGTGGAACACTCAATTGATAAGGAATTGGCTGGATGGCCACACCCAGAGAGTTGTGGTCAATGGCTCTATGTCCCTGTGGAGGCCTGTGATAAGTGGCATCCCTCAGGGGTGCATCTTGGACCTGTGCTGTTTAATATCTTTATCAATGATATAGACAATGGGATTGAGTGCACCCTCAACAAGTCTGCAGATGATACCAAGATGAGTGGTGCAGTGGATACAACAGAAGGAAGGGATGCCATCCAGAGGGACTTAGACAAGCTTGTGAAGTGGGCCCATGTAAACCTAAGGAGGTTCAAAAAGTCCAAGTGCAAGGTGCAGCACGTGAGTTGGAGGAATCCCAGACATGAGCACAGGCTGTGTGAGAACTCCTTGAGAGAAGGCCTGCAGAGAATCTGATCTAGTTGGTGTCAGGGGGCTTGGAACTAGATGATATTTAAGGTACCTTCCAACCAAAGTTGTTCGGTGATTCTATGATTCAATTATATTTGAGAACTACTTCATGTTGCTGTTAAAAAAGGCTTTTACTTGTATATCGTTGAATGTATAAGAACTTTTCCTTTGGAAATGTTCAGTCAGCTGCACATATCACCAAAGAAATTTGTATTTTCGCAAATCTCTCCCTGACTGAAAATCATTCTTAATTCTATAGCTGCTCTGAATGAAGTTTTTTTTTTTAATAAAATGTAATGAAATAATAATAAGTAAATGAAATCCCAGTCCTCCATAACATTACATATAGTATTTGGTCAATCTTTTATTTCTTTAAGTACTATGATGGTATAATAATTAGGAAATCTATCTTTAATAGGATGGGATATCTAGTATAATGAAGAGGCAAATGTGATCAATAGAGGCTGGTATATTTGTCTATAGCACGCAGAAATTTTTCTAATGTGCTTTGTTCTGTTTGTATATTATCAAGTTCTGTATAAGATTATTAGGCACAAACAAAGAGAGCATTTATTTGCCTGAGAAGTACATAGTTTCTGAAAGATCTCTCTGCGTATCAACTTACATCCCCACTACTTTCAAATAAAATTATGGGGGAAAATACATGGGAACTAACTTGCCCATCATTAGCTGTATTACAAAAGGAGACAGGTATGGGATTTTGGAGATAAATGCTTAAATAGAGGGACAAGACAGAAAACTTAACTTCTTTCACTGATAGTTGAGCAGTTGATGACTTACATAAGTATATTTTCCCCTGGTGCTATACACAAGCAGTGTTAGAAGTAAAAGAAGATTCCTTGATCCTTATGGACCCACCTGGAAACCAGCACAGAACATGCAGCTTTAAAATTGTTTTTTAAAACTGTTTTTCCTTTAGCCTTTTTCATGAGGCCATTTCTGGACATGATTATCAATGAGAAAATCGACATATATATATATATATATATATATATATATTTTCTTCCACTTTTATTTATTTATTTATTTTTGTTTTTATTGACATGTAAGATTTCCTCTCAAAGCATGTCTACCCCAGTGCAGTGCACCTACGCAGTTATACATGAGATTAGATAATTCAGACAGTAATGACAATGCAGTCAAAGACATTGAGATAATAGAATCTTAATCCAATCTAGAAGGGATCCACAAGTATCATTGAGTCCAATTCCCATCTCCACACAAGACCACTCAAAAAACAAACAATATGTCTGAGATCCAAATGCTTCTTGAACTCTGGCAGGCTCAGTGCCATGAACACATCTCTGGGGAGCCTGTTCCAGTGCCCAACCACCCTCTTGGAGAAGAGCCTTTTCTTAACACCCACCCTGAACTTCCACAGCACCATTCCATGTCCTTCCCTCAGGTCTTGTCACTATCCTCAGAGAGCAGAGCTCAGTGCCTGCCTCTCTGCCCCTCTGCTGAGGAAGCTGCAGGCTGTCTCGAGTCCTACCGTCAGTTTCTTCTTTAGCCTGAACAAACCTAGTGACCTCAGCCCCTCCTCATATGTCTTGCCCTCTAGACCTTTCACTATCTTCATAGCACTTCATGGGATGCTCTCTAATAGTTTTATGTCTCTCATATATTATCATACCCAAAAATGCACACAGTACTTGAGGTGAGGCTGCATGAGTGAATTGGTCAATCCCTTCCCTCGACCAGCTAGCAGTGCTGTGCCTGATGCACCCCAGAGAAGAGCTGACCCTTTTGGCTGCCAGGGCATATGTTCAATTTGCCATTGACCACAACCTTCAGATCCCTTTCTGCAGGGCTGTTCTTCAACCTCTCATTCCCCAGTCTGTACATATATCTAGGGGTGCTCTGTCCCTGGTGAATAATCCAGCACTTGCTCTTGTTAAACTTCATGTGGTTGGTAATTGCCCAGTATTCTAATTTGTCAAGATTTCTCTGCAAGACCTTTAATTTAATCCCTTAAGGGATTAAATTGCTCCTCCCAATTCAGTGTCATCCATAAACTTGCTTAGTATACCTTAAAGTTTTACATTCAAGTCATTTATGAAAACATTGAAAAGAATTTGGCCTAAAT
This sequence comes from Heteronetta atricapilla, assembly GCA_011075105.1. NCBI lineage: Eukaryota > Metazoa > Chordata > Aves > Anseriformes > Anatidae > Heteronetta > Heteronetta atricapilla. Next base: position 8,128,667 of record CM021763.1, read on the forward strand.
ATTCATCTTCACTTGAGTCCCAGGCTACATTTTTACAGCCTGCTTTATACCCTTGGTTTCTATGGGTCACTTCTTCAAAGTAACTAATTGAGAAGTAATCTGACTATGCCTATGCAGAAAACTTCCAGTGCAAATTATCTGGACCATTGCTGAAGTTGTTTTCAGTGCACTGATTTTTGCCTCTGTTTATTTGCAAAACCCCTCTATTCTCTCATGAGATCAGTAGAGAAGAAATATCACACCATAAAATGATAAAATCTATTGGTCACTTTATACTGTAAGTTATGAAGAAGCAGTCTATTATATATATTAGAAAGAGAGAATGAGTGCGAGGCAAAAAAATAAAAAGAACAAGTTCACATGTTAGTAAAAAGTAACTTTTAAAATATTATTGGAGAGACACTACTTTCAAATATTAAAATATTAAAATTGATTGAAGTTTTGAAATAAGTGTGTTATTTAGTCTTCTGGGCATTAAAATTAATTTTTTATCTTCTTTTCTAAGCAGCTTCCCTATTGGCTTTTACTGAGCATTCTTAATATTTTATATGCTTAAGTGAAAAAGGCTGCACTTTGACATCTCAACATTCCTGGGAATGTTTATTTTTTCCTCTCCCATGCAAAGGACTTTCATAGCATGCGTGAACAAGGGTGGGGGGAAGCCTATTTTTGTTGCACCATTCTGGGTTTTAGTTCCCATATGATTGTGTATGCATGTGTTAAGAGCTCTATTCTTCTCTGCATTATTATTTTTCTCTTCTTTGTTTCCCACTATCTCACTCATGTGGCTTGCATCATGCAGTAGCCCCAGCAATGTTGGGAACATCAATTATTTGATTGTAACTGAACAATAATAAACAATGAAGCAACTTCATCTGAGCTGGAAGATCTGGCCTTAACCTGTCTCTATTTACAGCTCTGGAAGTCCTGTATTCAGGAGAATTTAAATCAGCAGCGACTTGCCAGTCCTCACAAGCTGACGTAAACATAGCAAAACTGCTGCTATTAGGAGATAAGTTCTTATTTTGTACCTCCACAAACAAAAGGTTTTGGTATATCATTATTGGTGCTAAAAGCAGCATAGACAAATGGCCTTGAATAAGGCAAACAAGTGCTTAAATCACTGCAGCTTGTTCTCTGCCAAGAAATTAAATATGTAAAACCTTTGATATTATGGTCCTTATATTCACATGCTGAGGCTGTAACATTTGATACAGCAGGGTTTTATGCCCTAAGGGACACTCTAGGAATTTCAGTTCTTCCAGTAAATCTATAATTTTGTACTTTTTAGATTTGTGTATTCTCCTGAAATTGTTCTAGTCCCAGTGCCCTAAACTTTGCCTTTGGATTGATGTAGATGAATCTTCACATGGATACAGATAACCAGATTGGACTCAAAGCCATATGTGTGTGTTCCTTCTTGCAAGTGTTACAGGTCTGGACTTGTCTGTCTTGTCATTCCTGAAGAAAAAAATATTGTCAAGCAGACAAAAAATGAGAAAAACTAAAGATTTACTTCGTCTGTGGCTCCTTTTGTCAGCAATAATGCCCCCTTGCAAGAACCCAGAATTGTGTGTGAAACCTGGAATGGCTGTGGCAGGGTGGAGGGAGGTTAGGAAAATTAACTCAGTTTTAGTGGAAAACTTGGAGCAATGAAGGCTTGGATTTTTCTCATCTGATTTTAAAAATACAGTTTAGTAATTTAGACAAAGAGAATGGACATCTTAAGCTCCTTCCATAATAGATGGCGAGAGATAGGGGTCTCCACAGAAGCCACCGGTCACTGCATGAAGGGAGATAAATCCAGGCTGGCTCTCTATGGTGTGTTTTCAAAACTACTACAAAGACATTTTACTCACTGAATGACTATCCAGCAACTTTATTAACTGCTGTTATTTCTTTCATGTTTTTCTTCTTAGTGTGTCCTGAGTTTTATGTTACCCAGGGCTCACTCACACCCAGCCTTTTGCCTATGAAAGAAACAGTGCCTTGTCTATTCAATCATTGCTTCAGCTACTAAAGATAAAATGATAAGTTGCTTAAATGAGAGCAATTTCAATGTACAGGTTTTGGCTGGGATAGGGTTAATTTTCTTCATAATGGCTTTTATGGTGCTATGCTTTTTTTTTTTTTTTTTTTTTTTTTTTTTTTTCTTGTAGTGAAATCTGTGTTGATTAACTTGCCATTAACCAGAACCCCCAGATCCCTTTCCATGGGGCTGTTCTCAAGCCTCTTCTCTCCCAGTCTGTACATATATCCAGGGTTGCCATGTACCAGGTATAGAATCCAGCACTTTTGCCAAATTTCATGTGGCTGATGATTGCCCAACACTTGATTTTGTCAAGGGCTCTCTAAAAGGCTTCTCTACCCTGAAGGTAGTCAACATCTCCTCCTAATTTAATATCATCTGAAAACTTACTCAGTATCCATTAAAGTACTATGTGCAGATCAATTAACTTTGAAGAGAATTGGCCCTAAATGAAGCCTTGAGGAAATGTACTAGTGACTGGCCACCAGTCACTAGTTGCAACCCCATTTGCAATAGCCCATAAGCCCAACGTGTCAGCCAGTTGTTCACTTATCATGTTATGTACTTGTTGAGCTGTATGCTGGACCTTTTGTCCAGAAAGACTGAAAGCTTTGCTGAAATCCAAAAGGCTTTCTCTGATAAACCAGAGAGGGAACCTTGTAATAAAAGAAAATTTATTTATGCAGTACTTTCCCCTTGTAAACCCATGTCGGCTCTGACCAATGACTGTATTGACTTTCCAGTGTTTTTCCATAACTTGAGAATAATTTCCATAATTTTAGCAGGCACTGAAGTGAGACTGACATGTATGGTACAGAGTGTACCCATTTTCTTTTTCTTCTGTTTTGTATCTGTCCCATATAAAGCGGATCTCTCTCCTAGTGCTAAAAAGACTGCTGGATCCCCTAAAACTGAAAGGAACTGTTATGTTATTGATATGGTCTCCATTTAATCCCCAATAAATCCCCAAATTACAGCAAAAGAAGTGACAGAAGCTTCAGTTATCATCAAAACAAACTTATACCAGCCACATGTCTATAACTATGGATAGGTAAAGTCATTTTTCCCCAGAGTCTTCCAGGGCTACATTGATTGTATCACTTTCATTTTCTCATCTGTGGTTACAGGCAACTCAAGAGGCTTCTTTCTCCAAGTTGCCTAGCTTTGTCAATTCAAATTTATCTAGATATTATTTTGCCTTTTTCCTAGACAACATAGGTTTGTGATCTATAGTAAGCCTCATAAAAGCCCTAGAAGTTATTGCTAACCCTTCTTCCCTGTGTTACCAATTCCCCCATAAGTCTACAAAGGAATGTTATCCAACAGCTTGATTGGTTGGTAGGTACCATCTATACCAACCATTTACTTGGCATCCATATTTTCCTCCTAGCAACGGATCTATTTAATGTAGGTGCCTTTGTTTTCTTTTTTGCTTTTCCCCCTTTTCTTTCACCTTTGAGTATTAGAAAATTCAAAGGTCTCTTATGGTGTCTGGAACACAGTCCAGTGACTGTTTAACCCTTGGAGAATGACTGCATTTTTAATTCTAGAGAAATTCACATATGATACCTACATGCTTCACCCATTTTTATTTTTTTATTTTTTAATACAAAAAAACTTTTTTTTGTTACTTTTATACTGAAATACTCAAAAAATCTATGGAGAACCAACAGATAAATTATCCCCTTGAATTCTGTCTGGATTTGGAATTGCTATGGCTAGCAAGTCTTTTTATTAGCCACATTTATGTTCAATGTTCCCCAGTGCATTCAATCATTTTAAAAAGTTCCAGTTTTGGATCAGTTGTAATAAGAATAAGCCAGGAAAATCAAAAAGATGAACTCCCTGTGGTACAAACTACCTTTCATGCACGAAAATTCAATTGAGAATATCAGTGTTCTGCAAAATTTGGTGCTCCAGAAGATATATGCAGGTTAAATGAAGTTTACGCTCCTTAAACATATGATCTTTGGTTGTTATTTTGGCATTAGTTAACAGATTACTATAAAGAACAATACCAACATGTTAGAATGTACCCTTTCTATATTGTGGCATGAGACAAAGCTTAAAATCCAAGTGTGGAACAGAGGTTTGTTCTGAAAGGAAGTGGAATGGAATAAGTCTTATCTCTTGTTTTCACTCAGAAAAAAAAAAAAACAAAAAACAAAAAAAAAAAAAAAAAAAAAAAAAAATAAACAAAAAAAAAAAAACAGAATTTCTACTTTGTACCTACTTCATATGGATATGTACATTATGCTCCCTCTCCTGTCCTCATTTCAGAAAATGCAAATATTTAAGACTACACATCTTGTTGCCTTTTATTATTAATGCAGTGAGATAACTGTGTGGCTAGGGGTACAATGGGAAACAGAAGAGTCTACCACTCTAAACCACCCACTGTGATTTGGAGATCCAGATTCTTGATTTCCTTTAGGAGATGTGTACTACTCAACCATGTTTGAGGAAACAAAGGAAATGCTAGTGAGAAGGATCTGCTGTCCAGTACTGCTCATAAGATTATTTAGTCTTCTCACATTTAAAATGAAACTGTAAACCATTTTCTTTCTGCCAGCCTTAACCACTGATCAATACTGACAGCTTCTTATAAACAATGCAGTCGCTGAAGAAATGCAATCTTCCTTCTTCCAGAACAGTTATATCTTAGGAAGAAAAAAGAAAGAGTGACCGTATATGTGTGTATGCATGACTCTGTGTGTGCAAGAGAGAGAGATGTTAATTTTTTTTCACTTCATCTAAGGATTTGAGTTATATCAATTATATCAATTGTTATATCAATTGAGTTATATCAATTTTTATCATAAAACAAAGGCTAATAAACCTGTTTGTTCTTTCTTCAGTCACTACCAATCAGCACACTAATTTCAGGTCTTCTCCCACATCTCTTCTTGTGATCTATGGGTCTGATCCTGTTTGCTCCCCTTCAGTTCCAGCAGCTTCAGTCAGAAACAACAGTCCTCTCAATCTCCAATGACAAAGTTAACACTTGGTGCACTTGGCTTTTTTTTTTTTTTTTTTTTTTACTAGCTTTTTTTTAGTACTGTCTCCAGAAATGCAGCCTGAGAAGTGGCAAGCACTGATACCTTCATTAACAAGAGGTAGACAAGCTAAAAGCCAACACACACATTTACATATATTTGCCATGGTTTTTGCATACATTTTCATTCCATGCAAACTGAGGACTTCTGAATTTGTGATTTAATGCAAAACATTGGGAAAGGAGAGATATGGGGTTTCTCTCTAAGGAGAGCCCGCAAAGCTCGGCCTCTGAATTGCTTAGGCTATCTCAGTATTAATAAAACACTATCTCAGTATTAATAAAACACACAAAGTTCAAGTACTCACCCATGATTGTCCATTCAGGTCAGTCAACTGTTAGAGTGATCCCTGGTATGTGGCCCATGAGACCTGGTAATCTTCCAGACAGTGCCAAGGAGTGTATCCAGGACAGTGCAACCCAGTAACTATTCCTAATAGCATGTAGAAGTCTGAATCTCTGTTTTTATTTATTTATTTATAAATAAATTTTAGGGCCGCTCCATTTTAGGGCCGGTACTTTTCAATATTTTTATAAACGATCTGGATGTAGGAATAGAAGGTATTTTGAGCAAGTTTGCTGATGACACCAAACTTGGAGGAGTTGTGGACTCGAATGAGGGTGGAAAAGGCCTTGCAGAGGGATCTGGACAGGTTGGAGAGCTGGGCGATCACCAACCGCATGAAGTTCAATAAGAGCAAGTGCCGGGTCCTGCACCTGGGACGGGGAAACCCTGGCTGCACGTACAGACTGGGCGATGAGACGCTGGAGAGCAGCCTAGAAGAGAGGGATCTGGGGGTCGTGGTAGACAGCAAGTTGAATATGAGCCAGCAGTGTGCCCTGGCAGCCAGGAGGGCCAACCGTGTCCTGGGGTGCATCAAGCACGGCATCGCTAGTAGGTCAAGGGAGGTGATTGTCCCGCTCTACTCTGCGCTGGTGCGGCCTCACCTCGAGTACTGTGTGCAGTTCTGGGCACCACAGTATAAAAAGGATGTGAAACTGTTGGAGAGTGTCCAGAGGAGGGCTACAAAGATGGTGAAAGGCCTGGAGGGGAAGACGTACGAAGAACGCCTGAGGTCACTGGGCCTGTTCAGCCTGGAGAAGAGGAGGCTGAGAGGAGACCTCATCACAGTCTACAACTTCCTCGTAAGGGGGTGTCGAGAGGCAGGAGACCTTTTCTCCATTAACACCAGTGACAGGACCCGCAGGAACTGCTGAGGCAGGGGAAATTTAGGCTTGACATCAGGAGGGGATTCTTCACAGAGAGGGTGGTTGCACACTGGAACAGGCTCCCCAGGGAAGTGGTCACTGCACCGAGCCGGTCTGAATTTAAGAAGAGATTGGACTGTGCACTTAGTCACATGGTCTGAACTTTTGGGTAGACCTGTGCTGTGTCAAGAGTTGGACTTGATGATCCTTAAGGGTCCCTTCCAACTCAGGATATTCTATGATTCTATGATTCTATGATTTATTTTTATGTAGCTCTTCATCTTGGAGCTGTATTTTTCTCTCCTTTTTTTTTTTTTTTTTTTTTTCCTTTTTCTGACTTTGGGCCTGGGATATAGTTCTAGCCAAAATAATTTCCAAATCATAGAATCAGAATCATTTAGGTTGGAAAAGATATCTAAAATCATCAAGTCCAACCTCTAACCTAGCACTAGCACTAAACGATGACCCTAATCACCACATTTACCTGTCTTTTAAATATCTTAAGGGATGGTGACTCAACTGCTTCCTTGGGCATCCTGTTCCAATGCTTCACAATCATTTCAGTGAAAAAAATCTCATAACATCCAACCTAAACCTGGTGTAAATTAAAGCCATTTCCTCTTGTCCTATCACTTTTGTTGCTTGGGTGAAGACACCAACCCTCACCTCTTTCCAACCTTCTTTGAGATAGTTGCAGGGAGCAATAATGCCTGAGCCTCCTTTTCTCCAGGCTAAGCAACCCCAGTTCTCTCAGCCACTATTCATTAGACTTGTTCTCTAGACCCTTTTTAGGATTTCTACATGTCTAGGAATTTTGGACAAGAGGACAAACCTCTGGGATGTTTCCATGCAAGCATTCTTGAACACAGAAATGACGCATAGAAAAGAACAAAAAAAACAAAAAAAAACAAACAAACAAAAAAAAAAAACTCAGTCTCTGGGACAGCCCTAAATAAAAAAATGAATAAATGACTTTTAGGAAGAGTAAACCTACTTGTTTAAGACATCTTGCACTGACTTACTGACTTCACAAAATATGCTAGCAGTCAGGCCACTTAGCTGCTGCTCTTTCAACTGGGATGACTCCTTTGTCATTTTGCATAGTAATTACACATCTTATGGAAGAGTTAAGAATTAGGAACTCATCTTCAAGTTCCATATTAATTCTCATTTTGTTAATTATACTATTAATTAAGGTTAAAATTATAAAACAAATGAGTATCACTTCTTGTTTTAGGAGTTAAATGTGTAACATAGGAATCTGATATCTAGAGATGATTATTTCTTTCTACCAACCATAGCAAAAGCTAGAGGGAAAGTATTTTGATAATTTACATAGCTCAGTTAGCTGCCAAAAGTCAGATGGAAGGATTTGATTGTTATTCAGCTGTGACTAGAGTCTTCTGGGAAAAGAGTATCTAATACCTTGCAGGGTCACTCTCATAAGTCATGAGAAGGGAGATAGAGCCAAATAAGTTGAGTTACTCTCCCCAGTGGGAAGAGAAACAGTCTTTCAATGCCACTGAAAGAAGGCTAGAGATTTTTTTATTAATAATATTTTTATTTTTCCAGTTAAGGCACAAAAAATATCCAGAATAGGTGGTGGGTTCTATTATCAGTAGAAAATTTCAGTAACTAGTGAGCTGTCCTGTCAAATGTGAATTTAACACAAGGAAAAGATGTTATCCAGCTATAGCTATAACAACAACAACAAAATATATAGAAATATATTCTTCCCTCACCCCCCCCCCCCCACACCCCAACCCCCTCAAAGGAAGTTAACCAGAGTACATAGATTAGAAAATAGGGATGCTATTGTCAAAAAAAATTACATCTGATCTGCATCTTCACCAACTGAATTGTTTATATAAATCAAGGTGATGTAGCCTGAACATTTGTGATGATGATAGAGATCCTAGTTTTGGGCATGTCATTGAAGGTGCAGTTCCAGACTGGAGTATCCTGCTTTTCCTCAAATAAAATTACATTGCTTCGGATCCAGATGTTTCTCATCGCTCTTTGAATGAGGGCAGCTTCATGAGCCATTTTTAGACAAGAAGTGCTTACTCCAGCTTCAGACATAAAAGCAGCAAGAAAAGCCTACCCTGATCTTGTCAGGGTTTGGGAAGGATCTAAATGTCAGGAAGCATCACAAAATAAATGTGTTGAGTTTGGTTTGACAAACAAACCAAACCTACCTCTAGTAGGAGGAAGTGCTTGTGCTATAGAGAAAAGAGCAGAGTTCTGCTGAAGATGTTTGCATTGATTTCAACAGCAATCCTAAATTTGTAACAATAGTTCTAAAACTTAAGGATTACATCTGGAAAGCCACACTTAAGGAACTTATCTAGGGCACCATCCTGTTTAAAGTTACGTTTTCTGTGTCCAGAAAATGAAATACTGAACAGCAGGTATATTATTTTTAAAAGGGATATAAAACAATAGCACAGCACTGCCCGATTATATTACAGTATCTATCTTCTCATGTATCAGCAAAAACTAGCACTGAAGTATACCTAATTATCATATTTACAGTGGTACAGGTAGTAAAACAGTTATGTTTTGCATTGCTCAGGATGTTCAGGGCTGAAATAGATAAACTATGTGGGAGATTAGTAATAGGTAATTATTCTCTACTTACATATTCAGCTTCATATTTCTAAATTAAGGTAAGTGGAAAAAGCTTATAAAATATTCAGGGCTCTTTTATCTTTCCTCCTCCCTCTTATTAGAAACTGTGCATGAATTTGCATAGAATAAACTGAGCCCATAAATCATAGTAGAAACTGCAAGAATGTTCTTTGTAAGTTATAATTTAAGGTTAACTGTAGCACATTTTGCTTACTGTATTATTAATGACTTCAGTTCACTCATGACAAGATTACATATTAAAAATTGTTGGTAGACAAAACTCCAGTTCATAATCAATTTGCTTCCTAACCTTGGAAAGCCACTCACCATGTTCTCATACTTCCAAAGAGGAGATCAGCAGGAAGAAAGTTTAGCAAGCAATATGTTATGTTAGCTGTACTCATAGGTGCTTTGCCACATTTGTTGAAGTTTAGGTGTAAGAACTTGCATGGAGTTTGAACTTTGTCAACATGCCATGTGGCAGGCTTGGAAAGTTGACCTATTCCCTTCTGTGTTCTAGGATCTACAAGACAGGCAGCAGAAACACCTTGCATTCTACAATGGCAGCAGAAACACCTGGAGAACCTCAAAATTTTGTGATATGCAGTATTCTGTGATACTTGCAGAATATCTGCATGATTCTCTGTCCAGCTTATGCAAAGCATAACATGGCTATGAAGACATATTATTTTTGGCTATGAAGACATATTATTTTTGTATGACTCTAACTCGGGTATGTGTTAGTATACTGTCAATGTTAAAGGCAATCTAAATTTTGTGGGTTCCAAGATTCCCATAGGAGGCTGGGACTCCTTCCCAATCTGCTACAGCCCAGTTGCTGTGGTTCCCAGATCCTGGATTCAGTAAATTCCCAGATCCTGGATTCAGTAAATAGCAAGGCTGAGAATGAATCCTTGACACACATTCTACAGATGTGTTCAAACACTAACCAATCAACATAAATATAAAAAGAGAACCTTCATAAGCACCACATATAAACAAATGCCACTCACTCTCACAAACACAAATAACACAAATTATCCTGTTTGGGTTTCCTGGCTAGTCAGGCTCAATGCTTGCTCTCAGCTATCAAGGCTTTGAGTCAAAGTCTTCAATCAGTGACCTAAGAGTTGTGGTTCTTGGTACTGTCTCCTTTAGCTCATGTTAGGATTTCTGTGTCTGGGTCTGAGAGTTCAGTATGTTACTTCTCTTGTTCATCATCCTAATCTTTTATGCTGACCAGGTATTAACTAGATATTCTCAGAAACCACATATCTATATGTTCTATGTACTCTCACACTATGTTCTGTTCTATCTGCTAAGGAAAATCACTTATACCTAGACAATAATAAGTTCCACTCCAGTATTCAGTGCTATCCAACTCTTATATGTTGTGCTGAAATCCAGGGCCTGTTAGGTTCAATTCCTGAAGATTGTTGTTAGACTTTCAGAAGACTTGAACCAACAGCTAAACATAAATCTAAGTCCGATGTCTATGTAACAGTGTGATTTTCCTTACTGCATATTGTGAATTGTGTTAAAGAAAAAAGAATGTTTTTACATAACTTTGATTTGGTAGTTTGGTGCATCATCACAGGTTCTTCTTGTCTTTCATCAGCTAGTTGCTTTGTTTACAATTAATGATACACTGAGCTAGAAATTTTGTTCTAAATATCTTCTATTTGGCTTTCAGGTAGACAAATTCCTAGGACATAGTCTTCCAAGATAGCAGGCTATCAGTTATACTGCAATAAAAATAATAATAGTACAATGAATACAGACAAAAAATAATAAATAAATACTGTGTAGTACTGTTAGTGTTATTTAACACTAACTTTCACATGACAAAACCTTTGCCATAGCATAAGTATTACTTTTTTAACTGTGCCTTCATAAGCAACCTGTTTACACTTTACAGAGACCTAATTCTTCCAGTCATGAGAATAGTTCTTTGATACTCTCTAGAACAATTGTTTCTTGTCATGAATTAGAGCATCAATTTCTCCTCTGAATTTAACAGAAACTATCCACTTGGTTAATAAAAGGGGATAGGGGGGGAGGGGGGGGGCGGTGGGGGTAGGAACCCGTCTGAAACTATTTGTCAAATTTGTCATTGTGACGCGGTAGTCAAAAACAAAA